>JAWWEQ010000010.1:1971003-1988428 GCA_035583055.1 Torymus tubicola
TATATATATTGCACGTTATTCGCTATGTATGCTAGTGATATGAGGTATAATTGCGGATACATGGACTTTGTATCGTATGCGTATATATACATAACGGTCGTGCGTCTAATTTTATAAGATACGGGTGCGGATTGAGTGCAAAAGATATCTTGTAGTACAGTACATATATATATGTATATTAGAAGACGCGACGGTGGTCTTATATATACGCAGGCATTATGTGGCAATTGTAGAATATATGTCAGCTGCGCTCAGTGTGGTGGTTGGTGTCTGTATATGCGCGTAAAGACAGAATTATCATCATCATCATGGTTGAGAGAGGACGTAAAAACAAACTGTTTAAGAAAAATCGTATCTAGACGTCTGAATTGGTAACTTTCTTAATTAAGCATAATTATCGCCTTACACACAGACAAGTGTGTGTATATATATATATACGCGAATCGTTCAATTCACACAAAAGTGCGAGATATTATACGCGTCTCTATTTTTAGCTCTAAAAACTAAGCTATATACACTCTAATTTTTACGTCTACCGAATCTACAACAACTCATCCTGTCGTGCATGTATACATATATATATACAAGGTGCGCGCGTAAAACATTTACCTCGATTACCTCGAATATAGATAATTAATTAACACACATACACACACAGCTTTCTTTCGCTACTTTTGAAGCGAAAGAAACCGCAATCACTGAAACGAAGCTGCGCATCCTCCGATGCGGTAACTCAGCTCCTTCGTTCTCTTTGACAAAGCCGTACCACCCAAAGACACTTATTTTCCTCTAACAAACCTTGAGAACACATTTCACATGCATAACCCAACGGTAGTAATCCCTTTTCGTGTAGAAAATCTCTCTCTAATACAAAAACAATAGTCACCAATAGATATAATATATATATGCTGAAGAAGCGCTGCAAGCGGTTCTTTGACGCCGAGTATAAAGTCTATAAGCAACGGTAGTAATCAACCACAGTAGCAGTAGTATAGTCGATACATATAGTATAGCATCGAGTTACAAACGTTTGCGGTTGCACACACGTGATTGAGAAATCAGCGTATATATAAAAGTACGCCTCTGAGAGAAAAACCGAGAAAGATGCGGTTTTTCGATACACGGTACTTATCCGCCCGACGACATATATATATACATATTTTCTTTTTATTAATCAGCCCGTATAAATTTATGTATACTAGCAAGATCATGCGCGCCTCGCGCGCTCTTTTTTTACTATAACAATGTATCGCAATAATATTGCAATATTATATTACATTTTTTTTTTTTTTTTTTATAATATTCTGAGATTTATATAATTTTACAGAGAAACTATTATTATATTTATTATATCTTATTATTTGCAATAAAGACAAATTTTGAGGTTAGGGTTCCACTGAAATACAGTTTTCTGCAGCTTTCTATTATGTAAAAACAGATTCTAACAAAAAATATACTTCTAATTTCTATTTTTCTAGTTTAATTGTTAAACGATTTAAACGTCGAGCTAAATTCAGCGTCGGCCAACCACGAGCTTATAGTCTATCGGACTCGACCAATCCCAAGCGTTTTATTTTGGCTTCAACTTTCCTTCATCATTTTTTTTAAAGAGAGAAGATATAATCATATAACCCGCACGCGTGTACGAAAGAGCGAGAGATAATACGGTATATATTCACACACACGTAATGTAAACAGACTCTCGCTGCTATCATTGGTAGACTTATACCGCGAGGGGATATATAAACAACACGTGCGAAGCTCTCGACGTGATCTTTTTCACGTATACATTTATGTATATATATATATAGAAGTAGAGGAAAGAGTTGTTGACGGTCGCGCGCGCGGAAAACAGAGAGAGAGAGAGACATACAATAAGATTGCGCGCGTAGCGTAACTTTGTGGGTTTCTTAAATTAGATTTCGCACGAGTATATAAAAGTATGCAGCGAAGACGCGGAGTATATTCAAATAAATGTATTATATAGATGTAATGAGGACGCGATTGACAGGTGGTGGGGTGTTGTGAGACTGTGTTATTGTTGAATAGTACAAATGTAATGTCTGCATGAATATAAGTACAAATACAGGAGATTCCGAGGGATAATTCAGTTTCCTCCTGTATTATATTCGCGAAGGAATGTACGCGTGTATACACTTATGTCATTAGCAAAGAATTCCCGCATGTAATTATACAAATTCCACTCGCCCGCGAGAAGGGAAAAAGCAGAAGAAAAAGGAAGAAGAAAAAAAAGTATATGGCACTTATATGCGCGTGCTATATATACACAAACATACTCGCACGGGGAGAAAAACAAAAATTAAAATTCCCGTGTTCCTCGTTGCTCGTTACAAATCACACCTGCACTGTGGTACTATAGCGCAGCTGTAACAACATTCTTTTTTTTTTTGTATTCACGCATGCATAGTAGTACAGAATCGACGGATAATTATTGAATTTCAAATCTCCACGCGGTTGCTCTATTAATAGAGCAGCACACACCGTGTGTGAAAAACAAATTCTCGCATCATGGAAAAAAATGTAAGGGAACGTGGCAAATTCAATTCGCTCGAATATTATATATATGTTGTCGTTATATCTATATCTATATATTACTAGACGCGAGAGTAGCATCGCAGAGCGCAGTTCGTAAAAAGATAAAGCGAAGAATGTCTCGCGGCGCGCGTATAGTCTCCATAGGGCGGTCGAGAGATAGCTGACAGCTACGTCGACGACGACGACGACGTCTCTTATAAAGTGAAATATAGAGCGTATAATATACGTTTTTTTCTTTTTTACTTCTTGAGGGAGAACAAGAGTCTGCACGGTTTCTTCTATTAATCTTTATCCGTATAATAGGATTTTTTCGATGGAAGAGTTGTAGTAGTAATAGGTGCGGTTATGAAGAGAAAAATTGGGTTCTGGAAATTACTGATGGTTGCGCGTTGAAAGTAATGAAATTAATGTACAGTTATATGAAAAGGGATATGGTTTTGATAGTGGTTCATTATAACGTTGTGATTACGATTTTGGTTTGTATCAAAAATTAATTGAATATTTTAAGCGTGAAAAAATGTTCTATTACTTGAATATTATTTAAAGAAATTTCGTTAACTATTGAAACATAAAACTGCGTATTTTTCTTCAGCTGTTGTAGCATGAATTTTGATAGGTCTTATATTTACGTTAAACATACAATTTCTTGATGTTTTGTTTTTGGACATTACAATTTCGTAAGTCTTAATATAATCAATATGACCAATAGTGCTACATTCTTGATACTATAAATAAAATGTTTTTGTTTCTTCAATAATTTTATTACTCATACCAAAAATCGAATCACCTTTTGTAAAATAAATACGTTATTAAATGAAAATATAGCACTATTAGGCTTATTGCATAGATTGATCCGCGATGTGAGAGGACAAATTCTCATATTTATACGAAACACACCGTATTCAAAATCATAACTATTAAGATATATGAATTTCACATAAGAAAACGAATTATTTGTATATTAATAGCGCTATACTTAAATACTGCTAAATTATTTCTGAATAATAATTTAATTTGCATTTCTCTCAAATACTACTCGCTTGTATAGTATTTAAAAGAATAATTCATTATTCGCAAAGATTCTTCTTTCTCTGCGCGTATGAAAAAAATTAAATAATAAACGAATTTACATAGTTTGAACTTCAATATTCTAAGTATACAATGAAAAGCATCAAAAATAAGTTTGTTTACTTGGACGAACTACGTCTTCTATCCCTGAACTCTCTTCATATCCTACATTTTCCTCAACCTCAATTACAATAATTCATCCGCAACTCTAAACAGATTTATTTCCATATTTACCCCTTCTTCTCCTACGCCGCAGCCACACAAAGCCATCCACACCACCACCACCACCTCTATATTTACAAAACTTCTATACTACGACGTACACCAGAAATCCCTCATTTTCCGCAACCCATGATACATACCGACGCTAATACCAACCTAACCAGACCACCACCACCACCTTTCTTTACCTCACTTGCACGCAACGACACACACTAATAGACATCATCTGAGCAAAACAACAATGACGCGTGGAAAATCTGTTTATATATATATATATACACACACATACACGCGTATACGTGTGAGGCTTCCACTCGCGCTCGACAGTTCACACGTTTTTTTTCTCTCTCTCTCCCGATGACAAAGTTCAAGACTACGATGATGAGAACGCCTGACTGGCGCCTACGCTCTTTGTTGTTTATATACACACGTTTTTTTTCTCTTCATTTTTCCCGTGTATCATAAGTGTGTGAGAGAGAGGGAGAGAGAGGGAGAAAGAGCGGAAGACAATAGCTGCGTGATTTATCCATCTATTGTGCACTGCGCGATGTTGTTTATGTGTGTGTGTGTAAACGAGAGGGGAGGTATAATTATCAAGTCGTTTAGCGCGAGTATGATTGCATATATACACACCGGGGTATATTGACTGGAATCGATGATTCGCGCGGGCCGAGAGAAGAAAAATCGTGGTTTATTACGACGTGGACATACTTTATTGGCTTTTGTTAAACGCACCAGTTCAATATTGCGCATGATGCTCTTTGTGTCTCTTGCGCTAAGATTTAAGAAAACAGTTTACAATGAAAACCGTTGTGACACTACATCAAGAATATGCTATATTTTTTTCTATCGTCGTAGAATTGTATAGATTAATAAAACTTTGTATATGATAATTTGCCAATGACTTTTATTTTTGTTCTCACTTCCTCTCTGTCAACCCTATACATTCGTATAACGCAATTATCCCAAACCAACGCTTTAAATTACGACAGTAATATACCTATATAACCTCCCCCTTCATCCCTTATATATATATATACGCGTATACCTTCCTTGAAATTGTACCCTTGCAAATACTTACAACCTCCCTACTACCACTGTGACGAACGAAACCTCGCGAGTGCAATTCCGTATAGCCGACAATTTCGCGACGCGCTTCATTAAACGCCTCTCTCTTTCCCTCAGGGGGTGAGAGTAAGTTTCTCTCTCTCTCTCTCTCTTTCTCTCTGCGCGACACGCGCAATAAGGTCGAGGAGCTCGCGGCTATCAACTTTTCTTCCGCTTTTAGAACCACGCTGCTGCTGCTGCTCTCTCTCTAGTTGCGACGACGGCTAAGGTCGTGAGACAAGGTGTTTTGTTTCTACGCGTATAATATATATATAGGAGAAGGAGAGGGGGGAGAGTTGTTACAAGGGATGTGCGTGGACGAGATGGTATATATATACGTTTTGCGTACAGATATAGACATGTATATAAAGACTTGACCTTTTCCGCATGATGTATTTTATTTGTGGAATTTCCATTTCTCCAAGGTCTCGCTTTCTCTCTCTCTCTCTTACTCTCTGGCAAAGGGCGAACTTTTTTTTTAATTTTTTCATTGTTTGGGGTTGTAGTCGGAAAGATGCATGCTTCGAGTTGTAACCACTTTGCGTATAAGGTATTAAAATGCATGGATTGATAATCGTTGGTATAATTCTTTTTCTTTTCTTTGTTTCGTTTTCATTTTTTTTTAACGAGTTCGATATCGTTATAGTAGGAAAAGAGATTGCGCACATTAAAAACTCTTCTTCTTTTTGGTATGGTAACCGCGATGATATCAAATACTATATTTCCCTACTTGAACAATCTGCATCTCAAATAAGAGTTAGGTATAGTGTATATCTCCTGCATCCACGTCCACGGCAATCCTTTCAACTTTTTTTTTTGTAACCCTGACCTCGCGTTCGGGATTTAACACCGTTTTAAAACTCTCGCAGCGGGCAAAATCCTAAAGAGTAAACGCCTTCGGACCACAATACAACTTCGTTATACCATATAACTATACTCGCTCTCTTTCCATTTACCAAATACGCGCGCACGCGTGAAAACCCAGTCGCTTTTTCATATATATATACACATACAACAAGCGGCCGCGAATTCATAATTCCACGGTTTATCCTCGTCTATATACTCTCCCTCTACTCCTTTCTCGGTTTGTTTACGGAACCATGCAAATCACGCGCGCTCGCGCTCGGTCAATTTCCCAATGTCAAAGTCCCTCTTTTGGTTAAAAAGTGCGCGTCACGTGTGAGTGTACGTGTATATGTGTCACTTGTATACTGATATATATAGGTGTAAGGTACATTCTTTCTTTTTTTTTTGGGTACGTGTGAAGAAGAATTTCAATTAACTATAGTGCACGTGAGTGTTGGGTATAGGAGAAGAGATGAACGCGAAAGTTAATAAAAGTATATCGGGCATTTTTTGCGTGCTTTTCAGAAGCGACGGGGTTCTCTGCTTCGATGGGAGAAGAGAGGGAGGTGGAAATGTATCGGATATTTCACGTTGTATGATAGTTGGGGTCTTTTAGTGACGATACGTGGACATATTTTTATGTCTATATACATTTTTCGTGGAATTTTATTGTGGATACTGAAAAAAAAATTTATTTTATATTTATTGCTGCTCGCATTTATTGACTTGTATTACTAAGAATTGGAATAGTATAAATTGTATCATGATATATATATATACATTGCTCAGTTTCTAATTGACGATGGATACACATTTTACAGATTCCCTAATTTGTCAAAATATCCTGTATAACGTATTTAACAACGAAAAATACCTATTTTCCTATCATTTTATAATAAATCTTTTCAAAAAAAAGCTCAACCTTTAGCTCGCCTCAAAAAAAATCAACTTCAGTTCACTATACATTCTTCAACCTTACACCCACAATTTGAACTCAACTGAACCATATACATCCCAACCTCAACGATATAAGCACCATAACCACGCTCACTATACAAGTTCGCTTGTTCTCACACGTATAATCACGTGGGGATACATTATATATATGCGGGTACGGTGAACGTTCGATTGAACTTTCTGTAACTTTGTGCGCGTGCAAATATATACACCTACAACGTTCCCCGAATCTTCATGAACACGTGGAATGTTAAATTATCCCGAGATGTACACGCCACTGCGTCGTAATCCTTCCCCGGTAGCAGTAAAGCTGCAGTTATATACTTGGTATAGCTGGATCTGAACGCGTGGAATTGATTCTTTGTATATAGTTGGGTAATGAGATGCTGTTTGTTTCGCAAATGCAAAGTTTGGTGGTTTTCGGATGGATGGTGGGAACGATTGTTTGTATAGTATATATAGGAACGGCGTAATTGAAAAACTAGAAAAAAAGGTAAAATAATTAAATTGTTTTATATATTTTGTATAGGAAGTGAAAATTGAGCATTACTTTAAAATTGCAAAATATAGGTCGTCGTTGTAATTATATCGATCGGTATATTCATATAAAATTTATAAAGTTTCCTCGTATATAACTACACAACCACAACATATTTTATTATAATGAAACAACAAACGTTCGAAATTAATTCGATTAAACAACAAATTAATCAAACCCCGAATTTCCACTCTATACCCATATTCTCTCATTTCCATATAACCTACGATCTACAACATTCAATGAAAAATTGTATAACCACCACCGTTATAATCAACGATATTCTTTCATTTCAGGCTCCGCGTCGATCGAGCACAAGAACGGCAATGGGAACAACAAGGGTAACAAGACGAACAACAACGGGGCCGAGGTCAATAGAAACGAGGAGCAGAACGGCTCGCTCGACAAGTCGCAAGCGAAGAAGAAGCCCGTAGTGCCGGGCGGCGGTCCTCTGTTACAACAGACGTGAGTATATACATACACCTTTGTGTCTCGCTCTTATACTTCTCTCTCTCTTGCCATGCAAATTACGTCTGTGTATATATATACCCGGAGGTGAGATGGATAAACGTCTCTAATTGGGTTATCTCATAGCTATAAGTGCTGTATACCATAACAGCAGCAGCGATTTTCGTGCGTATAATATACAGATTTAAAGCGATTTCTTTTTATTATAATAATTATACGTGACGTAGGTTTACGCGTTTCTTATACTACGTAAAGAATTAAAAAAAAAGTCTCGAGTTGTTTTCGAAGAGTATATGGAGACACGCCTCTTTGATTTACGGTGCGAATAATCCGGTAATTGTTCGAGCTTGAACGGGTCTCGGTGAACGTCGCCTGCATGCCGATATATATATATACACACTCGGGTGTTTCTTCGTGACGAAATACGGGGTATATATAAAAGTAACGGGTTATATTGTCAACACACACTTTTCAGTATTATGGTCGTTTTCGGCTGTATACGAAATAATCGATATACTTTACGTTATTTTTAAATTTTTTCGGTATACATATTCGTATATAGTTTATTTTTATATACATATACATTTGACGTAAATTAATGTAATACGCACCTTTTTATGAACGTATATTAAATTTCTATAAATGATAATAATAACATCTCTCATCGTGCTCACTCTACCAAATGCACACACATACCCACCACTCTCATCGTCAAACATCCATCAAAACTGCACTCACACCTATATAATATCTTTCCCCTCCTTAATAATCCGATCTTACACCCTCGCAAACTCTCTCAACCGAAACCGCCCCTACTTCTCTCTCTCGCAGCATATAGAACGAATGACGAGGAAAAAGACACACCGCGCGTATACTCGTTTTACGCTTCGTCAACGAACATCGCGCGTATAAAAAGAGGGCGCTACTCTTGTATATATATATATTGATTCTCTCCTTTTTCCTTGGTTTCTTGTCGACTTGGTATCGCGCTATATTGGTACTTTACTTCGCGACGTCCCTTTACACCGGTTATATAGTAGGTAGAATTGCGTTTTTTTTTAGCAAAGCCACCCCAGAATTCTCTTCTTCTTCCTTCGCGTAATTGGCTCGCGAATGTATATACGCTATACTGCCTGCCTGCTCCTTTATTCCTTTGTTTTAGAACGCGGCGGAGGTTTACGGTTAATTAATTCGAAGGAGAAGATGTACTATAGGTTATATGTGTATATATGTATATACACGTAGCGATGAAATTGTTTTCGTTATAGAACAAGAAATCGGGTAACGGTGGCTTTTTTATTTTTTTTTATTTTTCACGGATATTTAGGAGGAAATTGATTGGAAGAGGGTAAATTTCAAAGGGTTGGAATTGCGCGAATTACGCGATCGCTACTATAGAAGTGGAAGCGGAGTTTTTAAAGAGAACTTCTACGTCTTCGGTAGCAAAGTCGCGTAGTGCGGATAGATAGATAGATAGATAGATATATAGACAGCCCTCAGGGGAAATATTTCTGTAATTCTTCGCGGTATAGAGAATCACGCTTTTCAGAGAACGGTATAAAAGGTCAATTTGCCAAGTTTCATTTTTCCCCCCTCTCTTCTCCTTCTCGGGAGTATAGATAAAAGAGCAAAATTATCCGTGGGCGTTGGTAAAATTGCTTTTGAGACTTTGAGTGAGAGAGAGAGAGAGAGAGGAACAGCATCCCCTGTTTTACTATAATTACGACATCAGAGAGATAAGGGTCTCCTCTTTTCTCTCTCTCTCTCACTCCACTCGTGCAAAGTAAAGTTTAAAAGCCGAGATAATTGAATTAAGAGAGAGAGAGAGACTCATCTCTCCTCCTTCCAAGTTTTCCTCGTTCAATTTTGTACCTTCCAAAACTTAAACTTATTAATATTTATCCTTTTAAAGATAAACCGAGTCCCTTCAACTCTCTCTCTCTGTCTATATACACGCTTATCGCAAATTAAATTCATTCACCAGTGAACCGAAAACACTGGGACGAATTTCCGGAATACTCTCTCTCTCTCTCTCTCTCTCCATAGTCCTTTTCCCCTCTTCGACCGCACGAAGGCGGCTGATAAAAGGCTAGCAGCATGAACGACGCGTTATTGCAATTGATTTCTCCTCTCCTCTTCGCCTCTTACGCGGATCGAGAGCAGCTCTAAGGGTATATATATATGTGTGTATGTGCCCGATAAAGGCAGCCGCACACCGTCGTCGTCGTATAATCGAAGAAAGAGAGAAGAGTATCTTCGAAGGTGGAAAGAAGGGAAAAAGGGTGGAAAAAAGAAACGAGGCTGTGATAGGGTTATTTTCTCTCTTCTGATGTTTTATCTTTTTTTTTATATACGGCAGAGAGGCGCGTGCTGCGAATTATGTATTTTTTGTAAGTGGATATAGGGTTACGGTTTTACTTTTTTTTTTCGTCGTGCGGGCGGTTGGTTTAAATTTTAGGCTTGATGAGCGAGGTATTGTAACAGATAAAAGTTTTGGAAAAGTGATCTATGATATATACATATTTATAAGTAGAAAAATACTGGGTACGGTTAGACATGCACTTCCTTGATTATATTAACCCTATAGTAAATACAAAAAAGTGCTTTAGTAATTCGGTATATATAGTTATATAAAAATATTAATAAATTCAGTTCAGCTCGAGTGTGAACTTGCCCCCTTTTATTCCCTCTACATGCAAATCTCTTCTCCAAAATTCAAATATATACGCTCGTTCCCTTTGAATAAAAATCTAAACAGGACCCGCGCTCGCGGTATAAATCATATTACATATAAATATGAATTTCCAATCCAAATTTATTCCCATCATTTTTTATTTATCCTTTTCACGAACTGATCTCGTATCCGAAAAATCCCCAAAGTATGCCTGTATTCCAGATTTTTACTGAAAAAACAATATTATACATAACATCGGTTTCCCATATAAACAAAAAAAATATATATATGTATATCTATATGCATTTTTCCTTTCCATCTACTCTACACACACACACACACACACTCAACCCCTTTACATCGACCATTTTATATATATATATATATACTTTTACTCTTCTTTCTCTCTAACCGTTCGACCGTCTTCTTGTCTGCTTTCAGAGAGATATCGACCAGCCAGCTGGACTTCTTCAGGATGCTCGACGAGAAAATCGAGAGCGTAAGTTTTTCTTTCCTATCCCTTCTTTCTTATATTCTTCACACTCTATATACCTATACACACAAACACACAGACATATACACAGAAAACTACTATATAGCATATATATAGAAGACGTGCGCTAGGGCCAAACGATGACGAGATGGCCGCGCGCCGTTGGATTTTAACGACGTCATTATATGCCCGACCATCGTCGTCGTCGTAGCTCTATGTGTATATATATGTGAACGGTAACGAGAATTATTGCTAATACGCCTATTGTACTAAAACGCATACGCGCGCTTGTATATGTGCGTGGTAATTATTTGCGTATTGGCATGCGCAATTTCTCGATATGTATATATATATATGTACGATTAGCGAGAAAAAAGTACTTTCTCACTATGGTATGTATATGTATTTATAGTGAGTAATGAGCGTATAACAATATACGTCTATGATTCGCGGTCTCCAATTCGTTTATATATATATAATGTACGATGCTTTTGTTAACGGTCATTTGTTTAGGTGAATGACGTACGCGATGATAATGTCAGATCGGGGAAAGCTGAAAAGTTTATCGAGGTTTCTTTTTTTATTATAGGGAAGATTCGTGAGTGAGTATAATAAATGTATAGAACGCGTGTAGTGTGACGATGTATATATATATATATATAATATAGCAAGAAGGAAACCGCGCGAATCTCGTTAATATTTATCGCGACGCTCCTCGTGTCCAATGTTTGCGTTTGAAATATGTAAATTTCCAACAGAGGGTATATACGAGGTAAACATATATATATAGGAACGCAGATATACATATATAATATATGATAAGTAAATAAAATATTATATTTTTTCCCGTATAACAGCTCGAAAAAAGCAAATTTACCCCTTGCAAATATAAAGTTAAATTTTTCTCACACCGCGCGTACGATACATTCGTCAACCTTCGATGACATACATATATACCCCGTCTGGTAAGAAATCGACATCTCTCACGGCGAATACAATATAAAGGAATGTGCCCGCGCACACGTAAAAGCCGCATGCATATCGTCGACGCGTCGTAATAGCGCAACGAGTTCATTGGCACGACGACGAACTATATACGCCATCGTCGTCGTCGTCGTCGTCGCATAGGCGAGACATTATTCTCGGAAAATAGGCGCGCGGACCGAAAGGCCACTACATATATACCTACTATTGCCGTCACACTGCACAGTCCTACACTATATATATATAGTATACCGAATAAATTTTCGATTGTCCTCTTTACTATACTATATAGCACGTGTATATATATGCTTTATACAATAGCTGCCTCTTAAAGGCCTCTATATAGGCTTATCGACACTTCTGCATCGCGACCGACGACCGTTTCATTTTTCTCTCTCTCTTTCTGCATGCGCACGCGCGCGTGCTACATTCGCCGAGTGTGACACCGAATGCATTATGTAACTTAGTCGCCTAAAATGTATATATATATATGTATGTATATGTACAGACACGATGACGATGTCTGCGCGTACACGTCTCTCGAGTAAAATGTGCGCAGTATGAGGAGTATAGACGTAGTTTATTTTTAGGAGAGAGAGAGAGCAAGAGGGACCGCGAGTGGTAAATATTTTGTTTCCCGCGATGTGGTTTTTCCACGAGACCGTACGTGTCTGGGGTTTTTTTTTAGTTGTAGCGTGTGTAGGAATAACGTAAATATTTTTGGTGGTGTGGTAAAAAAGAAGTGGGTAATAAAGTACAGTATATAAGTGAATTTGCATTATGGGTTGGAGGAAAATATTGTCTTGTGGGCAGTGTAGAGTAGTAGTGTTGGAGAGTGGATGTTTATAATGGACACGTGCCGTGGATCTTTTTTGTAGAAGGATTCTTTAAATAACAGTTAGTTGACACTGTAGTTGAGTATTTTATAATTTTGTTGAAGTTATCTAACGCTAAGTAAACGGGTTCTTTGCTCGCTATTCTGCATTTTTGTCCACTTTTTCTCTTATACTCGTGTTTTTCATTTTGAAAGTAAACACGAAAGTTAATAAGAAGAACACATACTGTAACCATTTCCCAACAGTAAAATTAACTTTTCCTGAAAAAGTTAAAGCTATACGCGAATGAAGGAAGATTCCTCTGTTTCTTTTTTTATACTTTCGTAATTACTTTTTTCATATCTCCCACAAAGTAGTATCTCTTTTATTATCTTCCACATTGTTATTTACCTAAAAGCTAACGTTTGAAGATAATCATTCATACACACACACACATACAACACATAAACACTTTACCACCAATATATAATTGTTAACACGCTCGAAACTAATCCAAGCCTTTTCATTAAACTTTTAGGGCCCCGATTACGACGAAACCGCCGACACACCACTACACGCTGAACACGTCACCGGCCTCTTACGTCGCTGGGAGCTAGCGAGTGCCACTTGGTCCTCGACGAATATGGTCAGCGACGTGAACGCTACGACGAGCCTCAAGACGAACGCCTACCATCAACAACATCAACCCCATCGTTCCCTCATCGCAGCGTCTCAACAATCGACAGCTGGACGTGTCAACTTTAAACCTCTACCACCGCCAATCAGCGGTTTAGGCACCAACACAACCACAACAATGGGCCTGTCAGCCAAAGACCGTGAAAGCATGCGTAACATAATCGGTGGTCGTCCTGAATCTGCACCCGTCTTCGTACAACGCGGTAGCGCTGCAGCTGACCGATTGGATGGCCTTGGACCCCAATACCAGCACCACTGCCCTTCACCCAACATGCCCCGTCATGTCCTCGAGTCCATTAGCCAAAGTCCTACACAGTCTCTAAAGACACCACCAGGTATATCCTCACCAACGACCATCAGTCGCTATCAGCATTACCATCATCCTGATCTTCAACAACAGCAATCGGTAAAAGTAACCAAAGCGCAATACAACCAGGGTCCCAGCCCCCTAAACGGTGAATTTGGACCGCAACAACCGTCGTTGTATCGTGACCGTGAATACATAACGAGACAGTCGTCGTTACAACAACAGAGTTACGACTCGCCTGGGCCTAATGCTCTTATTAGAAATTCGCCCAGCAATCCGTACGTCCAACAATTTCAAATCACATCAGGACCCCAACCAACGAGTCATCAGCAGCAATATGCGCCAAGGAAACGTACCACTGGAGGTTATGGAGCTGCGGCACAGATGACGTGACCGGCAGCCCATCATGACGCGGCTCGCTGGACCACGCGATAGAGGATGATGATGATGATGATGATGTTAATGATGATGTAAACATAAAGACTGACGACGCGAAGAGGAGGAGGAGAAGGACGACCCGAAAGGGATAAATTGATGAGAGGAAGAGAATCGATGATCGGTGAAGCGTCGAGGAAGGATATAGACGTGTCGAGGGCTGGTGGAAGGCTCTCGTAAGAGATGTTCGAATATAGAGGAGGAGAAGCGAGGATAAACGCGCGCACGCATGCGCGACCTGTGCCGGAATCGAATGGGGTTTTTTCTTGATTTGTTCGAATTGTTTGTTAACGATAGGTGTATCTGCGCTAACTCGAAATTTTTTTTTATTATTATGTATTATATATATACACGTATATGACTTGATTCGTGGCGGTTGCTGTTGCGATGAATTGTAGATTATCAGTTAAAGAAAAATAAACAACAAACGTCCTCTATTAATAAATATAGAGAGAGAGTAACCGTCGATTACAAATTTTAGACAGTTTATCTGCGATGGGATCTATATTACACTGCGTTTTGCTTGGAAAGCAAGCGAGACAATGAGAAAGAAAATATATGAATAAATGATGCGTTGATATTGGAAGAATTGTATTATACTTTTTAAAAAATTATTTATTTTACGATTAATTGTAGAACGAACTTATGTATACGATATATATATATATATTTGAGAGGTGAGGTGAGATATCGAGGGATGTTAAGATTCGGACAGGTCGCGCTGTTTTTGCTCTGAGAATGGAAGAGTTTCATTTGCGATTGCATTTTCTGTGTACTATATATACTGTTGTATCGGCGAAATTGCAGCGAAACGAATGGTTTTCAAATTCTGATATACCTGTTCAATGAATTATGTAAATAACATATGTAGATGGACTATATACATATATATATTGTTTTTTTTTTCTTATGTTTTTATATAAACTAGTCTGTTGAATATTTTACAATAAACCAAAAATTGATACAAATAATAATATATGAATTTATTTATTTTTGCTTGATTTGAAATAATATATATATATACTGTATGTGAAATGCATTTATATGTAACGATAACGATAATTGATACAAATATCATTGAATCACAATATACACAGAGTAATTCGAAATTTTGCAATGAAATGTATTTATATCCATTAAACTAAAAGCATTATTAAAGTTTCATGTTTCCTTGTTACGAAAAATCATAACAGTATACGAAATATGAAAAATAAATCGAAATAAAAATTCTGTATTTACAAACTTCAACGTACATACTTATACCCTTTTTATATTTTTCTATATTGTTATGAAATAAATTTAAAACACTTGGCATTCCTAATTTCATATTGTCATTTTCTTTCATTTAAACTATAGTCCATCTCTACGATTTCTTTCAATAGAAAAACACTGTAATATGCAATATTATTGGTACACTCGAGAACATCACAAAAGCTATAATACAGGACGTATACTGGAGAATTCATGCGCGAGACAAACGTTGACAACGGATTGATAGATCAATCGGAGCAATCGTCAAAAATGATCAAACACAAATTCTAACTATTCTATATGGACTTTGATCGACGCAGAATAGTGCAAAAGCAAAAAGAAAAAAAGGAAAACTCTAAAAACCAAAAGTCGTTTTGTGAAACACATAAACGTTAAACATAAATCAAAAACAATAAAAATTCTAACGGGATCTACATATACCAAAAAATTTTTTTCCAAAATTTAGATTCGAATTATACATATATACACACAAAAAGAAAAGCATGTTTTATAAATTTTCATATTTTATATGAATTTTAAATATACATATATACGTATTTCTATGAGTTTTGCATTTCTAATCGATTTACGTCAAAAGAGCGAATCAACACACTCACACATACATAAATATATATATGCACTCCTGAAATACAATAACAAACAAAAAAAAGGCGAACAAAAAGAAAAATAATAAATAAAACAAGACAGCGAGATAAGACGCGCGAAACCCAAACCAAAAAGAAATCATAGTCTCCCCTTTGCTGCTGACGCATATAGAAGTTAAAAGATCCTCTATTGTAAAGTGCCAAAGGTCATACACACGAGGTGAGAATAGTAAGAAAAGAAGAGAGTGCGAGAAAGCGATATGAAATCGTTATGGAAAAATTCTCGATATGTGCTTATCACAATTCTCAAGATCTTGTGCGAGACGAACGAACTAATCATCGCCGGTGACACGTATATATATATTATATAATAAAAAAATATAGGTGAGCCCTCGATTCAGACTTGTATAAATGTATTAGAAGATTTCCAATGGGAATAATAAAGGAAAGGAGAGTGGGTGCGAGCGAGCGAAACGAGATATTACATGTATATATACATAGCTTTATGTACATATATATATGTAGAAACAATATGGCTGCGCTTTATATATATGTATATACATTATATGTATGTATAAAAAAAGAGGTAAAATAATAATAATAATAATAATAATAATAATAATATAAAGGCGAGAGTGTCGAAGGATATAATATAATGTAATGTTGAGCGACGATAATTGTACGATTGACGAGAGAGAAAGAGAGGAGAGAGGTGTTTATAGGCTTAGTGAAAAAAAAACAAAAATCCGTAACATTGTGTATAGATTCATTATATGTTATAATAACGTATAAGTACGCTAAATAAATAAAAAAAAAACAAAAACAAAAAACTTCGACGTGATGACTGTATATTTCTATGTTGACCATGTTTTCAAACGATGCAAACAAACAAACAAAAAATAATGAAGAAATGAATTAAAAAAAAAACTATCTATATATATATATATTATATATAATATATAGTTGAGGCTGAAACAAATTTTATATTTCATGTTACGATATACTATAATAAAAATATACACTGTATTAAGAAGAAAAATAAATTAAAAATCACCATTAGAAAAAGAAATATATATATACAATCGGTCATTCGAACACGACGACGATTTTGCTGCGTAATTAAAAAATATATAAAAAAAACAAACAAAAAGGAAGAACCCATTTATGACTTCGCATCTTATTCTGTTGAAACAGATCTTCTTTTCATAAATAAAATTCATAATTTCTCCTTAAAGCAATTGTAGTTTATTGATTATATATATACACATCGTCGTTAAAACCTCGTCCTCTTCAATTCCTTCTCCTTCTTCCTCATATACATTAAAAAGATTCTTTATAACGTTTGCGAGAATAGAATAATATACTTTCGTTCAAATTACTCTTAAAGCGTTTAAAATATATAT
>JAWWEQ010000010.1:1988544-2042436 GCA_035583055.1 Torymus tubicola
ATGAATTAGTGGATATTCACTATTTTATTAGTGAATATCCACTAATTCTACGGTGGAGCAATTTTCACTAATATATAGTGGATTTTTCACTAATTCAACTTTAGAGAGAACGTATAAAAGAACACCAAAATGAATTCATAATTTGTATAATGATATATCCATTCCAATGGTCGATAAATAACCACAGTTTCCCAAACCATTGTTAAAACACATTGCAATCTACTTTACCAACAAACCTCCTCACCGCACATATCAAATTCTGCCTTTTCCATGATCAAACCACCAAACCTTCAAAATCACCCACCCACCGCCATCTACCAGTCGCCGGATCAATCCTGTAATCAAACCTTGCACAGTCGGGCGTCGTGCTTATCGCGGCGGCAGAGACCGACTGCACCTGTCAAACATAATACAAAACTTTTATATATAGAGATAGAGAGAGAGAGAGAATATATAGAGAGCGCTTAGCCGCTACTGACACTCGCTCGCTCGCTCATATACTGGCGTGCGGTATCATATGCATTTCGAACGAGTAATTTCCCACGCGCTATTGTAATCGGCTATCCCTATATATCTGAGGTTAGTTATACTTTGCCGATTCATACGTGCTTTTTTTTCGCTCTCCCGATTTTCTATACAATTTTCCATTGATCCAAAATTCTCGTGGGCGTGGCAGATATCAGTAGTAGTAGGCAGCAGCAGCAGCAGCATCACGTATATATAAGCGCGCGCGCGCGCAACCGCCGATTTCTCGCGGGTATATATATATATATACATATATAGCCGCAGTAGTAGTAGCTAGCAGCCGCGGTTTGTCTGTCTGTACGTCGTTGTCGGTCGGTTGCAGCCTGGATTTTTTCAATATATATTTTCTGTTTACGTTGACGCATTTTTTTGCCAAGGTGCGTTTATGCATGTGACAGGTGGATGTGTTGAGAGGTGGATGTGTCGTGTAATGGTACAGGTGTGCTTGGAGGTTTTAGGGGGAGGTCAGATGGTTTTCGTGTGGAACGGTGAGAAGTTGTGAGTGGTTTGAGGTTAGGTTTTTAATTGGTGCGGAAGGTTGTTTATTAGTGGCTGGGGTTTAGGTTTTGGTTCGTTTTGGGCTGTGATTGTGATGAGAGATTAATTTTGTGGGAATGCAGATTGATCGGAGTAATGGAAAACGTTTGCAAGATTTTTTTTTTCATCGGGTTTGGGGAAATACGCGATTCATAACTGGACTTTGTATATTTTATTTAGTTTCGTGAATCATCAAATTGAATTTCAGTGATGTCATTTTTAATAAAGGCTTGTTATAACATATCTGCATGTTTATTATGGTTATTGCTTACAGATTTGGATTGATACAAACCAACTGCAATATATAATGCCACTGTTAAGAAGATAAACAATTGTTGAAATTAAAATTCGTCAGAATGGATAAGAGAGGAAGTGCTGAGCTCTTAAATGTTGATCCAAATCACTTCAAAAATGCTAGTTCCGATTCCCTCAATTCGGATAGCAAGAGTAGTTCACTGAACTCCAAGATGGGACAGGAATCGGTAAATACTAATTGCATAATTAATTTTTATCAATTATCAGATATAGTTATCTTGTTGAAAAAAAAGGTATATACATATATCTATATATTGAAAAGTTTTACTCATGTGTGTGAAACCTTTAGGAATGTTGGGAAAAGGCATCCCACTCAAAGAGTTTCTCAACAAGCTCGACATCAACAGATAATAATATCATATCTGCTCTAGAAACTAAAAAAGAGAATCAAGGAAAAGAGGATTCGGTAACACTAATAACAAAATATCAATTGAACATTATTTTTTGTTTTTAGTCATTGAAATCATTATTTTTTGTTGATTTTTTTATCGCTTATTTAGTTTCATTATGGGATATCATGAAAAAACTGTTACGCATGAATTTTTATTATGTAGGTAGATGGAAAAATTATATGCAAACAAATTCTGAATGATTAGATTACTTTGATAATGTGCACTTTATTATGAGAAAAAAATTTTTATTTTGTAGAAATTTATTTTATTTTAATATTTAAAATTATATATATTAAAATTTATTATGTAATTGAAGTTTTTTTAGCTAATCGAAATTTTATTTTGTATTTCATAGAATCTGACTGGAAATGAGACTGGGCCACCACTCCTCAATGGTGAAAGAGTGCAAGGGGTATCTCGAGATGTCACATACTTATGCCCATATTCAGGTCCAACTCGAGGGGTACTGACAGTCACAAATTATAAGTTGCATTTTCGCAGCATAGATAGAGAAACTCCTTATGTGGTTGAGATGCCTCTAGGTGTTGTTAGCAGAATTGAAAAAGTTGGTGGGGCATCAAGTAAAGGGGAAAATTCCTATGGAATAGAAATTTTTTGTAAGGATATGAGAAATATCAGATTTGCTCACAAGCAAGAAAATCATTCCAGACGAAATGTTTTCGAAAAATTACAACAGTATTCTTTTCCATTGTCGCACAACATGCTTTTATTTGCTTTTGAATACTCGGAAAGTTATCCTGAAAATGGCTGGAATGTCTATGAACCAATTGCTGAACTGAAACGAATGGTATGTAGAAGTTTTGTACAAGTATTAAAGTTTTTATTTTATAATTAATGAATCACAATATTTACTCATTTTAATTTACAGGGTATAAATAACGATATGTGGAAAATATCGAAAATAAACGACACGTACACGATCTGTGACAGTTATCCTGCTGTTTGGGCTATCCCAACAGCTGCTACAGACGAAGATGTCCAAGCTTCAGCTGCCTTTAGGAGTAGAGGTAGACTTCCTGTTCTCTCTTGGATTCATCCCGAGAGTCAAGCGACAATAACTCGTTGTGCACAACCTCTCGTCGGAGTCGGCGGTAAAAGAAGCCGCGAAGACGAACGATATGTACAATTAATAATGGATGCCAATGCTCAAAGTCATAAACTTTTTATAATGGATGCTCGACCAATGGCCAATGCTGTGGCAAATAAAGCAAAGGGTGGAGGATATGAAAGTGAAGATGCCTATCAAAATAGTGAAGTTGTTTTCCTTGACATTCATAATATTCACGTGATGAGAGAAAGTCTAAGGAAATTGAGAGGTTTGTTCAATTATTATTACTCTTTTTTTCATTGATGATTATTAACATTTAATGATAATGGTTTATTTCTAGAACTGTGTTATCCAAGTATCGATGAAACGAGATGGCTCTCAGGGTTAGAAGCAACTATGTGGTTGAGACATATAAAGTGTATACTTGCTGGAGCTGTTAAAATCGTTGATAAAGTGGAAACTCATAAAACATCTGTATTAGTTCATTGCTCTGATGGTTGGGATAGAACTGCTCAAGTGAGTGAATATAAATATTTAATCATCTACATATTATATTTTTTAATACATTCTAATAGTTTGGTTTTTATTCCATATAGCTTACTGCTTTAGCAATGCTTCTTTTAGATCCATACTATAGGACAATTAAAGGATTTGAAGTTTTAATTGAAAAAGAGTGGCTTAGTTTTGGTCATAAATTCCAGCAGGTAATTGAATTATATTTTCTCAATAAATAATATTTATTGTTTCATTATTAATAATCATTTTATTACCTTACGTAGAGAATTGGTCACGGTGACGAACATCACAGCGACGCAGACAGATCTCCAGTCTTTGTACAGTTTATAGATTGTGTTTGGCAAGTGACTCAGCAATTCGCAAATGCCTTTCAATTTAATGAACATTTCCTAACAACGATATTGGACCATCTTTACTCTTGCCGTTTTGGCACTTTCTTATACAGCAGGTATTTTCAATATGTAACATAGTTATAATTAACTAGATCTCAGATTATTATATAACAATCTTAAATATTAAAAAATGTTTAGCGAGAGAGAAAGAGTACAAGAAAGATTAAAGGAAAGAACGGTATCGTTGTGGTCTTTCATTAACAGTCAAATACCATTGTATCAAAACCCACTTTACTGGGACGGACCAAATCACCAGGATGTTTTGATACCTGTCGCAAGTATGCGATACATAAAGCCATGGAAGAGTTTTTACTGTAGGTGGAATCCTAGTATGCGGCAACAGGTTAGTTACTTTTATTTTAACCAATTCATTTGTGCAGTAAAAATATTTTAACGAGTAAATAATAACGATGTATCTTTTTCCAGGATCCTGTATATCAACGAACACGCGAACTTCTAGTCCAGAAGGAGCAGCTGAAGAAGAAGGTGGAGGAGTGCAAGCGCGAGCAAGCGTCCCGCACGAACCGTACGATGAACTCGTCGTCGACGCCCCGGCTGCACTCACCAGTGCATTCTTAGCAGTATCCGCTTGAGCAGCCCAGACTCCTATTGACCTGCAGCTTTGTAAATGAGCCTTAGGAACGTTTTTAACGCACGTGCGCGCGCACACATTTTCGTATATAATAGTGTAACGTCACACACGACGCATCGCGCAAGACGACTGAATCGGCGCAGCTATTGTGTATAAAAGGGCTGTCTCAATTTGTATTAACGATAGGAGATAGAAGGATAAGGAGAGAAAGAGAGAGAGAAAAAACAGTAGAGGGGATGCTGAATGAACACGCTTTTTGTGAATCTTTAAAATATGTAAATGTATATATTACAATCTTAAGGATAAAAACACAAACAATCTTACATTTATACATGTAGTGAACGGTATAAAAAAGATTTGATATTTATAAAAAAAAAGAAGAAGAACCAACAAGAATGGATAAGGACAAGCAAATTCCTGCTTCGTATAACAAGTTACGTTTCGCGTGCGCGCGTCCGCGTTTCGGTCTCGCGGAGTAGTGCATCATCTCTACATTTCCGTCGCTACGCTGCCGCTCTTACTACTACTACCAAACTTAATAAAAATAAAAAGTATAAAAACAAAGCGACTAACACTTCGTCATCGCCTCCTGACATTGATGAAGTTGCGCATCAGCAGCACAGTCGGCGTCTCCAGCAACAGTGACAAGCCGTACGAGCACACGTACGTGACCATAAAAACTCCCAGGAACACGGAACCCTGTTGAGCCAAAAAGAAAAAAAAAACAAATTGAAGAGGAATGTAGATAAGATTTTGTCGGGAGTATACGCGCGCAATTCCCAACTGGATGGTGTATAATTTTACTTATAGCTTAACGAATAAAAGATGAAAGAAACGAATAAAAGACAAAAAATGAATAAAACAGATAAGACTGCGTCTGTGGATGGATCAAGAGAAGGTGCGCTTACGTTCGCCAAGAAGTCCACGTGAACGGCCGACTCGCTGTGCAGGTAAATCGAATAAATGAGAAATGGATTAAGCAGATAAGCGCAGTATGTCAATCTGCTTAGTGGAATCCAGGCCTTAAAGCAAAGTATTTTATTCACTAAACCTGAAACAAACAAAGAATACAAAAAAAAAAAGAAAAAGATGGATATTGTAATATTATAATCGCGCAGCTATATCATCGAGAGAAAGGTTTTTTTACAATGGTTTTTAAGTTAAATTTTTTATGAAATCTCGTTTTACGTGTACCAAATGATATCACTGATTCGAATACATAAATTTGTTAGAAAAATTATATTATTATTATTATTATTATTATTATTATTGAATAAAGTGTCTTATATTATATTATATTAAATTTGTATTGTTTCGAAGAGATGTACATATAAAAAAAAAATGAAAAAAAAATCATTTAATATAGTTCTAGAATCTCAAAAAGTGTTTTTTTTTTAAACATTTCAAAGTTT
The DNA here is from genome assembly GCA_035583055.1 of Torymus tubicola. Lineage (NCBI taxonomy): Eukaryota > Metazoa > Arthropoda > Insecta > Hymenoptera > Torymidae > Torymus > Torymus tubicola. The sequence goes on from JAWWEQ010000010.1 coordinate 1,994,295, forward strand.
TATACTTTAATATGGAATAAAAGCAAAGTATATCGTACCTCCATGCTTCGTGCAACAAGCAATCAGAAGCCAGGCTAAGCCAATCGCCCAAACTGTTCTACTAAACGCGGCATACAACGCGGCCATCAAAACGGATATCTGCCTCTTACATAGTCCAAAGAGTACGATTAGATTGCACAAACTACCCAGGATCCAGCCACCCACTACCGTTTTCTGAAATAACAAGAAAAAGAAAAACATTTTATTCGCACCTTTATTGAAATTTTTTTTTTATAATTTATAAGATTTTGTATTTATTTCACTGTTATACAAATTTTATTTGAAATTAAATCTATTTGAATATGCTAAAGTTTGTTCATTTTATGCGAATTGAAATATATCGGATTATATATATATTCTGTATGTAAACGAAGAAAATTTCGTATGCAGGCGTACCCTTCGCATCGGTAGCTTTCCATTCAGTCTTGTAATAATGTAAGCAGTTATCATTCCCACTATGTACGGTCCGATTCTTGTCCACGGCGGATCGTACAACACGTCCAGCATGTGAAATTCCTGATCCATTCTGCGAATTCATATTCATAGTCTCGGTGAATACAATTGCAATAGAAAATACATATTTCAACAAATTAAATACAATTTAAAATAATGTCTCTGTTTTACATAAAAAGAATTATTATATAAATACAGAAGTAAATAAAAAAAAAGCATAAAAATAATTGTCAATTGATAAAGTAAAATATAATCTTACGTGGGAGTGTGCTTGTGTATATAAGAAATGTATCCTGTAAGTGTGATTGAGCCAATCAGCAAAAGGAAAAGTATCGTAACTGCCGCATAAAAATATCTAAAATAAAAACCAAAATTACTTGTAACTATTCCAATCAATTCATAAAAAAATAAATTTTTCACCTTATAAAATGAAAAAATAAGATAAACTCACACGGACGATAGAATCAACAAAAACACGGCGATGATGAAAAACTGCATGTCATTCGATAGATACCAACTCCATGACATACACTTTTAATGCGAACAAAAAACAAAAACAAAAATAACCATTATTATCTAATAATAAAACTATTACAACAATAATATCCATATGCAATATTCCATTCACCATTGTCTCACGACCGAATAAATTGTTAATGTATAACAGATTTCTCCACCAATACTTCGCGCAAGTCTCATGTGGTCGTTCCTCCATATGAAATTGCGAGGTCCTCGCGTACCAGTTCGAATTCAGCAGCAGGATTCCTACCATCATCATGTACGCCGGTGTCAACCTGAACGAAGAAAAATCCGCGTATCATTAATTGTATAATGTTACATTCTTACCTATACAACCAATGAATAACGTACCGTATAAACCGACGAACCACCGTAACACCAAATTCAAGGGCTTTAAGCTTGTAATCCGGTGTTTTCGTTGGCCGATCGTCTTTGTGAGCTACGTAGTACATGTAAGCTACTAGAAATCCACTGAGAAAAAAGAACGTGTCGACAGACAGCGTTGAATTGCTTATCACGCTCACTGCGAAACCCTCTGCCATTCTCCAGGACCAGGTTTTGTTATCTGTATGTATAAAACGTATAAATTAACGTTTAAATAAAAAAAAGAACAGTATAATATATGCTTATTATATATCGAGGTTTACCGGCAAAGTCACTCATATAAAATATCGTATGGATCATAATGATCCACATCATCCCAAGGAACCGCAACCCATGTATAGGCGCCACGGAATTCTTATTCAGCTCAGTGGTAAATATCACCTTTGTATTCGTGTAAACCGAGAAGCATAGTAGTACTTTTATCCAAGTGCTCGGTTCCTCGTTTCTAATTGTTAATCCTACGTCGTCGACGTTGTCCCCCTTTATACTCAATAAAATAAAGTTACCATTATTGTTCTCCGACACCTCAGTGATCTTTTTCATCTTGAGATGATTTTGCCATACGAAGAAATCGTAAAGCGTACCAGTGATCAGTAATAGAATTAGCACTGCTAGCAAGAACCTGCGATAAAAATTTATTTTCTTATTGCCGTACATTTTTATTCTATATAATGAGTATTTTCTATAGCTATATATATATGGTTATTAAATATTATATGTGTATTGTTATAAATCGTACATGATAAATATGACTCTTCCACTCAGCAACCATTTATGATCATCCTGCATATCTTTAACTCGTTCTAATTTAAAATCCACCGTGAACATATCGCTGATTATTAAACTTCGCTCTCGAAACATCTGGTCCAAAACAAGACCTAATTCTTCCGTCGTACAAGAGGATGGCAGGCATAGTCCTAACGTCACTAGATCCTGTAATTATTTTTCTCGCTAAGAGTTTATTTATGGGATAATCAGTGTAAATTTTTGTTTTCACTTTTTACTTCCATTATAATCAACTTATTATTATATCCTTATATTTTTAATACTTATCAACACCATAAGGTACACTTACAAAAGTTTTAAATTCTATAACCAGCACCCTTCTACCTTACATTCTCTCTATAATCTTGTATCACTGATAGAAAGAAATCATTTAACAGATCAAGCTTGAAACTAAAATTAATAATCACGCCAAATTCCATCAATTATATTAATAGTCAGAGTATTTCTACAACTTTTTTATGAATTTTTTATCGTTTGTCCACATTTTGTTTAGTTTAATTTAAATATATGACAAATAGTTATTATATTCAACAATTTAAAATTTATAAAAAGTATTGCAAATGCACTATATAAATATTAATAGAAATACTCGAACTATTAATACTTCATGAAGTTTGACTCGTTTATTAACAATATCACTCTATTTTTAATAATTTTAGTTTCATGTCTTAACTCCTAAATCATAAGATTCCTTTCTACCAGTGATCCACAAAATTTTAACACTTTTATCGACCCCTATATTCTTTCCTTGGCCTACAACACCCAAAACTTCGTCTCCACCTTAACAAAAAAAAAAAGCATTCCAGCCCATCTTCCCATAAAGCATGCACCCACTCTCTACATTCCTCATCTACACACGCACATATACATCCCACATACAAGTATAATAAACCATCCAAGCACCTCATTTGGCAATCTGACATGGTACTGTATCGTAGCGTTGTGCCGGAAATAAGCGACGAAATAGTTCACTCCGTAAGGTGGAAATTCATCCTTAGGGTCGCGCAGTCTCGTGTTGTTCAGCATCACGGAATTTTCGAGTACGAAGGGTCTGCGGTTGGTAGTGTCAAGACATTGGCTACGGCTACCCAGCCAGTAGTTGTTGCCGTAGACGAAGCCAGGTTTTGGCTTCCCGCTTGCGTCCAGCACTGTGGAAAGTGTATTTGGTTGGTTAAGAGTGGAAGGTTCTTTGGTGAGGGTTGATTTGTATTGTAGTTGTTGAAATGTATGGTATAGAGGGGGTTTGTTGAGTAATTTAGTGTTTAATAGGGAAATTTAGTTATATAATGGGATCGCGAAAGATGATGTCCTTTTTTTATTTAATCAACGTATGTATATAGAGATATTTAAATGAGTGTAAGCAATCAATGTCCTTGTTATTAATTTACCCTAAAAATAAGTCATTTCACTGAAAGACTTAAAGTAAAATTGGTCAAGTTGGCTAACACAGAGAAAAGGATACAAACAAGTGAAATATTCATTTATATAGTCGCATACGAATCGTTTGAGCAAACAATTCAAACTTAACTGTTCACAAATTAGTCTAACTATATAAATGCACATTTTCATTTGTTCACATATATCCAAACCTACCTTCCTTAACAAAAAAAGTTTTTCTTTTCTCTGTGCATATAATTATATTACATTATCATTTTTTACAAACTACACAATTTTAAAAAATTTTCAATGTATCGAAATAATGACTCAGTTTCGCAATCCTACAACGAAAAACCATTGCTAAATTTGTACATTTCGAAAACACCATATTAGTTAACACTGGCGAAGGAGTAATTGATGGTAGCAACACATTTTCACGAACTCTTACTCTCTTCGTAAATCACTCGACTGTTAAAATCCTTCTTTACGAAATCCTATACGTAAACGGTACCGGTGAAATTATGCAATTTCAGAATTGTCTATGCAGAGGTATAGGTCAGTTTTAAGGAAAGAATAAAAAAAAAAGCCGAGAGAAAGAATATTTCTGCGAACTCGAAATACATTCATAAATCGACGTCAATATATCTAAATGCAAAATTATCTTTACTTTATTCTCAACGGTTACGTAACACAACAATAATATAAGTAAACCATCACTATAATATTATAAAAATAAAAAGAAAGAAATTGTTTAACCTTATCTCAGCCCTTTTCTCCCTAATAATGTACTAACCAATTTTAATTATTCAACACCAACCCCATAAACCTATACTACCACTTCTCACAACTCAACAAAAATCATTCCAATTTTTTTCCCATACATTCTCACGTGGAATTATCATCGACCAAATCAGTCTGAAATCCCGGAAGCACGTGCGCCGAGATAAAGCGCCCACGGGGAAAAGCCGATCTCACCCGCGCGGTGCAAATGCAGCAACAGCAGCCGATGAAAAGAGGAACATGACACGGCGCGAAACTAGTCTCTTGTGTAATGCCCCTGTGCGAAAGTCGCGTGTAGATATATATACATACATATATAGAAATTCGTTAGTCTGACGACGGTTTAACATAGTGACGTGGATAATGGGTTTATAAGTTTTTTTTATGTATATAGTTTAAATTAGTTTTAACGTATATAATGAATAAAAGATATATATATAGTAATATCTGTGACAATGATTTGCATTTTTTACACGACACTCCAACCCGCAAAGCATGCAGCAATTGTATTGCGTCGAGCGACCGACCGAGAGAAATGGGCAATGAGCTTATGCAGAAAAGTCGTTGCATAATTATATACACCACCCGGAGTGCTATACTGCTTACACCTATATACATACACGCTTTACATTAACTGCCAAAGTCTTCTACTTTATTGCCTGGACGCGATGCAATTGCGCTTATATATACAAACCTATATCGGCGAATGTAATTACACTCGTGTGCGAGAGAGTCATAGAGAAATGAGATATATAGATTTGGTTGATTATGATTGCGGCACTTTCTTCGGTTGTGTATAGACGAGACGCATAATAACGTGGTGGTTGTACATTTCGATTACGCGAATGATTAATCGATCCTGTATAAGTTATTGGTATACTATTGGTGGTTGTGTGATTTTTGTTTTTTTTTTTTTTTTGGTAGGAGTTGGTATGTGTGATGGGTGAAAATTATTGTAATGATTGACAAGTCGAAGGTGTTTTTAATATATGTAGGGTAATATATATGATTAATCGGTTCCGCGTGTGTATATTATACTATATTAATTTGAAAGTGTCATTAGAAATTCTCGGACATTGGCAAAAATACACGTAGCAATAATTATTAAAATTTCGATAGTCTGCGGAGGTATCCATTCGTCAAAATAATCCTGGTCACGTAGACCATTATATAGATCTATATATACCTACACGCGTTTATACTATATATATTATGACAACAGAAAATCAAAACACCGAGCTGCCATTTAAATCGTACCCTATATATACCTACACTAATCATTAGTACAAATACTGTAACTCTGCATATTAAAAAAAAAACACATTATCTCAACAAAAAAGGAAAAAAATAAATAATCAATATACGAACTTTTAATAGCCCAGAGAACCCTATGATCAACAGCTCTCTTGAACACATCGAGCTCGGTTCTACACAACACCTCGGTACCACTGATGTTCAACACCCTCGAGCTCGTCAACGCTAGATCGTAAGCCGGCAACGTACGTTTCATCACATCTTGCGTTGAATAAGAGTCACTCGCGGGTACCGACACAACCGACAACAACAACAACAGTATCACCAATTCTTGGGTCCTCGACATCTTTTTTATATTAATATATATATATATCTATCACACGCTGTATTAATATATACACGATCTACTATTCAGATCAACACGTGGTTACCGCGTGCGACAACGACTTTAGTTTCCGATAATCCCAAAGCTTTCTGTCCATATTAGGCGATGTCTTCCCGTCGTATACGACGTAACTTCAAAGCTTCATCTTCAATGTATCGAAAGTTTTCTATAGGTTTCACGCGATGCTGAATCGTATATACGAGTGAAAGAGAATGACAGGAGAGCGCGACGACCAGATGAAAACTAAAACGGGGGGGCCTCGATCAACTACTGCGCGCACGTACGCGTGAGAGAGAGAGAGAGAGAGAGAGAAGGACCAGCCGGTACGAGCATTCGCCCCCACTCGTGGTTTTCCAGACTGGGATTATGAGTGTATGTGGTTGTTGTAGAGAAGGTTTTGGTTGGGTTTGGGAGGAAGAAGAGATTTTTTTTTTTGGTTTGCGGTGATTGTTAATGTGTGTAGGGAGAGGGATGGTATTTGTTTATACTTATATGTCGAAATTCCACGTTGTTGCTGTGTTTTAGATGTATAGTATAGGTGAAAGTATAAGAAGTACTTGTATTGACAAAAGTATTTGAAGCTTACTGCAGTATACGCACGCACAAAAATGAGATCTATACGTTTAAAGGAATCTGCTTGAGAAAAATAACATATTTTCTGTAAAATATTAATATTTTTCTATAAGAAAAATAAGAATTTCAACAATATATTAGTTTTAGCTATGCGACTTCCTTTATTTATTTATTTTTTTTTTAATTTCAGAAATTATTTTTACGTAAATGAAAATTTTAAATAGCTTGAAGAATACTATAGAATAATAATAACAAATACTTATAACATATGTATACTCCCACTGAATATACATAAATTTTGTAATAATTTTTAATAATATAAGGAAAGTCAAATGTTTAACAAAATAAGCGTAGAGAAATGATACAACTAGTGTCATCTCTCTAAAAAGATAGGAACCATAGTTTTCTTATTAGGGGAGGTACCAAAGGGCCTTAGGCTCACCCTTATTTTAACACCTACGCCGTCTTGGCCACTCAAGTACCTTCAACACATTGTACCCCCGAACTGCGACTAACGAGGGAAAGAAGAGGAAGGAAACCGAGCTAAGGTTTTCCTTAAGAATCCTTAGAATAACTCTTAGAGTCTCTACTCCAACCCACTCGAGAGTGAAATTGGAGGCAGGAAATATAGGCAATGAGTTGCTTACTCGCAAATAAGACGAAGTAGGCAATAGGTAGGCAAATAATATGCGTATAGGCAAATAGGCAGACTATAACAGTTGATGCAGTAGGCTGAGTGTGTGGCACAAGTCTTTACATATGTACTCTCTGATATTTCTTCTTGTAAGTTGTCATGCGCCATCTAGATGCGCAGTCGGGTACTAGAATCCCGAACACTAACGTACATACAGACAACAGTACTCCTCTGTCCTTTTTTTGTATAAAGACTCGAAATGGAGTAAAATGAAATTTACTTTCCAATTGGGTCTGATGGAGGCTACTAGAGCATCACTGATGAGTCCACTCTAGTAGCTAGCCTACATATAGACAGTGCAGTTTTAATAGGTATGTCTTACAATTTATTTTAATAATTTACGTCTATACACAAGATTAAGATCTCGTGTATTATCGTAGGTGTTGTATAAAATACTTTTTAGTTTATGGTGATAAGTGCGCGTACGTGGTATATTAGATAAGTCATATCATTTTGAGCGACGTGAAAGTTTTTTAAGTCAGCATCGTACAATTCATCAATTAAAACAAGAACATATAGGTATAACGCGTGCAATACTCAAGTATTTAGGTAATAAAATAAAGAAATAATTTCGTGTCTATTAGCTAGAGCCCAGCATTTTAAAACAGTACAGCGATTCTCAATTTAAACGTCTGTGAAATCCTGGATAGCGCCCGAGATAGTGTTACTTTCTTACGCGCGAAGCCGAGATATAGAACCTTTTTGCTCCCAACCGACGATATATAGGTATCTATAATTCATTATAAACGTAGCATATGATTATCGGAGCAAAGACAAGATAATGGTATGTTTTTCGCAATACGCTTAATATACCGGTGGCAATTTTCGAGCTTTAGCGGTGTAATTTTCCGAACAAAGTAAATAACCATTACTACAGTCTCGAAATCGAATTACCATATAGTGTATACGAGAATTATATTACAGAATATAACGTTTTATTATACACGTACGATGAAGCAGACGATTTTCTATTAAAATCTCTATACGTTTATATAATATGAGTAAAGATATTTTTTTTTTGGAAAAGGTGATATTTGATCTGAAAACGAGATTTATATGGCACGTTAGATGTAAGCAGGGAAGGTGAGCAGACTACAAGTGTGTATATAACGAAGACAGGGTAAAAGTGATCGCGGAAGAAGACGAATTGCGTAATTAGATTGGGAAAGATATTAATTCTGCGCTGAGACATATGCGTAATCGTGTGAGCATTGCATGGTTATACACGGCGAGTCGTTGATTAAACAATTATTTTTATGGGATTATAGCCATTTTCATAATTCAATCGTCGATTCGTTTTTGCACGTATGTACGTAAAACGTTATTTAACGGATAAGTTGTAGATTTATGTAAATTAAGTATGGTATTAAAGTTGAATATGTGTGTTTATGAATTAAAGATTGTCATTTACTTATAATTAAGAAAAAAACACAATGAAAAATCAATCTGATTTGATTAATTTGATTAATTTTGATGAAAATAACACTGCCATAGGCTAATTATGATTTTTATTAATTAAAAAATATCTTTGAAAAAGTTTAAAAAAATCATAGTTATATTATAGAAATAGTTTAATCATACTGAAGAACCTAACAATTTTCTTTTTAAATGACTTCACATGCTTCCAAAAGATTTCGAAAACTATTCGAATACTTTTCTTTTTCTTTCCCCTGCAAATGCAAAAAAATTGGTATTGTGCCAGAGAAATCATTCTAGAATTTTTTCAAATATTCATACACTACCCTTCAATATACACCTATATATAATACACCACAAACACCGTTAACTAATTAAAACGAGTCCATTAATTCCGCGTGAATATCTATTCCCCCAATATATAGCCAAACATAAATCCCCTACATTATAAACCCATATATAGGTATATACGCACTCGATTCCAGTATTCTACACTTGCGTTTCCTCGATTGCAAGTTGCGCGTGTGCGCTAATGTGCGGCGAATGCTTCGTATATGTGCGCAAAAAGGCTATTTTCACGCGCGCGCGCGTGTGTACAAAACTATATATACATATATATAACGTAATGTGTTACCGGTATCGACCGGACATTACGTCGACAAGATCTTTACCTCCCTGCGTCGCGTCGTTCGCGCTCGCATTAAGAGAAAGTGAACTTTTCCGCTTCCCGGTTTTCAGATGCTCTCTCAGCTGCGACGCGTATATATGTATATATAAGGTATATGACTTCTCATTTGAAATCGTCCTCGATGTGTAGCGATGATGTGATCAATTTTTGTATTCTTCTTCGCTGAGGTTGATATGGATTTGATCGTTTATGGTTTACTGAAAAATTATAAATTTTAAAATTCGGGAAATAAGTAACTTTGAAGAATATAATATATTCAATCAATTTTGAAAAGTAAAAATAATTTTTAAAAGAATATTTCGCGATAAATATATTCGTTCAATGAATTTTCTATTATTTTAGTAATATATGAGTCTATAACGAAGGTGTATTTTTTAAGTGCATATATATAAATGCCAATTTAGGTGAAGGCAATCTAGCGCCAACATTTTTGTCCGAAGGCCGTATTGATGTAAACAATACGTTATAATATCGCCAGTAAGAGACAATATTTTCTTATAAAATAATTTCATTTACAGCTAAATCTAAAAAAATTATTTTATAAAATGAGTTTCTTATTTATATAATTTATTTTTAAATATTTTTATTGGAATTCTCGCGGAAATGTAATACTTGGTCTATCAATAATAAATAAATTAATATGATTATTTTTCTAATAAATGAAATGATTAATACACTGATAACTTATTTAACTGTGTACATAAGTATAGTATTGTTATGATTGATTTGTATTCATTAAAGTATTTTATTGTGGTATAAAATGCATAGGATATAATTAAAGCCCTTTGAGGTGATGATTCAAGGCTAACTCTTCAATGACCTTGAAAGAATAATCAGTTTTAACTTTTTTTGCTTCAATAGTCATTCTATTTATAAAACGTTTAAAATATACTTCTTTTAAAGTCTTTACTATAATAAGAACAGCGTTAAAAGTGAAAAATACCTTTTTAACTTTATCATTTTTTAACCACAGATTATAAAAAAAGCGGGCTATACTAAGTATTAAAAATTATATGGAATAAAAGAACTAGACAAATAAAAAAAGGTGTGGGATGCGGGGAAAAATGAAGTAAGAGTTTTATCGATTTTTCAAGATGTTATTATTAGCACATGGAAGTTCGCATCTTTTTCACAGAGTTAGATAAAGACGAACGGTCAACAACGGTAAATTATATAGAAATTAACCGAAGATGCTTTTGCAATTCTTGAGCGCATTCGCTTTGCGCTTCGGGTCGCTTCTCTAAATAAAAATAAACGTTATAATACAATCGGTAATACAGGTAATAATGGGTATTATTACATTGTAAAATATCACAACATTAATATCTGAAACTTTCTCTTATGATAAATTAATTCCCTTTTCTTTTTATGTACAAAAAGCCTGATGCAAACTAATAGAAAAAAATATAAAAATATACAAATCCTCGTTCGAAAGAAAAGGATTATAATTTCGAGATTACGTCGAATTTTTACATTTTTCACAAATTTCTATCAGACTTTTCTCCTGAGAAAATAACTTTGCTCGCCGAGGGCGTTTCATCTTATTTCTTTTTTTCTTTCATTTGCTTATTTGCAGCAGCGCGCTAAATCTTTACACAGTGAGAGGAGAAAAATAAAGATAAAATTATAAACGCCACTAGGCGTCAGCAGCTGTATCTTTTCTTTCTGAAATAATGTACAAAAAGAGGAATCGTTCCATGCTCATTCAAGGATATAGCTGGGTGGAGGGGGTGGCGCTGTTGAATCTCTTATCTCATTTTTAAATAAATAAAAAATTCTTCGCCCTTATCTACAAATAAAATTATATAGTTACGCAAGATACTATGCGAATTACTAGAAAAAAACAACTGTACATCTCGAGCTCGTCTGCACGCAAACTTACAAATGCGAGTATACGACTAATTTTGTAGCTCTGAAATTCGTTCTCTTTCATTTTTTTTTACAACTATTAATGGCTTATTTCTTTGACACTTCGTATAGCATTGATGATGAATGATTTTCCGCAGCCCTTCAAAACATGCGCACTTATTACAATTTACGTCCTCAATTCAATTATATGAAATCCATTCGGTTATTGTTGTACGTTAAATACAATTCTTTAAAAACAAACAAATTGGGACTTCATGCTCTCGTTTGGATTCAAGTTTGGCAAACAAAGCAGATATTGTAGCAAATCAATCGCATCGTCATATAATGTTTTGCGTTGTTTACATGATCATACATATTTCAAAAGTATCCAGAAAATTTAATACAAAGGAAAAATGTATATGGTGTACCACCGCGTCAGTCGGTTGGCAGTACATTAGCATTTCGATGACGTTCGACCTGATAGTTTTGAGCCAAGACTACTTTGGGTTTGACATATTTTTATACTTTCTGCAAACTTCATTACTTTCTTCTGAATTTGTAGATAAGTCATAGCATTGAAATCTAATTGTAACAGTTCATGTTCTATCTTGAACATTTTTAACTTTATATATGTTTTTTCTAATTTTTTAAATGAAAAATTTCAGGGCGAACATACTAAAATTGCCATTCGATGTTGGAAAATCGCATTAAAACATGTGACGCAGTGTCAATTCCTCACTAAAATGTAAAAAGCCAAATTAAAAATTTCAGTGATATTTATGGAAGGCAGGTTCTTACAATTTCATACCTTACGCTTCTTATTGTTACGATGAAGCGACCGATTAATGATATTTAAATGTACTTTTTCTTCTTCGGATACTCGACAAAGTTTGGAAGTGGTCGCAGCATTTATGCGACGATCAGTACAACGAGCAGCGTCGATGAAATTACAACTTTTGTTCGACATCAAAGCCTACCATTGAATACTTTTCACTTAATTTTTGTTAAATGTTCTTATAAATTACCGTTACATATAACTACACTTCAATAATGCAATAATGGTCTTTTTTTTTAGTAAAAGCAGCTTCGGATGCGAATAAAAATTGTAATTTGCGCAAAATCCATACTTAATTAATACACTTTCGTTTCCTCACTCGCAAATAAAACGCTTATCCATCGCTACATGTATTCACAATATGCCTCTCGCAAAATACGCATCATACCGACACAGCAATACAAGTTTTTATTCTTCAATTATGGAGAAAATGTATATAACACCAGCCATTTAACTACATAACAATTACTACACTATATTTACAAATTGCTATTATATTCACGGGTTGCACCAACCGATCATTTGAGACTTATTGAAAAGCAAAATGTTCAGCTCAGGCCGATGCGATAATAAGCATTGCCTTAATTCCTTATTTTGGGGAATTGAGGAGGTCTTATTATTATTATAACTTTGTATTGTTTTTATTATCCATAAGATGCTTTTTGAAAAGAAAGGAAGATACCGAAAAAAAAAATCCGAAAAATCACAGGAAATTATAAAGGAAATCTTCCGGAAAATATTTTGGCATTATTAGTGTAACAACACAGTAAATATTAAAAAGTATTTTAAAAAATATGCGTAAATGTATAAACGTTTTTTTTAGATACTTCAAAAAAACTATTTCACTTAATGAGACAAAAAAATGAATTTTCAGAAGTAAACTTGCGCTTAAAATCAGTTCTTTTCTATAAAAAGTTTTTAAAAAAATTCCACGCATACGCATATACATGAAAATTTGTCTATTTTATTGTTTTTTTTTTTTTTTTTTCTTACATATTCCAAAGCATTGGCAACGAAACGATTGCAATTCAAGCCTACGGTCGCGCCTTCTCATCTAGGGATTCAATGATCAAAAAACTTATCACTGGGTTCGACAGAATATCTTTGGACCATATGCTAACGCAAAAAAAAACTAACGAATTCACAAAAAACAAAATCTCAAAAGCACTGCAAAACTTTGCTCTCAAAGGAATGGCGAATAGAAAAAACGCGGAGCAAATAGTTTTAATACTGCGTAACGAATTGATAAAAAAAAGGGAGAAAAAACAAGAACAGTAACTTTACACAATCTCTGGTTGACAAAAAAAAAAAAAAAAAAAAAAAATAGAACTGGAAACATAAATGGAGCGGAACAGAGAAGACACGGTTAACAAAATCGAATCGCCTTCTTTCTTATTATCTCGAATGAGCGGATGAGGGAGAAAACCTTGGTGCACTCGCAGCATCGACATTAGTTAACATTTATAAGTTCTCGCTTAGGCGCTCTCTCGCGAGGGAGCGCGCGACTCCTGCATCACCTCGTCGTCGTCGCTTTTAATAATATACATAGGTTTTTATACTTTATTTACACAGCTATCCCTCCCCACGCGCGTGCGCGCACGCGACTTCGATTTTTATTGACTAATGCTCCATTTCACCGAAGCACAGCGACAAAAAATCTTGTGCTTCATTATTATTTTTTTTTTTTTTATTTATTATTCTCACGGAAGAAAATAGTTATATTTATATATATTTATATAATTAAAAGTATGTACGTGTCGGTTTCTCGCTTTTGAGTTATTGTTTTTTTTTCTTCTTAAGCACTTTCTTGCTTACGTTTTGAGATTATACATTATTAATTATTTTTCTTTTTTTTTTTGTATTTTACGCCTCTCTTTCTCTCTCGCGTTGTCGCTTGTGATAGTCTATGACCTCGCTTTCGCCTCTATCTGCACGCGCATCTTAAAACATAATTGATTTCATTCATTACGAGTTTTCTTTTACTTCATCCCTAAGTATCCTTGTCCATGATATTTTTTTTTGTTTTTTTTCTTTTTTGTTTCAAAAACTTTGATTCGATTTCGACGAAAATGATCTTTTGACAAATGCTATTCTCTTTTTTTTGTATTATTTTCCACAAATGCATTTTATAAAAATACTCTCGTATTTTGGTAGAAACTAATTATTCAAAAAAAGTCTTACAATTTTGTTCTACAAATAGCTAGCATATAAATTACTACGTAATTTTCTAAAAAAAAATTTTGACAATTATGTTAAAAGTAAAAAAATTGAATGGTAATAAAAAACACTATTTTGAATCGATTAGATTGAGTCAACTTTGACTAGCACCATTAAAAGTCTTTAACTTTCCTGCTAAGATATAAAATCTCTTCTATAAATCTTACATCTCATTGGAAAAGACAGATAACTGGTATTCCCCGCGTAATGTTTCCTCGCTACAAACAGAATAGTTCAGCCTATAAAAAAATCGATCTACTTAATCAACGATCGATCACTGGAACATCGAAAATTTCGCACTTCCAAGAAAACAAAACAAACTGTAAGACTATTTTCAATAATTCGTTGTCACACGTCACTCCCATCTCATATATAGTTTTGATTAATTTTTCATTTTTCTTTCACACTTTCCCCTCCCTTTCGTCACACCTTGTACTTTCCAAACTTCAAGAACCCCATGAAATTCCCATTAACCATCTAATACAAAAAGAAAAAACCCCCACCCACCTATAATAATATACCTTCGAAATTTAAAAAGTACCTCGTGTCCTCGCACACTTCCCAAAAGACCATCTTCCCAGATCCACTCTGCGGATACCCCCAATATATATAATAACAGTAATAATAATAACGTTCCGAGACCGAGCGACGTTGATGATGTCCCTGTTAAATGCGTGCACCCTGGCAGACATCACAACCTGGATAATGATCGAAAGTGATGATGATCGCGTACAAGACAAAGTTGCTGCGCTGGCTGCTCGTCACTTGTACTCGAGCTATTGTTGCCATTGTTGCTAGCGTTGTTACCGTTGTTACCCTCGCAGGTTATCTCGTATGTAAGTTCTGGCACGAGGGCGAGACTGAGGGTAAGACCACTACTACCACTCGATTGACGATGATAGCTATGGTGGCCATGACCATGATGATGATGATGATGATGGTGACGCGTGGGACGCGGGGGCAGGCCAGCTTCCTGTTACCTGCTGTTGTCTTCCATTACAACTTGCTTGAAGACACCTGATGGCATCTGGGACTTGATCTCGTGCGAGTTCAGTGCCGTCGTGCCGTCCTTCGCGATGAACAGTTGTAGACCCGTCGCTGTAATTGAGAAATTCCATGTGTTATAATAGGGTTTATTTCTTTTTTTTTAGTATTTTTAATTTTTCACGCGAACCAGTGGCCATCGATTGAACTGAAGTGAAATATAACCTTTAGAACGTTCAATAGGTGACTTTTAAAAGTTTTCAAAGTTATGAAAATATTGTACGCGATAGCATATATATAGTTCTATTATTACTGCCAATATCCTAACGTTACGTGGAAACTTTTTATTTTCTTCTATACAGAGATGAAAAATCAATAAATGTATAATATCTATACTTGAAATGAATACATTATATAGAAGCTTTTCTCGATTTTTCAAATGCAAAGTCCAATAACAATCCATACACGCTCTCTCTATATATATATATGTTCGCGTATATAAGATATACGTCGATTCTTATTTCACGATATAAGATGAAACTTCAAAAGCCTCTCGGCGCGCGCATCACAAAACTTTTTGCAGCCTATATTCAGCACGCTTTCAATTCACTATAGCATAATGCATAGTGAATAAATTACCCTTTCATATAACTTTTTTTCTCCACAACACGTATATCTATATAAATAAATATAAAAATAAATATTACATTGTACTTTGATAATATACCTCATATTCACGTACACACACACACACATACTCATAAAGTATACTCCACGTGCATTCAAAGGTATTTTTGTACACTACGCGTATATATGTATACTTTCCCTTTAAAAATACATCCAGCAACCGAATAAATATAAGCACACCTTTATTACTATTTTATCATATTCTATACTGCAACTCGCCGATACCGCATCTCGAAATAACAGCACCTAAAACGATTTATATGCCCCTCGCGAAGTATATAAACTCTACGTTAAATTTTACGTCGGCTCCGCACGCGCGCGCGCCTCGTCGTCGCAAGTTTAGCACATTCGAATTTTCTCGCCCGCATCACGTGACCATTACAACGCGTGACGTCAAACTCGCTCGCGCGATCGCGTGACGTCTCTCTCTCTATGTGTGTATATATATATAGTTTTCGCGACTGTGTGGCTAAACTTCGAATGCCAGAGGGACCAAGAGACAGAGACGATTTGAAAATAAGCGGCTAGCGAGTGAGCGGTTGAAACTTCTCAGTTCTCTCTCAGGAGTCTCTTTCGCACAAGTTGATGTGTGTGTGTGTGGGAGTTTGAACGTCCGAGGTAAGAGCTCAAAAAAAAAAAGTAAGATGATGGCAATAAAACTTGCGAACGTGATGTGAAAGGGGCGGGAGGAAGGTTTCTCGTATATATATGTATTATACGTATGTGGGCTTGACAAATTACGGAATTGCTTTGCGCGGTGGTTGGGTTTTAAGAATTTATGATGACGCTATGTGTGTTATGACGAATCCCAAATCGCTTTCAGCCGTTAAAGTAATGCTTTAGTATTTTTCACAAAAGAATGAAAGATCTTTCGCAGTAATAATGATATATAAAATATACTTTGATTTTACTCTGATAATTATTTTTATCTTATAGTGGAATAATTAAAGTCATTATTAGATATTAAACTTTAGGAATAAGAAATTAAACGTTGAAATCTGTAACCGCGGGTCTGACATTCCCATCAATACCGTTGAATAATTCAAAAGCGAAGATAGAAAATTTACCGGATCAAAAGGTATCCCCAAAAGACCAATTTCTCATTTCTT
Organism: Torymus tubicola; assembly: GCA_035583055.1. Lineage (NCBI taxonomy): Eukaryota > Metazoa > Arthropoda > Insecta > Hymenoptera > Torymidae > Torymus > Torymus tubicola. The sequence goes on from JAWWEQ010000010.1 coordinate 2,011,323, forward strand.
TTTTTTTCTCCTCGATTTTCTTTTTTTTTTTACAAAGTTCAGCGACTTCAAAGGATCGTTCGCTAAAAATAAATAATTTATCCGCTTGCGCGTTCAGAAAAAGGAGAGAGAGGCTAAAAGCGAACTTCGTGGAATGTTAAATCTAATAAGTTTGATAATATCGTTAAACTCGGTTACTTCCCTCTCTCTCTCATTCGGTGAAACTTCACTAATGAACAAGGCTGCACTTGGCAAATTGCGCGCGCGCGAAGCGTAACATTTTTATAAGCTTAACAATTCAAGTACTCGCGTAATCTAATTCGCGAGCCCCTTCGCCCCCCCCCCCTTAACTGGCAATTCTCTTTCACTTAATGCCATCAGGGAAAGAGAGTATATTTATTGACATAGACGATTACTTAAAAGACGGCCCGAGAGTGAAGTTTCGTCCTAATGCGCACGCGAAGTAGAGTTTAATTAGTATACGCGACGGCGATAATTTAACTTTATGCAATTTAAAGTTATATACCCTCGGCTTTACTATATATACCATTACAATGGCAGTTAGATTAAAATTTACTTTGTAAATTACAATCAAGGCGAAATCTTATATACCCTCGGGCTCTGTCTTTCGGCAAAAATGAATTTTTTTACGGAAGAACAAAAAAAATCTATTTTACTTCGAAATTTTAATTAAACAGTGATCTCAAGATGTGAAACTTATATAACTCTTCATAAATCTAATTAGTTTATTTAGTAGTCGGAAAGTATAGCAATTATATATAAAAAAAAGTCGATTCAACTATAACTCAAGTAATCTAATACACCACGAGACTTGAAAACTTACACAACAACCCCTCATATATCACTCATATCTTTGACACACTTATTTTTTTTTTATCTCTCAACTTCTCAAGCCCACGTAAACCTACCCCTTCGTCATATCATCTACACTCCAATGTCACCCCCTCGTACATATATATATATCTCTCAAGCTTCCTATACAACATCAAAGACACAATTTTCCCCTCTCGTATAACAGCAAAAAGAAAAAATCCCACATGATATCTCGAAAAAAAAGAAAAAAAACTTACTCTCAACACTTTCCAGGACGGACTGCTCGAGGTTGGTAGCCTTGAGTAGCTCGTCGATGAGTGAATCAGGGTTTGGCCTCGTGACCTCGACCCTGCAAAGCGCTGGATTGCCACCGCCATCCTCAGCTTTCTTACGTCGCTCCATCGCTGCCTTCGCACGGTCCAGCGAGCCAGTCTCGCTTAGACCTGAGCCACCTGATGGGTTTCTGTAACGATGATATTGTAACGTTAGCATAATACACATGTACGTTTTATATATATATAGGTATTGTATAAGAGAAGGAGGAGTAATAATAATAAAAGTAGATATCATAAGGAGTATAATAATTATCTATATATATATCAATATAAATGTATAAATAAACGCGAGTACCACGTACGTTATATCGAGCTGTCGTCGAAGTATACATAATAATAATGATAATATAGTAGCGGATGGTATAATGAATGGCAGAGTTAAGAGGGAACGAGTGAGAGAGAGAGAGATAACGTCAACGGTATAATTGAGTTTTGTGGTGCAATCGATGCACCACATCGATTGGCCCTTGGAATTTCGCTTGTATACGAGTTGCTTTGCAAGGGCCAACTGGGAAATCGATTGTTTCTCGCGCGTGTTGCATTGGAATGTGCAACTTGACAGCATCATGCGCGCGCGCGGCCGCTTAATCAAACGAGAATGAATATAACAAGTATATTATATATTTATATAGGATTTTGGTTGGATTTCTGATTTTTTACTCGATCAAAATCGTCGCGAAATAAAAGCGTTATTGTGTTGAACAAAAAAAAACGCAGAGTTTAATAAAGAACTATGTGATTGAAGTGATATAAAAGTTTCTTTTCTTTTTTATTCCGTCCCCGACGTTTTCAAGGTATAGTATATAGTAGTATACAATGAGAATAGATCTTTTCTTTCGAGAGATTTTTAATTACTTTTAGAGCGACGTTATTAATTTTTACGATGAAGCTTTTTTGTAGCGATTGTCGCGTATATATATATAACCACGGTCTCTCTCGCTCGGTCCCCGGAGCAAATTAAAAGAATGATGATATAAATTTACAGAACGTAACGAAAAAAAAAATACGTATACACATATATGGAGTTGAGAACGAAAATATATATATACAGAGCATGCGCCATAAAGATGAAACGTAAATGAAATGAAAAAGTCTATATATCCAGTACTAATTAAAGACTATGCTGCTGAAAAACGGAAAATGTAGAAGCAACAGAAGGAAAATACAAGCAAAAAAAAACATAAAAGTGGTTTTTTTTTCATTGGTCGTCAAAGCAAGCGGGAAAATAGAAAACAAAAGCAGTATACATATATATAACCCATGCAATTCGGAGCAAGCATTATTCTTCAAAAGCGGTTAAGCTTTACCAAACATTTGGCAAGTCCATTTTGTGTTGTACGACAATTTTTTCACGTATATGTAATACACAGGCGTAACCATAACCGTGTGTAAAATCATATATCAAAAATGAATTTTCCCAATTTTCGGAGCCCTCTGCAGGCGCATTTAATTTTCGGCAGTGGAAAATTGAATCGTGATGCAGAAAATGGACTCGCTTTGTGCGTTATATACGCGCAACGTAAAAAAAAAAAGGGCAAGCGAAAACGCGCGCAAACACGTGTATATGTATATATATATAGTGAGGCAAAATAAATTAAGAGAAAATTTCAGCGTGTCGCTGTGTGTGGAAATTCATTTTCCTTGACGTGACGTGGCACATCATCCTACGAGCAACCGGATAAAATCAACGATCCGAGTGCACGTGATTTCTAGTAGCCGGTTGCTCGAAAATGAAAAACAACAAAAAAAAAAAGATGAAGTTCCAGAGCAGAAATGTGGTATACGGTGAGTTCTTTTAGGGTGAAATTACACAGCCGACCATTTGTTTCGGATTGCAATGTTTTTTTTTTTGCTCTCTGGTAATCTGAAAAATTTTGGTTTTCTTTTTGTGAAATTTTGTTATTAGGATGAGGTTGATAATATAATTTTTTAATTTGATCTCATATTTAAGATAAATTGCTTTCTTATATTGTACAAACAGTGTATAGGATATATATATATATATATATATATATGATCCAAAGGACGACAGCTTTGTTGAATTTATAAATTAAATGGAATCACATTAAAGTTTTCATTTTCTCGTAAAAATGAAATGGGAATTTCCTGGTGGAAATCACGTTGGCAGTTATTCATAGCAAAATATTGTCGCAAAGGAATGGAAGTCACTTCAATATACATGACAATGAAGCGTTTAATTACACGTTCAACACTCAGTCCGCATAATTATTTCACTTACTTATTCATTATAATTTTATAAAACGCACATTATTAATGAATTGCCTTCATATACATTAAACGAGTGCACACTTATCCTATAACTCGTTTCATGCATACCCAAAAAAAAAAAAGCTTCTGAATAAAAATTTTGAACTCGAAGCGTATACAGATACACAACATGTGCAGAAATGCAAAGTGACTTTTTGCATTCGGAATTTTGAATTTCAAATTTTCTAGATCAAATTTTCACGCGCATATATATATGGTCGATGCTTTTCAAAATGGCAAACGACACCAATAAGCCTCGTCACCTCGAACGTGACAAAAATTCACAGAATGAATTTTGAAAAAAAAAAAAATAACCGCGCATGGTCAATCGCATTCAATCCGAAACAAGCGTGGCATGTGTCGCCTGTCATTCGAAATACAAAAAGACGTTGATTTTGACAGAGGAATATCAATGAGGAGTTATTTCTTATTCTCCATATGAATATTTTTTTCATTTATTTGAATGATAGTAAGTATAGCGTGATTACTGGCACGAGGTGTTGGTAAGAATACGAAATGTCAAAAAAATTTTAATATATTGATTTGCAAATCGTGGCTCAAGAGATAATATAGGACACGTATTAGTCTTTGAGATTGAGGAATAAAAGTGATTTTGTACGTGACAAATGGAATTAATTTTTGTAACGGTAAATATTTCTAAAAAGGAACAAAGTTATGAATTAAAGAGTTTTTATATTGAAATAATCTTATACAATCATAGCTTTAGAAGAAAGCTTTTGAGTTTTGTACTTTTTATAAAAAAACATTTCAACGTTCAAAAAATCAGAACCAATTCGTCTCCTCATTAACTTCCCTCCATCCCCTTCCCACCCTTTGTCTTACATAACCATATCAACAAAACACCATAGGATCTCCTCGTGCTTGCGACAAATAATATCTATCCACTATACCTATACATATATATATTCAACTACAAAGAAAAATATATACATAATATAAAAGTGGTGACAACAAAACCAGAACGTGATTAATTTTTGCGAAGAAAAAAAAAAGAAGATAGACAATGTGAGAGACAAGACAGAGACAGAGAGACAGAAAGACTGACGGTGGGGTAATGCTGTTTCGGTGCTGGGCAGCCGCGTGTAGCTCGGGCACAGCTAACGAGGAGGCCGATGACTCCTCAGAGCCATCCGGACTGGTGGCGACTGTAGCTAGCTTACCACCCGCCCCGTCCAGCAGCTTGCGGTGACAGCCAACCCCGATGCCCCTGCAACCAGCAGTCAAGAGACACGGCGCAACACAACGCCGCCCCCCCACGCATACAACCGTCAGAACAAGCATAACACACATAGGATATATACACATCTATATATATATATATACACACCTATACTCTTCCGTTCACACATCATGTATATATATATATAGATAAAGGGATGGTTGGGTTGGTTTCGCTTGTATACGTATATATATGTGTTGAACTCTGTTGACTTTGTGGTGTATATGTGCCTATTATGTGTATATATACGCGGCTCAAAAGGGGGAGTATATCGAGTTTAATTAGGTTCTGGTATGTATAATCCTTTTGTGAGAATTGTGGTCACAGAAGAGGTTGGATTTTTTCTTCATTGTCTTTTTTTTTTGGTAGTTCGTGGTGTGAAGATTAAAGTAAAAGTTGAGCTGGAGAATAGAAGGAGGAGTTTGAAATTGAGAAGGGCTGCTTTTTTTTTTAAGATTCTCGACGGAACCCTGGAGGAAAGAGTGTAATATTACGTTTTTGCTAATTGAGTTTAAAATTCTAGCGAGGATTTGGCGGTATACATATAATCTTCTAAAAGGCGCGCTGGACTTTAATCTCTTTTGTGTTCCGACTGAATAATAATTTATTCTATTTCAGACGAACTTTGCGAGTAGTTTGAATTTTTAGCAGCTCTCGTACATTATGAATCTAACGAAATCCTCGGTCATTTATTTTTTATCAAGTAGATTATCGATTATCTTATATATTATTTAAAATAAACACCGCAGATCCTCAACGATACGAAATATCAATAACACATCGCGAAACGCATAAAGAAAAAAACGATTGTTGGCACTGTTCTTCCGATCCGCGACAACATTTATAATTGCATTACATAAAGAGAGAGAGAGAGAGAGGGAAAGAGGGGACGAGAACAAGAGCATAAAGCGTGCAACGAGAGCACTTAATCAAATTTCCATTTGACCTAACGAGCTTTTCCATTAATTCGCGAGAACAAATGGATAACCTCATGGCTCTATATGTACATTAATTTCCTGGTAACAATCAACGTTCTGTAAACTGAAAGTGACCATGCTCCGCTTGCGGCCATAGCGATCAAATTTTTCTTTGACTTTTAAAGTTCCGCCCCCTACCCTTCTTGGTTTTTACACCGCAGTTCGGAGAATTCCATTTTTTTTGTCAAGGTCAAGTGTACGTTCGATAAACTCGTATCGCAGATGAAATTAGAACTTTTTTTTAAAAAGTAAACCTGCGGGGTTTACATAATAAACTTCGTTCGATGAAACATTCTTTAATTTCAATTCAATTTACATATATATTCTTTCGGTTCTAAGAACAGATCGAAGATGATTTGATTAACCGCATTGTTCGCTCGCGTCTAATTACTCGTAAACATCGAGTGTTCGCGTATAACAATCAAATTCCAACCGTATATACAAATTTCATTCTACACCGAAACCGAATGTCCCTCCGCGCGAAAACTCTGACCCAGTTACAAACTTTACCTCTATACTTACAAAATCACACATATAAGTGTATTTCAACTTTGCTATATATGTTTGCTATATACGAGAATTTCGCTCGTAAATAAAATCTCTCGCGTCTCTTCTCTATATCGATCCTTTTCCTCTCTCTCCCTCGTTACCGCCGATGATTCACGACTGGGATCTTTTGAAAATTATCGGTCGCGAATCTGAATTACCGGTTTCGGGCAAATAAAACTTATCGCACACACGTGGTACGCGTGCAGGTTTAAAAATAAACGTGTCGTAAGAGGTTAAGTAACGATATATAGTGTACATATAGGTGGGAATACAATAGATATTACAAGAATCGATATATAAATATATATGATATATACTGGGTGTGAATCACATTGTGAGCGAGTGGTTGATGTAAGTGATGATTTTACAGCGATGATTAGAGGGTGATCGTGTCGGCGCGGCGTGTGGTGTATATCTATGTTTGTCGTGAGAAGGTGATAACGAGACGAGGTGTGTTATCGGTCGATTTTTTTTAATGGAGGAAAGATTTTGAAGATACATAAGTACTCGTCTCTCGCGGATAGTGATAAAGAGGTTGTCTATATATAAGGTTATGACTCAAGGCTACGGTGTGATTAAAGAGTAAGGAACCTAATGTATAATATCTTAAAATAGGTAATTATTCGTTAATGCAGATACCTATCTACTATATCAAGACTATAACATTCGAGTACAAAGGTGCCATCGCATATGTGATATATATAAATAAAGATTACTAAACCTCTATATATAACAAAATAAAATTTCAACCATTCAAATCATTAAAAACACGCATTCAAATCGAGCAAATATTTTCCATCAAAGTACAAGAAAAAATATTCACTCAACCGAAATCTACACGTAGCGTTACATCGTATACTAAACGCAGGGACGGACGCAATATTCAGGTTCGCAAGCATGCACACATCGGAAGCGTGCGCACGCGGTCCTTCGGATGCAGAGAGAGAGAGAGTCACCCTTCTCGCCGTCGTTGCATCCTGCATAATGTACACGGTCCGCGTCTACATTTGCATCGGGTAATTAGAGGAATAGCCGGATATGACCGTTGTATATACACGAATGTGCGTGAATGTGTGTGTGAGAAAAGGAAGGTTGGTATAATGAGGGTGGTTGACAGCTACGGGAAGAATGAATTTTTTTTTTATGAAGAATTTAGGCTTTGGTCTATGTTTAAAAGGGTATGTTTTTGTTGGGATAAATATTTTTGGAACGCGTGTTATTCAGTTAAGCAAATTTAAAAAAGTTTTTGGTAAATATATATACATATTGTTATAGAAATATAAAATTGAGTTATGTTTATTGCTAAGTTAAGTTAATTAAGGAGAGACATGTACACGCGAACGTCCGTGTTTAACTTAATTCAGCGACGACCCTTTGGCATCCCTAAAATCAGTTTGCGAGAGATATTCAGTTGATTATATATACATAGTTGCCGGCGTACACGTGGCAAATTAAGCTAATGTAACTTTAATCAACGCGTTACACGGCTTTGCAGATTCACTTTTCCCAGTTTCCATTCAATTTATAAACTTACTACTACGCGTATAAATGTATATATATACTGTCGGCATCCGATTTTCAATGGAATCTCACCTTATAACGTGTATATATATACATACGAAACAAATTTATATTCAAAAAGTCCAATTTTCACATGTATATAATTCCTCCAGTGCAATTACGCCAACCGTTTCACCCGAAATTGCAAAAATTCTCAAAGAAAAAAATCAAAACCTCTCTATTTCGTGTATAAAAAAGAAAGAAAACAAAAAAAAAGCCTCTACTCTCGTCGTCGCGTCAACCCGACCCAAATTCTTCGCACCGCGACGTTGCTTCGTATATCAAGCGTCACCTCTTCTTTTCTCACTCTCTCTCTACATCTCAAAGGCGGAATTGAAATACTCGATTGCGCGCGTAATCAAGCGAAGGCTGCCGTGTAATTAGGTTTGAATTGCGTGCTCGCGAGTGGTAGATGTATATATATATATATACCATAGGGCTTTCAAACCTACTGTATATATACGTGTAAGTGTGTATATATATATATATATAAACGTTGGATTGAGGCACACCGTGCACGTGGGGAATCGATGAATCGCGCTCGTATATAGTCTTGTTTCGTCGCTCGGCGACGAGCTGTTTCTACCGAATGAAGAGAGACGTTGACTGAATACGGAGAGCCGCTGTGGAACCCCCCCGAGAGACGCGCGTAGTAGTAGTAGTAGTGGATATAAAAGGAGAAGAAGGAGGATTAAAGAAGAAGAATTTAAGGTATTGAATTGAAGCGAGGCGAATGAATTGACGGTTAAGCACGTGTGTATATATCGTTGTATATAGTGAAAATAAGCGCGATTTTTTTAGATAAATATATGGTTATAATCAAAGTTATGCTTTATTACGTTTACGTAGATACGTATTTGTAAACGTCGCACATATAACGTTCTTTTATGATCGAATCAACCGATAAACTCAAACGACGCGTATATAACGAAATGAAGTGTTTACTTATAGACTAAACAAACAAAATTCATTCGCAAATGCAATCACATTCCCAAGCCACCAATTCGTATATACACGCACAGTATCTATATACATACACAAAAAGACTACCGCGCGTATACTACGCTAGCATTCGAAGCGATTTATACACATACAAGCGTAAAATACACATACCAACTCTATGCGTATACAACTCAAACGCAAGCATATATATATACATAAGCTTGTTGTTGGTCAGTATAGGTATGTGTATATAAACACGAAAAGGGACGGTCTGACTCGACGTACGCAGAGGTAATCAGTGGTCGCATTGTCGTGTGTCCCAAAGATGCTGGATACGTGACGCCGCGGAATCCAGGAGGTGGATATATAGAGTGAAACGCGTGTGTAGGGTACGTGGGATTTGGTATATATAGAAGTACGATGGGATTATATTATGTAGTGGGATTTGATTATGGTGAAATGAAGTTTAGTTGGGAGGTTCATTTGGCTGTTGGTTATATATATACTGGAACTACTCGGATTGTGAATTTTCCTTAATTATATAAATTAATTAGTATAACGAAAGTAAGAGATATTAAGTATAAATACAGCGACAATGGAAATTACAAAAAAAAACTCGATAAACCGTGCGCGAATGTATACCTTGACTGGAAGAAGAAGAAAAATATACTCAAAGAAAAACAATCACATACATGATGGCAAATGAAGGCATTACGGGTCGGATTTCATCAAAGCGTGCGAGCATCATAAGTGCACACGACGACCGTCGCGGCGATGATGCCATTCTCGCCAAGCTGCCATGATGCGCGCATCCTATTATTGACCGCGTGGTGTCATTGATAATCTCGCGAATCGAAGAGAGCATAGCCGGCAATTAAGCGGCGCCGTCTGCCGTGGTTATTCTTCTTCTTTTTTTTTTATTATTCTCTTTCGGACGGTGATTTCAACGTTTCTCGAAAACCGCGCGTACACGCGCGATTGTACATATATAACGTGATGCATAAAAGAGTAATGGATTTTTTTTTTAAAACATTTTTTATAAAATGATCGTCCAAACATTGACGATACGTTTTTAAAGTACCAGAAATGTTGATTTTTCACATTATCTTGTCCGTTCGAAATACCGAGTATACGTTAAAACACTAAAGATTTAGTATAAAAATAACACGGCGGTTAACAATATAATATACAAGATTTACAGAGCTATATCCTTAGGAAACTACGCCTCAAGATTTACATTCCGCGTTGGACTACCGGTTATTTGCAGAGAGAGGTAAACTACAGCGACCAACTACCAATTTCGCGTCAGAGCAGGAGGAGAAGGGGGCGGGGGAGAGTAAACAAACCGTTAAAACGAGCTAAAAACGTTCCCCTAACAAGCTTTAAAACGTCTACCTGTGAGAGACGACAGGCTGTTTGTATGTGTATATATAAACGCGTAGTAGCAGCAAGAGCAGTAAAGAATGACCGAGACGGGCAAAATGCTCTGTAGTTTTCAAATCAACAATACGACGTGTGTGTGTATATAGAACCAACGCGAGAAACTGAAAGACAGGAGTGTATATATATACGTAGAGTAAAATGAGGATGAGAAGGATGAAGCGAGAAAAACATAGAGGATGCAGTAAAGTTATCGAGGACCTGCATTATCGACCTTGAGGCGGTGAATTATGTAAGGACGTTGAGTGCCCATTGCCGTTTTCGCTGTTGGCAACGATTTCGACGTTATAGCGGTATATAATGCTGCTGCTGCTGCTTTTTTATACATATGCATTTGTAAGTAAGACATGCGAGTATTGAACTAATTTTCGGTATACCCGTTGTTGCTTACGTAATTCAGCACTGTGTTATATACATGTTGGTAACGGTTCCTTATTTATATATAGAATTTCTTTAATATTGCATACTAACGAGAGAAAATTAAATCGAGAAGCTGAGAAGAAATTGCTTATAATAAACCATCATGCCTAAATATTAAAATCATAGATTCAGTATCTCTCTATCTCAGTATAATCTCTAAGAAGAAGAAAAAAAGACTAATTTACATGCAAACAACGCTACAAACTTTTTCCAAGCATGCAATTTAACGCTGAATTGTATACGAAATCTGTATCTCGTATATCAAACCGCCGTTTGGCAGAGGTCGATGTGTGCTCACACACTATCTCGTTTCCCCTCTGGTTTTCATTCGTCAGCTCTTCCACAGCGAGGGAAATAAAAAAAAATATCAAAGACAACTACACAGAAGCATCGCATCAGCGCCACATAATGTCCAAACGTATATTTCAGTCCGATAAAGCAAGCTTTGCCTATAGAATATATATTCCCCTTACTCAAGCATCTGCATCTATATCTACGTGTATTATACCCACGTATATAGCTTATAAGTCTAGTAGCTGACACGTATGTGTATATCATCTCTCCTCGCTACACAGAGCAGTTTTTTTTTTTTTTACAAAAAAAAAAGATGTAAGTGTACAGATAACAAGGTGGTAGTAGTAGTAGTAGTAGTGGTAGTAGTAGTAGTAGTAGTAGTAGTAGTAGTAGTAGTAGTGGTAGTAATAGTAGTAGTGGCAGTAGTAGTAATACAGTAGACAAGATGCGAGAATATAGCCGATTACATCTAAAGAAAAAAAAAAAGAAATGCTCCTCTTCGCACGCGCGTAATTTAATATTATACGTAAATAAAAGCCAATATATATATAATAATATATAATCTCTTCTGTGTGTTTTCAAGTCGTTTGATGAACCTACCTGCTGCTCGACAGTGCGGTGCTCATGGCGGCGATAAACGACGCCCTGGCAGCGTCGGGCCTGTGCAGAGGATCAGGCGAGGATACAGCGCGCGCTTGCTCGGCAAGCCTCAATACCGGACTTGTCTTGCCACCTCTCTCGATACAATCGCAAGTCTTGGATACCCCACGCCAGCTCGCCTGCCCAATACGCGGATTGCCATTTTTCTTAGGCGCCTCTGGCATCCTAAAGTTACCGGATTTATCCTCGCTCTTGGACGAGCTAAGAAAACCGTTGCGTTTTGGTATTATCGTTGTTGTTGTAGAATCCGTGGTAGGCGAGCCGGCAAGAGATCTCGAGGATGTTTTGCGTAGACGCGAGGTAAGCGGTGTTGAGGTGAGCGAGCTAAAGCGCGCGCGTGGTACGATTAAGGATAATGGCGAGGGCGGTGATATTGGTAAATGGTCGTTGGAGGTGTCGATGATTTTCAGGTGGGGAGGTGTTTCGTAGTAGTTGTTGTTGTTGCCAGATCCATTCGACATTGCCATTGTGGTGGTGGTGGTACTGGTGGTATTGGTGGTGGTGGTGTTTTGGCTTTGGGAGGAAAGGGTCGGGAGACGCGGTGCCCAAACTGGCCAGGAGGGCGACCTACAAGAGAGCAAGAGAGACAACACATAGAGAGTCAGTTGATTGCGATGATCCTGCCACGCTGGTAGTTATCGTGGTGGTGGTGGTGGTGGTTGTTGTTGTTGTTATGTCATCTTGGCTCGTGTATGTTCCATTGATGTGGGTCTCATTTTTTTTTTGGTTTGTTAGATTGTGGTTGTACTTATCGGTATGTGGTTGGTTAACAGGGCAACGTGTCCTCACGGGGACGAAGAGTATTTGGTTACGAGGTGAAGACGAGTGCATTGTTCAAGTTGGGAATTCTCAAGTTGTTTAGTAGACATTGAATAGTTAGTTGTGATTATACAAATTTAAAAAAAAACAACAACAGCAAATAAATTATACACAAAAATTAAAGCATATTAGAGAAACATTTTGTTTTTGAATTCAAGGTACAACGATGTAATTCCCAGAACGTAAATGATGCAGACGCTTATGGTTCACTTAAACATTATTAAAATTTAAAAATAAAAAAAAACGAACATCTAGACATCTAAACATGACAACATTAAACATTAACGCAATAAATATATAGAATATCATATCACGCTACGTCGTGACACACTCTAGATGCAACATCTATGGTAAAAAAAGTTCTACACAATATATATATATATATAAAAAAGAAACTCATCAGGCAGTGTGTTTGTATATATATATAGTTCGTAACAAAATATAGTTGGAAGCAGCATAATCAGTGCCAGTAAAAAAGTGCAAAAAATATATAAAAATAGAGACAGACGCAGAAAGAGAAACCGCGTGTGTACTAATAGAAAGCACTAATTTCTTGAATAATTAAAGAAAAAACAGTCCAAAAAATGTAACATATATATATATAGAAATAGAAAAATCAACAGGTAAGTAGTGCAGTAGTCGTTAGTCTCGCTGGAAAGAATTAAGATTGGTGTAGTTAGAGAATGAAACATTAGTTTGGAAGGAGAATCGCCGACGTAGAAGAATTAGTTAGTTCGACAAATGATGATTCTTTTTTTTCTTTTTTAGTACTCGAATGTCGATTAAAGATATGCACGCGTATGTAGATTTGTGTTTAATAGATATATATATACAGTGTCGTTTCCGTCGGAATTTTAGGCGTTTGAAAATCGTTTCGCGAACGCCTCGAAAGTCTTTCAAAAGATTCGAAGGATATAAGAAGTTTTTGTCTGCGAGTGTGTAGAGAACTTTACGGTCTCGTTTCATGTGCATGTATGTACGTATATGTATGTATATGTATGTACGTATGCAGGAAACTCAATAGGGTGCGAGGGAGTATTAAAGTGAACGGAGAAAATCGCGCGGAAAGAGAACTGCCGTATCTGAGCTGCATATAAAACTGTAAGAAGATGTTGCTGTCTCGTTTTTTTCTTTCTCTGTTTTTCTTTTCTTTTTATTTTTTTTTTTTTTTTTTTTTTTTTTTTTTTTTTGACGTATGATGAAGGAAAACAAATATCTATATTATATTATGGTTTTAGTTCACTTTGACAATAATAACGACAAAAACATTTCTACTTCAAAAAAACTATCGCCAACATTGATCTCTATCGTCAAATCTCTTGTATAACATTACATCTAGTCAAAAAATGGTAATTTACAACGTATATGATGAGAAAATTAATCATTAGTTTGATGATGATGATGATTATGATATCCGCGCGTATATAATCCTATACAATAGTGCTCTCTTCGTTCTCTTTAATAGAAACTTCACTTAAAATTCTTCAAAGTTGCTTTTACGATTTGAATTTCAAAGCAGAGAAGAATAATTCTTCTCTACATACATTCCTACTTCTTATAAACCAATGATATTCGATTCATATCCGAATTAAAACCTCTCTTTTACATAATTTCCAAAAACTGAACTTTAATCCTTTACAATAAATAAATAAAAAATCAAAAACGTCCCACTGTTACCTTATAAATCATCAAAACCCCACTTTCATCAACTTCTCATAAACCTTCCCAACCTACCGCCAAGTTCCTCTAAAAAAAAGAACTCCAAGAGCACCAATATTTTATATCGCGACCCAATCCCTACTTATTATACACAATCCACGAGCCAACCCATAATATCACTCCTTTATCTCGTTCATCATCTCTCTTACCTGATGTGTCCACTATCGCCGCTGCTACTTTGCCGGCTATGTTGACTATGGCTATTCAACGAGCCATAACCCGAGCCTTTGCTCAGTTGACTCGTGTTGCTGCTGTTACGCGAATGTCCAGACTCGGTGTTATGGCCGACTTCACTGAGCGCCTCCACCGTCGGCAACGCCGTTGGTACGATTTCGCTCAACGTCAAGCCGTCGTATGATTCCGTACCGCTTAGAAGCTCTGCAGAAAAAACAAAGACAAACACAACAAGGATTTATTATATATCTGTATACAGTTTATTAAAATTGACGAGGTGTATGTAATAGTTGGGTAATTTTTTTCGGTAGATTTTCGGGTGGTTTTAGTGTAGTAGTGGTTCGCGTAGGTGGAAATTGAGAGACGGTTAAGTATATTCTTGGACAGTATGTTTACCCGGGTTATAAATAACGAGTGTCTATCGATACGCGCCTCTCTCTCTCTGTGTATGTATAGAGCAGAGTTTGAAAATACACTTGTTAAGAGTTTGCGTTGTGTGTCGGATATAGTATACCTCGAGATATTAAAAGAGAGAACTGCGAAGGGAATAACGAGATTTATCCGTCTAATTAATTGTGTCTAGAAAACAAATTCGCTCCTGGTATATTCTAAATATAGTTCAAATACGTCGGATACTATCTCACGCGTACGTATATACGTATGTATTAGCTTGTTTACGCTGAAAAGTTAAATCTCTCTCTCGGCCGGTCGTTGCGTATACGCATGCTGCAAACACAACGTATAGTTCAATGCTCTAGAAACTCGAGGAGGAGAGATAGATATATATATATATACACGTGTATGCTCAACCTTCTGACTGCTACTGGCAACTGTAATTATTGTGTACTACGTGTGCTATATCGACACGTATATATAATTTTCTATGTGCGAGCATGTGCGTTTATACGAGTAGTCGCAAACTGATCGACGTTAAATTCACGTCGTCGGTTGCTACGTAAGTGAAACTCTGCGAATGCCGCGTGTATACAGTTTCCCTGTCCGATGTAAAATTAGCATTATACCACCGTAACGACGACGATATTGGCGTATTTTATTATGAAATAACTTGTGAATTCGTCGGAGGTTACTTTGAATTTGATTTATTTTCTATTTCGAGACGTTTCACACACACACACACACTGGTAGGTATATAGGTGTGATGTGTGCTGTTCGCAAGGTTTGTAAATGTGTAGTGTGTTGCTATTTATAAATTTAATTATACTCGTGTCTAAAATTACTTGGCTATCAAACGGTTAGCTGCTTTCCTTGAATAGATAAGCCGGCCAGGTTTATGTATGTATTAAATATATTTTTAGCCGTTGAGAAGCGTTAATCGGCCGCCATCAAATCGATCGCGGGACATTCGAAATATATCACGAACTACTATAAACCGTTGCCCTATATAATTGCGCGCCTCGAAATCTCTCATTCAAAATTTATCAACTCGCGGTCATTTCAGTCAAAACAAATCAAAGTTATATCTGTCACATCGACCAAAATGATAATCTACTTCATGGATAACAATATCCATTTAACAAAGTAGCTCTACATTGATAAAATGTATAAACTTTCACGATACTTAATTTTACACTTGTAAACCAATCGATACAAAATCCTCGCGTCATTCCTATAACTTTTTAAACATTTCTATCCTAGTAATAATTACTCTATATTGCTAATTGAAGATCAATTAACAGCACCAAATCTAAATGTAATTATTCTTATTGCTTTACGCACCTTCACTTAACCACATTATTTTACAACTACTACCATAACAATTTTTTTTACATCTTAACAAATTACATCGCCGATTTAAAAGTAATAAAACCTCTCGTACACCATTAATACCCGCAAACAAACGTATATAAAAACAGATTTCGTCCGACATTCGATTTATCAATTCCCTATAGATATTATAAAGTTACACTAACCAGAGGCGAAGAGGGGCGGCCTCTTCTTGGGAAGACTACCAAAGCCGCTGCTCGTGCTCGCTATGCTGCCGGCGAGTGATCCCGTCGACACGTAATCCTCGCGGTTGCCACAACGCTCAGGCGCCACGACGTCGTCGACTATCTCCGCGGGCACGACGCCTGGTACGCCCGGCACTGTTAGTTGTGTCTGCTTCAGCGACGGAGAAGGTCTGCAATTGGTAATGGTTCGAATGTTAAATAAATAAATAGATATATGTGTATGTACAGGTGTCTTGGATATATTATCATTTTTTTTTGTTAGAAAACTTTTTTTATTGGTATGTCAAAGGTTTCGGTGAAATGTACTTGATTTTTAGGTAATACAAAGAATAGATAGTATCGATAATTAAAATTTGTCAAAATAAAAGTTACATACAATTTGCATTAGGCTGATAAAAAAAAATTGAGGAATTCGTATTTTTATTCTGCATACTATATATTTATGTATTTATGTAACCATTTGTCCACCCAAAAAACCATTGAAGTTTCAACTATGTATTTACGTATTTTAGCGTTCAACTAACACACAGAGCGATTACAATTAAATTTTTAAGGTGTGTAGTTCAAGAGTTACAAACTAGTCTTTTATTTTGTTTCTAAAATTTGCGCAGTATGTCACTACTTGCATTTTCTTTACAAATCTGAATAGAAATTTGAAAGCGATTGAAATACTGTGATGTATGTAATTTGTAGACCATCTATATATAACATCCTTTTCAATCGAAATCCAAAGATGTATAATTATTTCTTGGAAGTAGGTCATTTACCAATTATCTTGAATATCAACGTCATTATAAAAATGTATTTTGTATATGTCCAAAGAGCTAACTGGTAATTCTACTTATATTCTTGCGTAACAAGTACAAGGACATTCAGTTAATTATTTTAACGTCATATATATATACATATATTTTTCCCAAATATCTTGTGGTTTTTCATTTTATTTTATTACCCATTACTTTTTAAATGCGATGTAAAAACTGCTTGTATTAAAGATTACGTAAGAACGAGAATGCATTTTTTTCTTCTTTTATCTGCATACAGTAAACACAAGAGAAAAATAAAAGTTCATCTGATACATTTAACGGTATTAAGAGATTGATAAAAAAAAAACTTAAGCAATAGCATTAATCAATACAAAATCACACAATTCCCATTGAAATGTCAACAAATCTTAAATCCAAATAAAAATAAGAGGAAATCTCCCGCAAGAAAAAAATCAACACTTACACTTTGAAGAGAATGTCACCGGACAGCATGTTCATCTTGATGGCGACCCTGAGCATGGAGTTGTCCTGCCTGTGGCGCGCGTCGTAACCCTCCAATAGACAACGCCTTCGGCAGAGACCAGCTCCGGCGAATTCGGCGAGGTTGAGGTCGCTGAAGCCGAGCTTCTGGAAAGACCGGCCTCCCTTCGATTCCTATCGACAACCATATTTACAAGGTTCAATTTTGCCAAACAAGTATAGTTGCAAGAGCTTACGCGAGCGATTAATTAAATTTAGCGTGAGTTTGCTACCGATGATTGGGAACGGTGGGGAGGAGTTTCCAAGAGGATAAAGTTTGAAGTGAGTGAAGAGAAAAAGAAGAAAGGATAAGATGAATTGAAGTCTTGTTAGGGGGAGGTTTTAAATGGGGGGGAGAGAAGATGTAGTAGTAGTAGTTGAAAGTTGGTAATGGGTTAGCGATTGGGTTAGTGGTTTAAAACGAGTTTACAGGAGATTTTATTGGTTAAAGGAACAGACGTTTTTGTTAAATTTTGTCTATGTAGGAAAAAGAGACATTGTTGAACTTTACCTTTCTTACTGATATCCTTAAAATACAGGGATCTAGCACACCCGTCGATGCATTGGCACTCATTTTGCAAAGAAACTTGAACGAAGCGTTCCATCTCACTGTGTGTTCTTGGACCTCTTCCCTGTGAACATAAACCAAAATGATATACATTAGTTTACATATAGCAACATCCATTATCTCAAAAGTTCACACACACTATATAATTCTCTTGTAAATCCACAATCTTTTACATTAAAATAACAGCCACCACAACCTCAACATCTCGCACCTAATCAAATAAAATATTACCCCTATTGCGATTAATAATTTCAATACCACACGTAACATCGAATCATCAGCGTGTCGTACAACTCTAATTCACCTCAGCAGTGTATCTCGTACCACGTGTTATACGCGGAGCCAGTATAGAATCCCACACGACGACGTCCCGCATGATAAAACATCGGCCAACATCTCGCGCGACGTAAACAGCGCTCGTAAAATTTTGGAAGTCGTCCAGCATTCGCTTGCTGCTTGCACGTGACTCGCGACCGCGTGCAGTAGTAGTAGTAGTAGTAGCTGGTAACGAGATCAGCTGGTCTGGGGGGTAATGCGTTTTCCCCGTAATCCCGTTCCGCGAGCGAGGCTTGTACGATTAAGCGCTTCTTCTCCTCCTCGTGGGTAAAGACCAACTGTTGAGGATAGAGAGTAGAGACGCAGTAGGAAAGTACGAGGTTGTTGTTGCTGCTGACGGTGGTGGTTTTGAGGTGGAATTGAAGATAGGTTGGATATATATATATATATATAGTTTTTGGATAGTTGTGTAAAGTAGGTTAGAGAAGAAGATATGAGAGTGAAAGTGTAGTTTATTTGAAATGATTTATACGAGTTAAAATGAATTAGTTAAGGTTTAACCGTTAAGACGTTCTATATATGATTTATACATATATATCACTTAGTATTAACAAATCACTTATTAAAAGAACCATCTAAATCAGAGATTACCCAGCTATATATATATATACATTTCATTCAACTCATTCTTCACCATCACTTTAAAAATAACCCCATAAACCAAAATGTCATCTACTAATTGACCGATCTCCACATTATACGAAAACGTACACCCGTAACCCTCTCCTCAACAAAAAGCGAATCCAGACAACACCACCGCGCGACTATACTGCCCACATACACCGTAAAAAACCAAAGCAAACGACCGGCGGTAAAAGCGAGTCGTCGAGAGACGCGGAAAAGTGAAACACTCGCCCCGCGCAGAGAGAGAACACGCGACTGCATTACGTCGAGAATCGTATACCGCGCGCTGTTTCATCCACGTATATATCGCTACTTTACCGCTATATAATACCGTCGCCGCTATTAATTACGCGGCAGCCGCGGCGGCCCAGCGCGTATATAAAAATAGAAACTCCTCGCACAAGCCGCATGCGCGCGCGAGAGTCAGAGGTAAAAGCGCGGACTTTTTATAACGTACGCGCAGTGTATGTATGTATGTATAAAAGTGAAAATTGCGGCCACACGGTTGTAATTACTTCATTAGGTCGCGAGAGATCATGCGCCTAATGTCATGTGTGTGTGTGCGTGTGTATATAGTCAACGTGTATATACTCTTGTTTGGTTCCCGCGCGTATAATATATGATGGGTAATATGGTTTCTCTTTACCGCGCGCGACGAGAGTGTAAGGGAGCTGTGAAGTTTTCTACTATACGCTACTCTTATATACCGATTGTTTATTATATATATATATAGTGAAGTGGATTATCATGACTATACGACGCGAGTATTAAGAGTTTGCGAAGGGAAATTAACGGGGTGAGAGTATAGTGTGTACTAATTTTAATGGAGTAAGTGTGTGTACATGGAGAACATCGGTGGTAATAATTAATGGAGTTTATTTGTATCGAGGGAATCTATACATGCAAATGGTTTCGTATTCTCTCTGCTCGATGATTACCCAATTATGAGCCATAACAACACCGCCTCGGGTATATTTTATTGCATTATCGAATCCATTAGCAATTTAATGCACCTTCTTCTTCCTCTGCTCTTTAACTATATAATAAAAGTTAAAAGATTCCAGCTAACGTACAATATACTTCACAAAAATTACCTCTCGCACGGCACCTTCGCAATATCTCCTCACCTATAACCATTACCACCATCCCAATCGGTATGTACTATACTCTCCCCCAAAACCCGTCTGTGGGCGAGGCTAATCAAGCGACCGCTAATCCTCTCTCTCTCTCTCTCTCACTCCCATTTCGCGATCCTGGTAACAATGTGGCGCATCATAGACGCGCGGGCGGGCGGCCCTTAACCTAATTTCACCACCCACGGTGGACGAGAGAGAGAGAGCATCGAAAACGAAATTGACTTTCTCGAGCCGCCGCCGCCGCAGCAGTCGACGGCAACGACGACGTTTCCTAATTAATTTTCCTCGCCGTGGGTGGGGAGATATTGCATTTCTTATCGGTATATACGGGAATTTGCGCGCCTGTCAGATCGTGCGGCTCGTTAAAGTTGTTAGCTGCGAGGGGGTGTCTGTGTGTGTATATATACAGAGGTGTGAGGGGGAGGAGATTTTTTCTTTTATTAATTTTCCTTCTGACGTTGACAGGTCGTTTGCCGCCTTGGTAATGATTTTTCGTGCTGTTTTTGCGTTGAAATGACGGTATAGATATTGTTGGGAATAGTTCTTTCTTTGGTACGATGACGTAGCGGCGTGATATAGGTGTGTGCACGTTGTAAAAAAAGGAAGATAGGAAAGTTGGTTTCGTATAGCTTTTTGGATAAAGATTAATTAAAGAATCATAAGCGAACTGCATTATAGTAATGCATACTGAGTTACAAACATCGACAAATCACACATTCAAAAGTAATTTATCGACAATAACAATGATTTATTCATGAACGGTGTAACTTTATACCGGCCCACAGAACTGCGCACTACGCGATCCGACAAATCACTTCGACGAAAAACCCCATCCACTCTCGCAACTTATCAAATACCGCACGCATCATTGCATACTTAAATTTCTTCAACAAAACTTCCCCGCGTCCATATCCCTCCCTTCTCAACACACATACACTCATACAGAATATCCCAACGATTTTGCACAGTAAAAAATAGAGAAAAAAAAGATTATTGCGCTCCTTGCGAAAACTCCCTGAAAAGTATGTTCATCCCAGTGGAGAAATCCCCCCCCCCCCCCACACACCTCTTGAGAACAACATCCTTCGTCGGTGCAAACTAGAACGAAAACGAAAAAAAAGAAAAGAGAAAGCAAACGAGAAGAAGAAGAAATACGACATATATAACAAAAAAGAATCATCATCTTGCGCGCGGACGAGAGAAAGAGAGAAAGAAAATGGAAAAGGCTCTGGAGGGTGGAGGTCCAAGAAGTAACCGGAAAAGATTAAAGATTCCGTGTGGTGGTTCCCTGCGCGCGAACGTTACGTGGGCGTTGAAGCAGTAGCAGCGACGACAGGATGACGTCGTTGGCGAGACGAAAATAATAAATTTACCGGGACGAAGATAAAGAAGAATAACGGAGAAAAAGTGTATATATACGATACTGCGAGAGTTTAAATTCGTCAAGGTCACGGTGCATGAAAGATTCTACATGATATGGATGCAGCAGCAGCAGCGGTGGTGTATTATAGTAGCAAGCGAATCATTTAACACCAGTATAGCGAAGAGAGAGAGAAGTTGTTAAAACATTTATTTCAGTATTTTTCGCAAGATGACACAGGATGTGAGCAAATTTATTTTGTCAACGTTAACAGATGACACATAAATAGCTATACATTCGTATACATTCAGATGAAAACACTGCAGTTATAGTAACCCTCATGTCCTATTTGTCTTTTCTTTGCTGAGTAATCATCATTCCTACGCACCACGCCTACTCCTCTGATATAAGAAAAAAAAGAAATCACCCATACATCACTGATTCGTACATACGTATATACGCGCGTGTCGGAACAATTCCCACATCACGCATGAAAGAAAAATCGAGTTATCCAAGGTCGCCTCTTCTTCTTCTTCTTCTTATTCTCTCCCCCTCTTGATCCTTGCACTCGAAAAAGTTCCCCTTCTCTTCCGCTCGTCTTCCCTGTCGAGAGGAAGTGGAATTACGGTTTTGCTGATAAAACGTTTTTCTTTCTTTATCTCCGAATGCGCTCCGTAACGCTATATATTCTTTCGATTTTCATCTCTCCGCGAACAGATATGTGTATACACATATGCGTCAGATACTAAACGTCAAGAGGCTTAACTCTCTCTCTCTTTTAGGGTGACGTTTTATGGGTAGCGTAATGACAGCTGATTTTAAATTGAATGAGAGACCGCGTGAGGGATGAAGGCGCCGAGCGTGTAATGATAGGGAAAATTTATAATCGCTGAGAAAGAGAGTTGCGCTTGTGGTAGTTTGGGGGATTGCAAGTACGTGTCTGTGTGTGTGTGTATAAGGTGATAAATTCGAGGATAAAATAAAGTTATGGGTTCTCATTTACTTTGGCATTAAGTGCACACGATGTGTGCTGGTGAAAACAGGAAAACGGTCGTTCTTCTTCATTTAGTATAGCAATTTTACTGTACTATTTCTTTTTTAACGGCGAACAAACGTACTACACATTGCTCGCGTAGTAAACAAACCGCACTTTCCACATTTTTCCAATCATCTGAACGTGGCATTGAAAATTCAATTATTCCAAGAGTACACACACACACGTATCATTGTTAAATAATCATCTCTCTCACGAAAGTATTATCAAAGTGATATACCATATTGCCTGAAACCATGCCGAAAGAGAGAGAGAGAGCTTGGAAAATCGCATCATCATCAATCCATCCGGCGAATAACGACGAGAGGAAACACTGCGGTAATGAATACTAATCGAGTATCGATCGGTTAGAGAAAAAAATTCCTCGAATCAAATCGTTTAACTCTATAAGCTCTCAGTCTCTCTCTTCAACTTTTTCAAGCATAATACAAAGGGGCACACGGTTGCGTATAAACATATAGAAAAGCGCTGACAAACTCTGCGAAGGAAGCAACTAGAGCAAGGACGCGGGTTCTGTATATACATGTGCGCGGTTTACTCTCGTTCTAGAGTCTCGGAAGGAAGAGCGGACGTGACGAAGCATCGGCCGCTGTGATTATATATACGCGGTAGCGGAACGATAAGCGGGTTATATATATACTACGCGAGATGCTCTTCGCACTTCCGACGTACACACGCGTGTATACGCATGCTGCGGAAACGTGAACGTGTATATATGTATGATAAAGAAAAAGGAACAAACTATACGATTTTTGTATATGGTTTTTATATACGATAGTCTAATGTACCAGAGGTTCCTTTGTACAGCATATATATACCAAAACTTTGCTCATTATATATATACGCGCGATCCTTAATCACACCGCGCAGCCACAGGCGGAATTCGCTATGTTTTCGCGGTGGTGGTAATTAAACAGTATGATAAATTAATATCACACGTATGTGGAAGAAAAAAGATATATAAAAGCGAAAAGAAATTTTCCTTTGTTGTCAGTCGTCTCTCTCGGCTCGTTCCGTACGTGCCTAAAAACGCACTTTTTCCCCTCTCTACCACCCACATCCCCGAAAAGTTAAAGGCGAGCGTTCACTACTGCATCTCCTCTTCTATCTATATTTTTTCCCTTTAAAGCTACACGAGGATAGCAGTTTGACCCCTTCCGACGATCATCCTTTATACGAGCAAACCTCACGCTTGTTTTTTTGTTTTTCTTTTTTAAGAGAGTACAGACGACGAGCTTGTATGGATTTTACGACGTATATATAAAAGTTCGCGCGTGTGCTCGCGTAATTTTTACAGCTTGGGTTTAAATCCGTACGAGCAGTAGTGAAAGTTCGCGCGGTTTACTTTTTTTTCTTCTTCTTCCTAGTGGTGTGTGTGTGTGTGTATACGCACGTGAGAAATTATCTCTTATACAGTATATAGCGAGAGTGAGTGTATAAAATGGTAATGTGTAATTCCAGTAATGCGAAGGGAGAGAGAAATAGAGATAAAATCCGGTTAATGTGGTGCAGGCAGGGAGAGAGAGAGATTTCATTTAAACGGTAGCTGAGATTTTTCACGAGAGAAGATGAGGGAGAGAGAGAGAGAGAAACATTAGCAAGAGTAATCATAAGGCGGCTGCATTGTGTGAATGAACGTATATAATGTTGACGAGAATTGTGCGCTTATGTATAACGGTATAGTTTCTTTTCTATTTTTTTTCTTCTGCTAAAATTTTCTCCGGTGAATTATACATTTATATATATATGTATATATAAAAGGAAAGTGTGTATATATATGTATATACGTAAATGGCCTTTTCAATTATAATTCGAATGTCAAGGTGAGCGTAATAAAATGTTCAAATTTACGATCGTATATTTCGCACAACACACGTGTCTATATAAAATTTAAAAAAAAATGCGTGTATATCAAACACACAGAGATCAGGTTTAATTAAATTCGTCAAGCTGATTGATTCGGGCGCTCCGCGAATGCGACATTAATTAAAATATAACAATAACTGCACGCGCGTCCTGCCTATAAAAATTATGTCCGTCAACGGATAATATAAATATGCGCGCGCAAAGGGGTACATCTTTAATGAAAAAACAAAATGCCCACGCGCGTAAAAGATCAAAGCGGTTGCGACTTAATATAAATTCTAAAACATACTACTACCCTCGTAATTATATAATACACATATATATACATACGCTGTTACCCTTTATCCGATATCATCATCAACGTCATCGCAATGTATCCTGTACACAAAGGATAGGGAATAAAAAGCCGTATATCTCACGTCAAAGCGAGAGACTAAAATAAAAAACATCCCACACGCGTAATCTACGACAACGACGACGAGCCGTTTTAACGTCGTCCCTCCATTCATCGTTTTGGATTTAAAGTTGTATATATACCCCTACGCGAGAGTTAAAAAAAAAGGAGAGATACGTATATATATACAGAGAAAAAGAAAAAAAGGATAGCATAAACGTATATAGGTATATAGAAGCTCTGACGTCGTGTGGGGTTTCCAGGTCGCTCGGTCCCGTTCAGAAAGGAAAAGTTCCTCTGCAAAATGTGCAGGAGGGGAAAACTATTGTCCCCGACCTTCAAGCCAATTACACTCGTGCGTGTATGTGTATCTTCGTCTGCAAAATGGAAGTCCAGTTTGTTCCGTTATGTGGAACGTGTGTGGAGGTTGAAATTTTCGTGTGCGACTGCGGGATTATATCTATATCTATATGTATATGTGAAGGTTAATATTTGAAGGTAGGAGGGTTGTCCGTTGGTAAAAGGATAGAATATATAATTTCCGAGAGTATATAGGGACGAATGTATTATATATAATAAAGCTATGAACGCGAACTGAAAACCCTGGGAGTTTACGTGTGGTATGAGTGTATATATGCGGGTAGGAATTAATGAGATCGAGCTGCGAGAGAGCTTTTATATAAAAGAACGAAAATGAAGGTAAAAGTGTAGGTATATATTGTAGGAAGTTTTTACGTATCCTGAAGGTCCATTGTTTGGGAAATAAAGTTATTATTTTAGTCGATTATATATATTCATATATGAATGCAGGAGAAAGAACCTAATGCGTTTGAGTATAATATTATATGAAAACCTTGGCTACTGCGAATTTGAGACCGTGCCGGTCGCTTTTTATCATGAAATTACAAAGACTACGTAATTCAATTGTCGTATTTCAACGATCGACTGAAAGAGAGAACAAACGCCGTTCTTTGCACACCTTTGCTCGTACTTATATACGTAATACATCATCATACTCATAATTAACAATACAATTTTCCTGGCTTGCGCAACTGTATGCAACAATTTCCCAACTACCCCCTATTAACATTTTCCTCGTCGTCGTCGTCTATGTTCACACTCGTTATCAGTAAAACGTTCGCGCGTGCATGCGCAGACACGTGATGATAGACGACAGTGTCGCAAACGCGCATAACTTTTAAACATATATATATACATACTCTCCTTATCGTAGCACATAGCACCTACAGTCATATACATACGTACGTACGTACGTACCTTGCGCATTATATGTATACTTCCTGAGAGACGACCAGAGAGAGAGAGAGAGAGAGACAACGGAACGCGATGCACACACAAAAGGAAGCTCGTTAAGCTGCCGAGCGTCGCAATAAATTCGTATTGCCGCACGTGTGTGTGTATTTCGGAATTTAACGAAATATCCTATACTTGACGCGCGTGTATATATATATACGTGAGTGTACGCATATTATACACACAGACCTGCGCTAAATGGTTCGCCGTATTTTACCAGTTTGACAGTTACCAACAGCGTGAAGATTTACGAATAGCACCACTATATACTCGTACTCTTTTTCTCTTCGAAACACAATGAGTCGTAGGTTAAAAGCAGTAGAACGCGTGCGTATATATATACGTTATTCTTATATACTATATATCATCGCTAAGCTGCTCTGACGACGTCAGTTTTAGGAAAAAACAGGGGGGGAAAAAAGAGGTGGTACACTTTGCATGACAATCATCCCATTCACAGAGTAAATTCACGCGCGTGCGTAAGTACCTTGAAACCAATTTTCCACAAGAGTATATATATATAAGCGAGGTGAAAATTTTCGTCGGCAAGGAGAGACTGCACACGCAGCACCTAAAGTAGTATGTGGGGCGCAGGTAGTAGTAGCAGCCTTGACTCGATTTTCGTGTCGCCACTGTATGTGACCCCGCCCCTTTCGTCGCTTAATCAGGTATTATTCCATCGGGAATGTTTGGATAGAGGGAGAAGAGGAGGAGGACGCGCGTGTGACGCTCGCGTTGGGACGATTTTGCGAGGTAATTGGGAGGAGGATTTGTGTATAGTGCGAGAGTTATATACATAATAGCGTGTATAGCAATGATGCTAATTAATGAATCTTGTGATTTATGGCGCGGTTGGTGGTGTGCGGTGGTGGTGGTGGTAGGTGAGGGACGAGGAGTAGGTTGTTATGTGTCATCTTGAAATGTTTTGTTTCTAGAGGGATAAAGTCTTTTTTTTAATGTTGAATAAGATTAATTGTGTTGTTTGGGGTTTAGGAAAGGTCGTGTAGGATTGAACGTTTTTTTTTTCAAATTTTTAAGGATTCAATTCAAAAAGTAGTCGTGGAGTTTAGTTGTAATTGAACTTTTCCTTGTTTACACGTGTCGAACGAGTGTAAAGGTTTTTTTTTTTAAATGAATTCAAACTCTTTTTTACATATCGGTGATGCATATTCGTAAATGTTTACAAAAATTTATGACCCATAGATAAAACATAAATCATTCTGGTTGAAAATTATTTGAGAATTCTTTATGTGAAAAGAAACGATTTACCAGATTTTAAAGTATCCTTGCTAAAACGCGTACATGTTATACCTTTAGAAACTCCTTTCATACATTTTAGTATGAAAAGCATCTCAATATATTTCCGAAACCCCTTTTTTTTTACTTGCAGGATATCCAGGTGCCCTTAACAGGTAATAAATCTTTATTATAAAATATTGATTAAACGCTCTGAATAGCCTTCATAAAAGCTGTCGTAAATTACATACACTAAAACTCAAATGCTGACGATAAAGTAACCAACGGGTTTTCCAATAATTTGTAAAAATCTTTTTTTTTTATTGATTTTTTTTTCAAACTCATAAATGATCTTCTACGATAATTTAACTGACAATAAATTAAATATATTAAAAACATCCTATAATTGAAAAATTTATAATGCTAACATTTTTTTTATTAACATCTTCAAACACATGTTAAATTTCATTGTGGTAACGATTATACTGTATTTTATTAACTCAAAGCGTATACCGAATAAACTTCACATTTGTTGCTGCGCAAATCTTGAAATTCTCTCATAAAGCTTTCTATGCTCTTTATTACAGCACACACACAAAAAATGACCTACTTTTATAACCATTATCCTTTTAAGTTATAAGTGCAATTACGTTATACATTCGAATATTTTTATCTTTATCCTAATTAACCTATCGCACGCAAGCTAAGCTGCAAAAGAAAGTTACTCATATATATTTAATTTCATATAATCATTCACACACACTACACTAGATATATATACACGCAGCTATCGTTATAATCACTTCTCTCTCTCTTTTTTTTTTCTTCCATCTAATACGACATCATTAATTCGCTCCACAAATAAACTCCCTTACTCTTGCGTTTTTTTTCTTGCGACAAGTGTCGCGCACGCTCATCGATTATCCGACAACTATTATATATGACGTCACACGCCGTATTACGTATCCGACTAAGATTTAGTACCGTGGCGTCAGCGTATACCGCTTGGCTACGTAACGTGACGTCATGGCGGCGGCGACGGCACACGACGATCGTTCTCTTCTTAACGCTGTAGTATCTCCATACGAATTTCTAATTTCGCTAATTATACATTCTCGCCTTGATCAGCGTATAAAATTAACCCTAACTTCGTCTCTTACGATTTTACACCACAGAGATATATATTCCCCAAAAATTTACACCTTCTATACACCCCCCACAAAAAAAAACAACAGGTATAGACGTCGCGTGAACCCCCATAATCACCATAACGCATAGACGAAACAAGCTTTTTCCATCAACCAAACGAACGCAAATACACTTCCCTCGCTACCTTATACCGTATACACAAGTATTTTCATTTCCTGTACTGCACCCGCGTGTATATATACCAACCCCCATAAATTTTCCCCATATATATGTACCAGCCGGCAAAACAAACGTACACGCGTTGCGCGTATCACTCGCTTGTTTATCACTGTTTTTCCCTCTCTCTCGCTCTTTATACTATGTGGAATTACTTATTATCACGGGCATCACAAGCTGAAAATTAAACGCGACACGCGTCGATTCTCCCATGCGATATATAGAACGTACGCACGCATGTATAGCGCCGAAAATGTGTGGAGATCGATAATATATAGCGAGTGAGACAGAGAGAGAGAGTGTGTGTGTGACAAAGGCACAACGTTAATCAGAGGATTCCGAGGCTAATTACGGCCTATTGCGCGCGAGCACCACGCGATGATGAGAGCGAAGGGTGAGAGAGAGAGAGAGGGAGAGAGAAAATCAAACGACGCATTGGCCTATCGTATATACGACGAGGATACCAGCAGCACAACATACACAACGGGTGGTATATACATATACGTGTGGCGTTGTTCACAAGGGAGATTTTATCTGGTGTCGGATGATACGTGACACACACACACACACGCTCGCATACAAGGGGAAAGTATAATATTTGATGAGCTTGGAAGTTGAAAATTGAATTTGGTTTGAATGGTGCGTGTGTGTATATAGAAAAGTGCGTGCATTGGTGTGGTAAAAAGTTTCATGATCATATTATTTGCGAGCGGGGAAAATATTGTAATTAACAGAGCAAATATATGTACGTTTAAAAGCGAGAATTACTCCTCGACGCTGCTCGAGAGTACATTTTTCACCATTGTGGTGTTTAGAGATGAGAGATAGGATAGTATAATGTGCGGCGGTAGCAGCGCGGCGTTTATATATCCAGCGAGAGAGAGAGAGCGTGGGTGTGTAATTAGAACGATATAAATGCACTCTCGTTAAATGAATATTTATTACAACCTCAGAATAATATGCGATGTTATTATTCTTGTATTCATATTATATATCTGCGGTGCATTATATTCTAATAGGCTCGTTCGAGGAAAAGCGAGCGTGAAGTGTTGTGGTATACGTGGAAATGTATATGTATGGAAGCGAATTACAAGTTTGATCTTATCTTTATTATGTGCAGAAGTGAGAGAAAGAGAGTGAGAAAAAAAGGGAAATCGATATATGTAATTTTCACGTTCATCGAATGTATATATAGGAATTTCCACGTCATCATGCGGTCGTCGCGACGAATGAACAAGCGTCAGACAAAATATATATATATCAAAATTAGTTTGGCATTCGTCCCATCGCACATAATTACGATTTTCCACACAGTCGAGTCATCCATTATTCACTTCCCACTCCCCCCCACTGGGAATCATCATTTTCGACCAACGTAGCACGAAATCAGGTATATGGACGACAACAACAAAAATCCATCCCCCCGACGTAAATTTACATCCCCAATGCGCAGACGACAAACAAACAGAGAGGCTCTATATATATCGTTAACGAAAAAGAAAAAAAAGAATCAGGGAACAAACATGCGAATTTACATAACAACAACTGTGGTACAACGATTCCACACACGGTGCGTATAACAGTGTAGAGCAGAAGGAAAGTGAAACGCGAAATAACAACAACAACAACAACATACACATGAAGAGGGGAAACCAAAAGAACCGTATAGTCGTCGTCGTTTTCTGTGAATAAACGCGATCGCGTGCACGAATTTCCACCGTGTGTTTTTCTTCTCCACCATTTCCCTATGCACACACACGTGCATCGTACATATATACTTGCGTGGTATTAGCGTATATACGTTGCTCTGGGTTCTCGCGATTACACGGGATAAGAGAACGATAATGCGCGGCTTTTTGTACAACACATATATAGTATACATATATAGCTATATTAGAGGACACGAAAGTATAATGCGAATTATAAGTCTCGAGAATGTGTGTGTTTTTATCAGAAAGAGAGAGAGAGAGGAATGGATGGAATGCGCGCTACTGCGGGTTGATGAAAAAGACCTTGGGGGTTTTTTTTTCGATCACGAGAGTACGCAGGTTATTAATGGTAGTTTTTAGTTATCGTCGTAGTAGTGAGTAATTTCGTTAATCATAGTTTAAATTTCACATAAATCAATCATCATTCGCCATCGTGGTTTATATATGTATATACCATAAGCTTTCGTCGTCACCAACACTCGCATCAATCTTTCGTTTCGTAAGCTTTCCATTTCGCTTGATTAGTTATACATATATATATACACACACGAAGTATAAGTTCGGCGCTTTTGGATGGTACGCCTCGCTCACAACGAAGGTGGATATATAAATCAAATAAGCGCATGCGATGAAAGAGAATAGGACAGAAAAACCATCCGAGAGAACCAATAAATCTACCGCGTATA
>JAWWEQ010000010.1:2042536-2079729 GCA_035583055.1 Torymus tubicola
GGGGGGAGGGGGAGGTAAAAGAGGAGGAAGAGAGGATTGATATTTTGAAGTGTGGGAGGCGGGAGGGAAGCTTATAGCAGTGGGATGATGGGGAGAGGATGTCGGGTTAGTATATAGAGAGGAAAATATTGTAGAATTCTATGTATACGCAGTGTTTTTTCTATATAGTTATATGAGTATTTTAAAATAATATAGATTTCGTGATGAAATAAGTAATAGCGAACGAAAATCGTTTTAAATACTTCGTGTATACGATTTCGTGTACAGCAATAATTGAGTAGTAAGCTGGTATATTATTGCGCGATATTATTCTATACGTTTAATTTAAAAAAGAGAAAAAAAAAGAGAGAGAGAAGTGTTCGACCGAACGGCATATAGCGTGTCAGAAACTGATCAAACATTTGCTGCCATCGCGTGTCACCTCGTTCTATATACATTAACAACAATAATCGTACACACTATATACCTGCCAAGTCTGTCCCGATTAAAAACAACGATTCTTTTTTTTTTTTCCACAACCTCCGCAGTTCCACTTATCCACTCGGTCAAGAAACACATAAACATTCAACACACAATCGCTCCAAAAATTTCCGCTAACGATTATTATTTACCAAACAAAAAAAAAACACGATATATACACGAAAAAGAAGACAAAAAAAAAAACAACTATCTCCGATCGTTTCTCTCCTCGCAATGTATTTCCTCCCACGTACGTATATATACCCACAAAGGTCCCCTCGTTTCGCACGTGCGTATATAGCAACCCGCACACATACACACACATACACACGTGTATACATATATAGGTAAGCGTCTACTATACGTGAAGCGCGGAAAAACCGGGGAGAACCCGATAGAGCTGACGACGTAGGTTATATACAACGAAAAATCACGCGCGCGCGCGTGCTACGACGACGACGACGCTCGTTATGTAAGTTTACTCTTTTCGTGAACTTGCGCGCGAGTGGGAGGAAAAAGAAACGTGTGGTGCGCGCGAGATTCTACGACGTATATACCTATATGTTCTTTCTTCTCACAGGTTTGCTTGCTCTCTCGGTGTTTCTGGGTCCCGTATATAAATCAAGGCGAGTTATTTATCCCGTCTCGTGTGGCATGATGACGGTGGTGTGGTGTGTGTGTATACACAGAAAAGTTGTGTGTAGTATACTTGGGTGAAGGTCGTCTAGGGGATACGTTTTTTTTTTTGGTATTAGGGGGGGTTTGTTTTGATTTAGAATGTGGCTGCGGGTT
The DNA here is from genome assembly GCA_035583055.1 of Torymus tubicola. NCBI lineage: Eukaryota > Metazoa > Arthropoda > Insecta > Hymenoptera > Torymidae > Torymus > Torymus tubicola. The sequence goes on from JAWWEQ010000010.1 coordinate 2,043,788, forward strand.
GTTTGAGGTGTGTGTGTGTGTATATATATAGAGAAAAAAAATATATAGTAGGTGAGGAAAAATTGTGGAAAGGTGGAGAGATGGAGAGTTTTGGAGGATCTCTGGAATTAGGTGTGGGTTATAATATGAGTGGTTGGATATATAGCAACGTGATAAATGACAGACAAGTAGGAAGTTGAAATTTTCTTCCTGCCTTTTATTAGTCAAATCTGACCGTGTGTGTGTGTGTGTGTGTGTGTGTGTGTGTGATATGCCTGCGTCTGGGCGAAAATGACAGGCTCTCGAAAGGTAATATGATGTGAACCGTTACGTGCACGAGTGTCTCGTGAATTGAAATAATACCGTTGATTGATTTATAAAAAAAAAAACGAAACGTGCCTTCTATTACAAACAAATCATTTTTATATTCATTATTTTTTTTTATCTCGCATCATATAATCAAAAACGTACAAAAAAAAATTAATAAAAAATATTAATAAGCCCTAAAAAAAAAATACATATATTTCTACATCGAAATCACCTGTCACAGAATTCGCAATTCCGACATTCCACGCATATACGTATACAAAGCACGCGTGCATATAGTGAATTAAACCTCCACATACGTATACACACACACACACACACACACACACACACCCACGTCAATATTAAATATTGAACATCGAAAGCGCGTACTGCGCTGCTCTCGCGGTTTATAATATATTACGCAACATCATAACGCGAGAGAGCACACACGATCAAGCCTCGTGCATTATTTTACGAAACGTGAGCGCGCGAGTTTCATCTGCATACATTCGCGCGCGAAACACATATATAGACGGAAAAGAGAGCGAGAAATTCGCGTGTTCGTATATAAAAATACACGTACACTGCTACGATGAAAGCGTAAATTTCGCATTAGGTATGGGAGTTATATACACACGCGTCTGGAATTGTAAGATTAAAAAAAAAAATACGACTACACGGTTTACGAATGTAATATCACATATATATACCTTGGGATGTTAAATAACAAACGTTATATTATCACGCGACAAATCAACTCTTTTTATCGACCTTCATCTCCCGTATACCTGCACCCTCCTCTCAATTAAAGAAACTCTTCAACCTCGCTTACTCTCGAGAACCTACTGAAGGGAGAAACAATGAAAAATTCAATTTTCTTTCTCTCTCCCTCGTATTCCTGTCCCAATATAATTCGCGTCTCTTTGTCGTCAGCACGAAATTGTCACCTCTTGGTGGATTTTCACTCGAGTATATAGCAAAGAGAGAGAGAGAGTACAAAAAGGGCCTAATACGCTGCTATGCCTACTCTAGTTTTTCGCTCGATATACATATAGAGACGCGCGCTCGTGGATTATCTATATATCCCACGGCCGCGATTTCTATGCGCGCGAGTTTTTGACACCAACAACAGTTGCCGCGCGCTTTCTATATAGTCTGCGCGTGCAAAAAGAAAACGCAGCAAGTATAACTGCGGTTTCGGAAGTATAAATAATAACGTTGCGAAGAGTGAGAATTGAAAACTCGGGAGGAGCTTTTTTTTCAATGATATTTTATTGCGAGAGTAAACAATAACGACAGCGGTAGTAGTAGCGGGAGAGCTTTTTATCGCGGACTTTATCGCGTTACCGCGAGTATATAAAGTACACATACACACATATATATATATATATATATACGCACAAAGAGAGAGAGAGAGTCGGGGAAAAGTGTTACAGTAGGTTGGCAGTGCAAGCGACGTGAGCGCGAGCGCGCTGTCAAGGTTGTTATTAAATAATGATTTTAGAATGCTGTGCGCGTGGTATGTGTATTTAAGTGGTTTTGGATTCGGAATTGTATACTAATGAGGGTGCTGAAATTAAGATTTACAGGAAAATTTTGTCAGAATACTTTTTTTTTGAGGGGAAATTATTTAAATTTAAGTGAGATAGTAATGTGCATGTTTAAGTAATTAACTAAATACTTTTGATCCTGCTGTAATCTCATTTTATAGTAATGTTTTGGCACCCAATGAAACGGGTTTAAGTAAAATTACGAGTCTATGCCAAAATTGTCATTCTTGTAGACGTTTTTATCATTATTATCAATATTGTGAGACTAAAAATCTCAAGATACTTTGTTCATTACAAAGTGTTTCACATTTCTGAGTCAAATTTGTTTTTTTTTTTAATGATTTTCAGCTCATCATCAACAAAAGAGTAGAATGAAATTGTTAAAAAAAAAAAAGATTAATCGCATACTTTGATATTGTCAAATTTTCTTCAACAAGCACATACTTTCCCCCAATCCCAACAACCTCCATACGAATCGTTCCGCCCCCCTCCCTTTCGTTCCAGCGCACGTCTCGTACAATCTGAGTGCACGCGCACTCCCATACCAAGGGCTATACCCGCTAAATGGAAGGGCCACTGTAACATGCAAGCGCAGGGAAAACACAGCGATGACAAACACGCACGTTATATACACATGCACACGAGTATCTGCAACGAAGCCCCCCCCCAGACTAGTTATAACCTTAAAAATCTTCCTATATACCCATCTCCTCCGCTTTCTCCCACGTCTCTTCTATATCGACCTACCACAGACACACGCATACACACGGGGAAATGAATAATTGCGCGCGTGCGAAAAACAACGAGAGGAGCTAAGAGGAAAAGACCCACGAGAGCTAGCAAGCACGCAAACTACAGGGCAATGGCAGCAGCAGCGCGATGTATCGACGACGAGAAAGAAGATGCGGGGAACGTTCTCTCCTATACATACTTGCTTTTGTATATCTATAGTAATATACCCACACAGACACCTATATATGCGACGGAGAGGAAGCATCATAACCTCTCTACCTCTCTCTCTCACTCGCTCGCTCTAAAGGCCTTCGACCGTTTGACACTGCGCCCATCGTCGTCGTGTGGGGATATATAAGACACCGCAAGTGTATCTTGGCAAACGCGTGCCAATGAGTTACGTAGGTTTAGCACACCTGCGGACGCGGAAGGGAACAGTAGCAGCAAAGAGCAGCCGTGAATAAAATGGACCGCCGCGGTCCGTTAAAGGTTAGGTGTATAGTATAGCCGAGCGCGCAGCTATAGTAGCGTATATACCAGCGAGAATGAACGAGAGAACGAGGGAGAGAGAGAGAGAGAGAGATGGAGATAGGTAGTAGTAGTATAGGTATATAGATATATAGACAACAGAAGCAACGACGACGACGACGTCGACGAAAGCAGTGGTGGCGATGGGACACTGGAAGAGATCCATTGTACATATATATAACGTACGCACGCGAGAGAGTCAGTGGCTATATCATCGTCAGAGAAAGAAGACGCACGAGACACGCGATATAGATGTGCTTTGGATTATTTACCTGTGTACTCGTCTCTCCTCTTGTATATGTATATATATATATATATATACACGTCTCGTACGATCCAACTCTTGGACGATGGTGCGCGGGGACACGACGATGCACACACAGCAGCCTCCTCTTCGATCTACTCTCGCGCACAATTCATCATTATCATCATGATCCTTGTATACCACACTCGATCACTTTTATATATCACGAGCTCTTCTTCTTCTTCTTCTTCTCTCTCTTCCCACCTCGACGTGTCGTCCTGGTAGAGAGAGAGAATTATTACGTACGGGATGTTATATGCACGCGCGTTATATACACGACGAGAGATTTGTATATGATGTGCCAGAGATATACAGAAACGACGCGCGCGCGCGAAAGAATGATCGTCGTGTATATGTTACTTATATATACACGAGTACATATCGGGCGAAGTAGTCAAACGACGAGATAAATAGAGAGTGAGAGAGAGAGAGAGAGAGAGAGAAAACACTTACGCGCGAGACGCTGGTCGTCTGCGAACTGACGGGAGGCGGCGGCAGTAGTCGCTGGTGAGGGCCGCGCCGTGAGCGACTATATAGCTCGGTCCCTCTCTATCTTCTCTTTCTCTCTCTCTCTCTGTGTTGGTTTTTTCTCGCTGAGTACTGACTGTTAGTTCGCCTGGTTGGTACGTTTTTTTGCCCGAGCGAAGGGTAGCGACATCTAGATGAGATAGTGCAGAGGTGGTTGGAGTAGCGGGAAGATTTAAAGTGGCTGTGCGCGATTTTTTCATAGGGGTAGAGATAAACACGATTGTTTGTATCCGAAGTATGTGAAATAATGAATATAGTGGTTATTCGAATATTTTTAAAGGCAGATAATTATTGACTAGTAGGGTAATTATATTATGTAAATGGAATTTATGAGTTGTTTAAGTGACAGTTAATAAATAAACGAAGACATAAATTATATTAATAGTGAACGGAGCGGATACCAGCAATTTTTATTTAAATGTTTCACCAATTATTATACTTGTGCATTCATGCTAAGTATTTATTTCAAACCTTTCATATAAAAGATTTTATAAAAACTTTGGGAAATGTGTAAAAAATATTTCTTGTAAAATTTATCAAGATATTTTATAGCTGTTTACCAAAAACTGTTTTCATTAGCATATAAAAACAAAATAAAAAACATTTCAATTTTTTATGAGACACTTTCTTTATTTCTTCGGGCTATTTTTGGCAGACGGATGTGTATCCAATTTATAAAACATTGTATCCCATTGCGTTGCATAAATTCACAAACAGGAAACGGAGGATACTTTCAAGTCAACAATAAGGCGGTATTTAAGTTTGTGATGTTTCAAAATAAAATATGTATGCGTGCTTAAATTGATAATATTATGACGTTACAATAATTAAAATTCTATTTAACATAACAATTATCAGAACCATTAATATTGTATATTCATATTGAAATAAAGATGATGAATATTCACATGCGATATATGCGAGCACACGTTCTTCTCAGACACTTATATTTATGCTCATTTTTTTATTGATTGATTCCATTTATAAGTTTATGAATGTAATATATACCTGTATATACATACAATACATTTGATCTATATAGAACTATACTCTTTGTCAATACTGCTACAATGCGCGCATATACCTACACATTGTTATGCGCCGTCAGTGTTTGACAATCTGGCCAGTGTGACTGCGATCCTTCAAAGGTGTAGTAGCTAGGTGAGGTTATGTTTGTTGCACGGTCAACAAAAAGCCTCAAATGAAGAACTACAATGTTAGTTAGAAGTTTTTCATTTCAATGGGTTTTAATAATAGTATTCGTTTTAATTATTTTTTATGAGAATCTACAACTACATCACTTGCATGATAGCAACAAAAAATTGCGTGAGTATCTTGTCATTTTATTGTCAATATCTTGATGGGATTAGTCTTATAAAAATATTTGTTTTGATGTTTTATTTATACTTCAGAAAATGCTGTGCAGCAACTTAAAACTGAAATCAAAAGCAGCAAACCTACACCAGAACTTCAAACGCAAACGAATACACTGTCAGATAATGACAATTATGTTGTGATATACAATAGAGTTCCAAAAACAGGCTCAACTAGCTTTGTAGGCATTGTGTATGATATGTGCAAGAAAAACAAATATCATGCACTTCACATAAATGTAACAAATAATATGCATACTCTTACGCTTCCTAATCAAGTAAGTTCTAGCTTTTATTATTTTTATGTACTTCATTCTATATATATATATATATGACATGACTCATAAGATTTCTTGACAATTTTTTCAGCTTCAATTTGTTCGTAACATAACTCAGTGGAATTCTATAAAACCTGCATTTTACCATGGACACATGGCTTTCTTAGATTTTCAGAAGTTAGTGTACAGGAAAACTTTTTTTTTTATAGCTTTCTCCTGGAAATTTAGTACTAATAGTAATTTAAAATATTTTCAGGTTTGGCCTAGGTACTAGCCCGCTGTACATAAACTTACTACGCAAACCATTAGATAGGTTTGTTTCATACTACTATTTTCTAAGATATGGAGATAACTTTAGGCCTCACTTAATTAGACGGAAACATGGAGATACTAAGACTTTTGACGAGTGTGTTAATGCAGGACAACCAGATTGTGATCCTAACAATATGTGGCTTCAAATTCCTTTCCTCTGTGGACATGATCCAGCTTGCTGGTGAGTATATTGAAATTTTTTTTAAAACCATTTATTGCTATTTTTTATTGAATTTACATTGTTTTGGAATACAATGCTTTCTACATTTGATTAACTTACTTGTATTATCTTAAAAGGGAAGTTGGTAATGAATGGGCTTTAGAGGAGGCTAAACGGAACCTTCAACGTCACTATCTCTTAGTAGGAGTTACAGAAGAATTAGCGGATTTTGTACTAATACTTCAGACTGTTTTACCTCGATTTTTCAAAGGTGCATATGACGTCTTTATGCATAGTGAGTAATTTTATATTTTTCAATTACCAAATATAACTGGTCGAGTTATTAATTATTTAATTTTTTGTAGATAATAAATCTCACTTGCGACAAACAACACAAAAAATTGATCCTCTTCCAGAAACAATAAAGAAAATACAAAAGACAGTTGTTTGGAAGATGGAGAATGAACTATATAATTATGCTCTATCTCAATTTCATGCTGTGAAAAAACGTCTTATTCATTCTTCTATGCAGGATGCTAATCAGCGTTTCTTTTATGAAAAAATAAGACCAAAATAGACCAACTTTTAATATGTTAATTTTATATAAATTATATTATTACAATTATAAGGCTTTTAATTACATTTTTAATGAAAATAATGCGCTAATATTATTTTATATGTTGTAATTAATAATCTAACAGTCGTTTTTATAATTTTTTACTTGTATTTTACTTATGACTGATGAGTATGTTTATGTGTGCGTATAAAGTGACTATCAAATGTGTTTAATAATGTTGTATATCAAAAATCCTTACTTAAATACTTTTATGTACAGATTGAATATTGAAAAATATCCAGTTGTTACAGATCAAGACAGTGTGATATTTAAAATATAACTATGAATCAACATGAAAATTGTCTTTTTAATATAAATACTTATAAGTTAAATAATACCATCACATTTGATCAAAATTCACCCAATCTTAGTCTGTATTATCACAAGGTTTTAATGCAAACATATAAATGGGGTAAAGACCATCAGGCATATTGTATTGTTTTTCTTCTCTAATGCACTTGAAACCAGATTTTTCAAATGCTTTTAATAAGTCCACACGAGGACGTGTCACTGAAGAGTCTTCTTTGTCAATTTCTACCACACTAGAACTTGTAACATTTTCTTTGACAACCATAATACCCATATTTGATAATCCTTGCCTAAATTGAAATTAGAAATTAATTTACAGTTTTTTCCATAAGGTATTTTTAGTGAACTTACCTGCAATTTTGAAAAAATTTAATAAGATCTGCATTATTTAAATGTCCTAAGACCCATTGACACCATATAAGATCATATGTTTGTGGTTCTGGGCAAAAGTCCTGTAACCCTTAATAAAAAACAAACAATATTAACAGATAGAAAAAAATGTACAAAGCCAATATATTAATTAAAGAATTACTTTAATCATTTTTAAACTCACCAACAGGATGAAATTCTCCAACTTTGTCCATAGACTGTTTCAAGTACAATTTGGCTTGTTCCAAAAATTTTGGATTTTGTTCTACTAAATCAACTTTATCAAAAAATTTTGTAAGTAAATTGCCTGTTATTCTACCAATACCAGCACCACAGTCCAAGGCACGTTTTCTTTCTGGTATTGTATCAAGCATCTAAAATCATTAAAAAATTATAAATTATAAATAACAAATACAATCAAAGACAAACTAACAATAACTCAAATTTATTTATTATAAAAATTGTTTTTTTTTTAATGATCTAACATCATACCTCAAAAACTTTTTTCAAGAATTGCTTTGAACCGAGGATATCCCTTTGCGAAATGAATCCAAATCCACCCAGCATACCATCCACGGTCGGCGGTATTTGGTCCCAGTATTTTGCGGCATGTTCATAGAATTCTTTCTGGCTTGTAATTGATTCTAATTCACCTTTACTCTCCATCGTTTCGCGCGCCTCGATAAAACATCAAAATTTCAACAAATTACACCGGTGTTAGATGGCACTTTTTAACTCCTTCGAATCCTTGGAAGCTACACTTTGATAAGCTACTGATATCACCTCGAGTCAACTAATATTAGTTTATAACTAATATTAGCGATAATTAGCGAGCTACTTTCCTCGCATGCTGTATATCATAACCTCGACGGCGTGACCGGGCGCCACATGCGATGATATGATGATAGTTACTTGTGGTTGTGGATAGTAAGGTGATGTTGTGTTGTATACTTGTATCTAACGGCCTTTCCACGCACGGATACTTCATGCTCGACGTGTGCATCGAATGTCCCGCGTTTCTTGTAGATCCATCTAATGGATTGGTCCACTTTTGAAAATATACGAAATTTCAACCAATGAGCAATACGGTCTACAAGAAACGCGGCGCACTCGATGCACATGTCTCAATGCATGCCGTATGCCGTATGAGCTTATAGTACTCGTAGACTTCCCTACTGATTGATTGAATTTTATCGAACTACCAATCGGCGGAGTTATGTTGTTAAAGTTTCATATTGTTCTTATTAATAATTTCGTAATAAAATAGTTTTTACTGTTTATTAATTAATTCAAAAAAACGATTTTTTTTTATTAAAAGCTACCATTTTTAATACATTATAAAAAATATTAAAAAATCTAATTATTGATCTAAATGATAGAAGTATTTGGTACCTTCTCCTAATTTAGTATTACTATTTTATTTAGGTTATAAGGTAACATCAAATAGATCAATCATTCACTCTGTTTACAATCAAATAAAAATGACTATACAATCAATTATATAATGATATGGAATAAACAATGTTTTTATATTTATAATTTCAATTAGGTAAATAACATCCCACTTGTCATTGTTGTAACTATCATAACTTTTTGAATTTCAAATATTTTTCACATTTCCATCGGTTCACTGTTCCGATCCTCATTCTAATAAAGGTTCCTCGTTTCACATGTTTTTCTTTATCCGTGCCGTAATAAGACAAGAAAAGAGAAAACCTGGGATGTTTATCTCAAGCTCTCCCTGAGCAACACCTGATCTTACATATAGAACTCAAGGATCTCGTCGAAGAATTGTCGTATTATAATTATTGTTTTGTCAACGAGCTGAAAAATGGGTGGACCAGATTTGCCGGAGACGCCGGCGCCTCTGAAAAGCATTCAGCCGTACTTGAAGATCGCCAATGAACATGATCAGCGAGATCCTGTCGTCAGCTACTGGTGTGAGTACTTAATACAACCGATGGTGCAATCATTTGTAAAAATTTACTGCTGGAATTTCAACCAAAGCGAATCTATAGATGCATGATAGGAGGGGGTAATTAATGGTTTATATAATTTTCCAGGTCGATTGTATGCCTTACAAACTGGTCTCAAATTGTCAACAAAAACTGGTGAAGAGACAAACTTTCTTCTAAAGTTGATGGACTGGCTGGAGAGCACAAAGAAATCCTTCCATGACAATGAAGCTGTTACAAATGATGTTGCAGCCCAGGCGCATTTGGAAAATTGGGCTCTGAAATTGTTTTTGTATGCGGACAAAAATGACCGTGCCTCTAATTTTAGCAAAAATTTAGTCCTAAGTTTTTTCACTGCTGGCCTTTTGTACGATGTTCTCACCGTCTTTGGTGATTTGAGTGATGAAGCTTCGCAGAATAGAAAATATGCAAAGTGGAAAGCTGCTTATATTAACAACTGTCTTAAGAATGGTGAGACACCGGTTCCTGGACCAGCTAAAGAAGGAGATGACAATTCGAATGAGAATATTGGTGATTCAGGTAATTTTAATTTGATTATGTGTATTCGAATATATTTAAAATGGAGTTCTAAAATTATAAAACTATTGTTTTTATTATTAATTTTTTTATATTCAAGACATTTATATGAACGATTTATAACTTTCATTATTGAGAGTTGATTTTCTATTTTTATAATAAATTTACTCTTATAGAAAAGTATAAAATAGAATAAATTTTTTATTCAAACAGCTGAAACTGAAGATAAGGAAGATGATGAAAATAATGAGAGTAATGGGGAGTCTGGTAATTTTGAAAAAACTGCTTTTAAATTCAAGCATACATTCTCTAACAAGTGATCATGCTTTTTTAGTTTTAGTAGAAACAGCAAATCAAGCTTAATCACAAAAATTTAGAAAAAAAAAGATACCTTGAATATTGATGTAAATTTTTCATTTATTGTTTCAGATTCAACACAACCCATGCAACCTACCATGCCCACTATGCCTACAATGCCTACAATGCCAATGCAGCCTATGATGCCACTGCAACCTACTCCACCTACTAATATGGGTGCATTTGATTTTCCTTCTGTACCAGGTATAATATTCTTTTCTATAAAAAATATTTCTCCACTTTGAAATAAAAATTATTTTTAATTTTTTTAAATAAAGGTATTCACTTGAGAATCAATAGTTGTCAAATTAAAAGAATTCATTGTAAAACATTAATCCATCAATTCATCAATTCTTCAATATAATTATAAACAATGATATTTATGTTTGTAAAAATTTAACATTTTAAACAGATGGAAATGAGGATAAGGGGGGAGATGAAGGGGAAAACAATGAGAATAATGACACTAATGAAAATATTGAAAATCATGATGATGAAAATCATGAAAATGATAATGAAAATCATGAAAATGATAGTGAAAATCATGAAAATGATGTTGAAAATCAAGATAAAGATGATGATAGTGGTGAAAATAATGAAAATAATAATGAAAATATTGAAGAATCTGGTAATTTTAAATTAATGGCTTGGCTCTTCAAGCAAAACTTTGTGCACAAAGCTTCTTTATTTTGTATGATCACCTATTTTCAATTTTTATTTTTAAGTTAATGGAATGTTAAAAATGCAGTTAGCTCTAGCAATGTTAAACAACATTTTGTTTTCTTGCAATTAATAACCTTTATTTTTTTATAGAACCTCATCCATATAATCCTGCACCAACACCAACCAATCCAGGAGCCAGTAACAGGGTATCTTTTGAAGACAAAGCCTTAGGTGTGTCATCAGAAAGTATGTAAATTTGATACAGTTATAGCTGTATTATCTTATCTTTTTTAAGAGTATCATTATCAAATCATATCATGATTTACAGGTGGCGTAGAATTAACTATTGAGCAAACAAATCAAGCTCAAAAGTATATAAAATGGGCAGGCAGTGCTCTGACCTATGATGATGTGCCTACTGCAATTACAAATTTAAGAAAAGTTTTACATCTCTTAACAACTGGAGAAGATCCTGCTTGAAGATATTTAAAACTGTTACAAATACTTATATTTAAACAAACAACTCTAATTAAAAAATCTATGTAAGCTTGATCTGCTTTTGTAGAGTTTCTTATTTTACGACATAAGAGTTGTAAAACGAATATTTTTTAAAATGCATACAAAAGTTATAGCTAAGAGTAAAATGCTTTATAAAATATTTGTACATACTAAATAAAAATGTCTGTATATCTAGTTTTAAGTGATTATAAAAACAAGAATAAAATACAATTTTGCACAGCTCATTAACCTAGTTACGTGTGAAATAAACAAGTAACAATCATATTTTAGCCTTATTTTTTTTTTTTTTATTGAATGAACACATTGTACAATTTTTAATTGTCGCTTGTAAATAGACAAAATTTTTCCATAAACAAACAGGTGAAAACAAGTTACAGAAATTAATTTCATGTTTTTAAAAATCTTATTGCTTTAATATAATGTATATATTGAATAAATTTGTGGACTTGGGTTTTTTTCGTATAACACGGCACAAGATAATTATTCAAATTCTCGTGGTGCATACATTTTGTTTCCTAATTGTACATTCATGCATACCTCATATGCACAAATGCCGTTCGATAGATTCGTGTTTCGTAAATAAAACATCGTTAACACAGAGTATCGTTATAAATAAATAAAGTCAAGGTAAATTTCGTCAGAAAGGTCTAAAGAGAATCATATATGATTAAAATACATCTACATATGTCAACTTCAATTGTGCTTACCTACATGACGCGTGTGTGCATTTTTCCTAGTTGGTTTCGTTTATGTATACAAATATGTGCATTGTACGTCGTTTTTTTTTATTTTCATAATTTTTCGTTTAATAATGTGTAAAAATCGCAATAGCACCTAGTTGGATATGATATCGAAAAAGAACACATCGATCTCGCCTGTTGTGTATTTTTTTTTTTTTATTTACTTCAAGCCAGTGGAGGGGAACAACATTTTTTAGTTCTGCTCGGCGAACTTTCGTGAACTACTACTAAATAAACGAGGAAAAAAATAATTTCATATAGAAATTCACATCACAAAACCAATCGAATTATATACGCACGATTAAAGAAACTCAGATCTATATAATAATTGAAACATCGAATTTAAAAAATCGCTCTTATACGCTACCTAAAGACACACGTTTAAAAATTGACGCGATCCGTTTCGCGTCAGTCGCACTTTATAATTATCATTTACGTTTTTTTTTATTTTTATCTTCTTATAAATTCACAGTGCATTCGTAAAAGTAAGTTCGATATACAAATACGTTTTTTTTTCCTTAAAGCCGCAACATATAAACGTCTTTTGACTAGACTGATTTTCAGTTTAAAGTCATTTTGGCAATGAATTTAATCTCTTCTCTATAAAAAGCCTATAGTTAACTCCGTTCATTGGTCATTCATTATACAAAAGCCGCATTATACGACGCTCTTGTGAATGTATAATATAATAATGGCAAGGTTTGCTTGTTTGTTTGCATTTATTATTTTTTATCATTTTGTTTCTCTCGTAGGCAACGTCTAACTATATAATAATGTGACTAGATTTGTTGGTTTACGTTATTTTTCTTTTATCATTTCTCCCCAATCTCTCGTCGTATTTATTTTATAATAATCGTCATCGGCGCGGTATCTTGTCTCATTGCAAAGTCGTACGTGTTTTTACTTGCGTGTATAATTATATATATCTATATGTGACTGTAATCACTTCTCTTTTTCTCTCTGTCTCTCTGCATTGCCTCGTGTTTCGCTCATCGTGCACTATACCGAAAGTGCATGCGCTTTTGCGGTACAACATATTCTTATTTTCCAGTTACATTTTCTTTTTGCTTCCTTCTCACGTCAACTTACACGTTATAAAATCGGCTCAAGAGCGTTAGGTTTTTTGTAATTTTTGGTATTTAAAAGGTAATAGGTAGCAACAGCTGCTTCAGTCTTGCTTCTTCGTTTTGTCGTCCACGCCGTTGGCCGTTGCAGCTTGATTGTTTTTCCGTCGTAGCTGCCAGTCTATTACCAGACGGCCCGTCAGCATGAAGAAAAATACCTGAAGCAAGCGAAAAGCACAACGTTGTAGAGTAACATTGCTAAGATATGTTTGTACAGGTGGGTAATACAATATCGCGGATAAGTTGGGAAATGCACAAAAGAGCACGTGTGCATTGCAAATATACTAAAAATAATATAGACGATATGTTGTTCAGGGAATATTGCAAAACATATAGTTATGATTTAATAGAGAACTTGAAATGAATAATTTTATGAAGAAAAAAACACTCTTAATTTTTTGATGATAAAGAAAATTGAAAAGTCTTACCAGTGCAGGTGCAATCCTTTCAAATTTGTCATTAACCATATAATGAGAATAAACAGCCATTAACATAAGTAATAGTAAAACCCCGTTACAAGCATTTTTCACTTTATCTGAAACAAAAAAAAATATATCGTATGTAAATAATTGTAAATAATAAAAACACAATGTTCACGTCAGTATCTAGTTTACGTATGAATAGTTCTTTAATTTCAATATAGATATAAGCTTTTAAAAAATTGAATTTTTGCACATTTTACCCAATCGCGCGGAATTATTTATTTTTTTATACTTTTAAAAATACCATACAACAAAAATACACTAAACAAAATTTTGAAATTCTCATTATTTCTTATAGAACTGCAAATTACGCAAATATATTATACAATTTTTGGCATCAACAATTTATATTTTGTAATTTCTGTATAGCGCGCGATCACATCCTTGTGCGTATTTGCAGCCAAACTGTAACCCAAATACTATACACAAAATCTTCAAACATTAACCAATAAATTAATCAAATGACCTGATTTAGACGAATTTTGTAAAATATTTAGAATAATATCATTTCGACGATAACACAGTGGTTTGGCAAAAATATACCAGCGCGCAATAGCATCGAGGCGATGGAAACAGTAGAAAATGGCAGGGTCTAGTCAGACATGTACGCGAATATATCAAGCACTTGATGTGTGTCGTCTGATGCTTTCGTACAGAATAATTAATTTTCGACATTTTATATATATATAGGATAAACTTTGCATTTAATTTCTCAACCACTTCGCTCTCTCAGCTTATTTATAATAACGGAGATATATAGGCTATATTTTTATTAAAAACACATTTATATCATGGACGAAATAATTTAAATATAGAGAAAAACAGGTGAATCAATATCTCATTGTTTCGAATTGTTATTCAGACGGATTTTCCTCTTCGTAACCGTATAGTATATACATATATATATATATATATATATACATAAATAATTACACGCTGAAATTGCAAAACATCAAGTTTAAATGCCAAAAAGGTGAAACAATACACCAAAATCTACCTCTATATGTACGCGCTATTATTGTTTTATAATCTTTTCATCCAAATATTCATTGTTTGCTCGATTAAATTAATCTCTCGTGTGTCCCCTTCCTGCGTTTTCCCTCTGTTTTCTTTTCATCTGAATATTCAAACGTGTTGTTCACCGTTAAATTACCACTGAATATATAAATCCTCTACAATACATTGATTAATTGCTTTCGCACGTTATAAAAATCACTACAAAAATACTATCCTCTCTCTCTCTCTCACCATCATCGTTCAATCAACGTCACAACCCAAATTATCCTACCACAACATCTCCTATATACACGTATGTATATATACATTTCCCTCGAACTTCAAAAGCTCAATATCAAAGCGCGCGCGTCTGTTCAAAACCTACGGCGCATGCGGTCGTATATAATAAACATATTTGCAGTTAACGCATTGTGCAACTATAATACACATATACACACATGGCATAAAATTACACACGTACAGCTAGGTATGAGGGCCATGGCCAAACCGCAGATGATCTCCAACGATCCAACGACTCGCCGGTACCACTTGCTCGGTACCTTGAAGTCCAGCGTGCTTGCCAATGGAAACACCTTGGCGTACTTGACATATTCCTTCCTCTGCGAAAAAAAGAAAAACACAATAATAATAATAACAACATAAAACCATCGTATATGTACATATAATTCCTTTTCATTCGTCCCTTGTTATACGATTATCATTTCTTTTTTTTTTTGTTTTAATTTTACGAGGCGACAAGAGAGATACACGCACGTGGTGTATGTGTGTGTGTATAGCAAAAAGGCCGTTGCTGCTGCTGCTGCTTTGCCGTATAGTATATAGCTTTGGACATGAGCCAAGCTATTGGCCGCCGTATAGGACACGCACCGTCAGCCACAGCAATGACACGCGCAGAAATAGCATCGTTCGTCGTGACGGTAGTATAGTGTATATATGTAAGTACGTAAGTGTGTGTGTGTATATTAGAAAAGGTATACCGCGCAGGTAAAGTGTATATTGTATATATATTACCATGTGCGTGTGTATATGCGCAAGAGACGCGCGACAATTTTGCACGCTGTATATTGTCAGTCAAAGCTATATAGTGAAAAGGGCGAGTAAGAAAGAGAGAAACAAGGTAGCTCAAAGTGTGTATGTGTGTGTGTGTGAGCTGACGAGGGGATAGTGAATTGGTTTTGGCAGGTATACGAGGTGGGCTGTGCTTTATAAGGAGTTGGGTTTTGGTTTCGGTGTGCGTGTGCGCTGCTGTTGCTGCTGGGTTTTTTGAAGTTTGCTGCTGTAATTTAATTTAGATATCTGGGTTGCGTGTTGAGTTACGATTGAAATAGTCTGAATTTCCTTTTCTTTTTTATTGGGGAAAAATTAGTTTTTTTTTTGTTGTTGACAGGATGAAAGCTTGCTGTATAACTGTAAAAGTTTCTTTGTTTTTTTTTTTATTTATTTCAATTCGAAATTCTCGGAATTTTGCGTATATTAAATTAGATTTTTCTCGTCATATGGACGCGCGAATGCATTTCGAAGCTATTTGTGGGTGAAACTTGGTGTATATTCAGAAAATAATAAATATCGATATTTTTGAGATTGCCTTGTAACGGAAATATCAAATGGTATAATAACGTGTGTGTACTACCTCGAACAACGCGCGCGTGTGCGACATCATGTTTTAAAATGCTTCAGATGCTTTCAATCAATCAACCAGATGACAATGTAAACTATAAATGGTATATCGAAGAGTATATACGAACGCGCGCGTCTTCTTTGTAATTAAAATAAATTGTATTGCCAGACTACTGACGATTATAATTTTATATATATAGGGTAGGGAAATATTTAACATTATTGTGTATATCAAATTAAATTCATCAATATCGCCACGTCATAATTCAATTTTATGATATATATGCTATGGTCCTCTGACTCAATACATCAGCGCAATATACATATATACATATGTACAACCGAGAAACCTATAATTTACCGAAATACAATATTTTGCTTGTCGAAAGCTTGCAGTTCTAAAGCATACCTTCGTCATCGCTTATTATTGTACGACATTGTAACAAAATAAAATCTATTTATATCCTCAACAAACAATAAATTTCTCACTCTCTCTCTCTCTACCCCTGATTAATATATAGTTTTCCGTTTCACCTCCTCCTGTGCATGCCGAAATAAATAGTCGGCCTAATTAAACCGCGCACTATTACAGCGCATACTATACAGCAATTCTCCTCTCTCTCTCTTACTCGCATATACTATTTCGACTGTTTATAAAATCTATTTTCTACATCTCCGCTGCTAAATGTGTCAAGTGTGCCCGCGTTCTCTCATTAAATCTCTCTCTCTCTCTCTCTCTCTCCCTCTCACTATAGACGATTATATACCCTCGAGCCGTCATAATACACGCACACGAATCACCGGCCCGTCATTCATCGACAGCTCGCCCGCGTGGTTTCTCTATTCATTCAAAAAGCCTCTACATATAGCTATACTACATATATACACGCGTGTGTGAATTCTCCCTTTTCACCCCTTTCAAACGTATGTGTTTTCAAAAGCCTGGGAGTCAGCTTTGCTTTATACTTATAAATATACCGTTATACCCGCGTCACGCGGTATAGTGGAAAAATTCGTCGAATAATGCCGCTTAACTGCTGTCCAAGAACAACATAACGCACGTGTATATTAGTAAAGGAACTTTACAACGGAGTAAGTATATATATATAACAATATACGAAGAAAAAAAAAAGAAAGAAACACACCGGCATCTCTTCCCACGCTGTCATCCTATATATATATTACGTAACACCGGCTTCGCACGTAAAACGCGCGCGCGCGAGCGATGACAGAGAGAAATTTTCACGGGCGACGACGACGACGACAACGCGCGCAGGAATAGGCACGATTTAAATATATACACACCTAGAGAGAGAGAGTGAGAGAATTTCCGCGCGTGCGTGACACACACACACACACACATACGTTTCAAGATCGCCCCGTCGGGGAAAATTACGTAAGAGCGGGAGCTACAGCGGTAGCAGCAGCAGCAGCAGCAGCAGCAGAAGTATATAGCAGTAGCAGCCGCCGGCTGGCGGACAATTATATATCGGCCAGGCATATCGATTCGGTATAGAAGTGTGTATATACACGATATGTATACAAGGTATAAGGGCTATATTGTATTATAAGTGTATATATATATAGGTATATATATGGTGGGTTGTGAGAGAAGTATAACGGGGGTTTTTTTGTAGGTATAGGTGAATGTGGATGTGTAAAAGAAAGAGAGAGAGAGATAGATAGGGAGTACGGAATTTTTGGCGGATGATGAATGGCTGAAGGTTACGCGCGCGTTCGCGTGGTAATGGTATATAGCTGCCCCCGAGGTTGTGTGCTAACGACGAAAATAAATAGAGATCTTAAGTCGTGTGCAGAACTTTTTAATGTTTTTTTCTTCTTCTTCTTCTATTTTACTTATTCGGCTGCTGAAGAAACCGAGCCATATGGACGATGTATGCGCGAGGGATATAGGGGGGAAAAAAAACGTGGTTCTGTAGGTACATTCCGATGATTTTTTTTTAGTTAATTCGTTGATTCGATCGATTCTTAGGATGTTAAGTATTAAGCGAACTTAACGTACGAAAGGAAAAATATATTCTATCACTGCGTAAAGCTGTTGGGAATTCGGAGCGCAGCTGACTCCACCAACCCCCAATGTATGTCTCTCTCTCTCTCTCTTGCTCACGCACGTATATCGGAAGTGTATATACCTATATATATGTAAGCACCATTTTAGGGGATGTATATATGTCTATATACCAGCTATGACTCACCAGGTCCTTGTGCAGATCCTTACTGATGTGAGAGGTAAGCTTCATCGTCCCGACAAAGACGAAGAAGATACCCAGCAGGATGGACAGGGACTTGAGTACGATTGAGCCCATTTTCGCCACGGTGACGGCTTTTCTTTCACTGTTTTACACCCTTTGTGTATATATATATATATGTCTCCTCCCTTCAACGGACGGAACTTATTTTTTTTTTTTAAGATATCTTTCGTCACTTCGATATACACGCGCACAACCCCACACAATATATATATATATGCGAATACACCCCCACTAGCACAATAACGCGCACGTTTATGTATATATATATATATATTTTTCCTCTAATCGAGCATCATCCTCGGGCCTCGATATCACGACGAACTCTCCTCATCAGCGCGCCGTCGCGCCGCGCGCATCGTTCTCTCCCTCGGGAGGCAGAGACAGCAGCAGAAGCCAGAAGCAGCAGTAGCAGCAGCAGCAGCAGCAGCAACACTCGCGCCACCGCCGTCGCGCATGTGTGCACACTCCCTCTCTATCTCCTTCTCTCTTTCTCTTACTTATTATATACGTAAAGCGTATGTATATATATAGATATATACTACACGTATATGTACGCGTGGGGTTGACTTACTGGACGACGACGAGGGGGATGCGCGTCTATATACTGTATATATATGTATTCGCTCTTTAGGGTATGCGGAGCTTAGAAGGACCTCTATCTATCTATTTCTCTCTCTCTGCCTAATCAGTCGTAGTATACTACTGGTGGAGGGGAACGGGATAGAATAAGAAAATCGTTATATTACAGCGTATATATATTATACTCCTTGCGCTACGAGCTTTGTTGTGATCCCCCTGCGCGCACACAGCCGTGTTTACAGATCGACCCGACTATACAGTATATATGTCCTGCGTGCGCGCGCGCGCGCACGCTCTGCTCCTGCGCGAGCGATGTTACTGGCCTCTGGCGTATGGGTCAAGTGAACCGTTCTTCTATATAAGCAGTATATGTGCAGAGCAGCAGCTGTGTGTATATACGTGAGATAGCAGTTGTTGTTGTTGTTGTATATATATATGTAAAACAGTGTGCGTGGGAGGTTATTATTATTGTTATTATTGTTGGTTAGCTGGGCTGATATGCTTATAGTGGTGGCGCACCGCACAATGTTTTAATACATTTGTCACGCACGTGACGAGAAAGCGCGGGCACAACGGAATGGAGTCACGGTTGCTGTCTGCGACGACGACAACGATTCTTACTGCTGCGCGGTTCCTACTCGCATTTTTATCATTCGCGCGAACTACTTAGTGTATTACAGTCTATACAGCTTTGTGTGTCGCATGTAAGAGCTACGTGTACACATATAGGTATGTATATATATATACGCGAGCAGTTGCATATTACAAGCACGCACGCGTAGATTGGAATGCGGGGCGGTAGGATCATATACAGCCATGCTGTGTGTAAACAAACAGGTGTTGAGGAAAATTTTTTCAAGGTTTTCTTGTTTTTGTCGTTACAGGTGGGTGTGTGTGAAATTGTTAAGTGAAGATGAGGAGAGATTGTTGAGATTGATTAAGTGATTGAGGAAGGATATTAACAAGGATGGCGAATTCGAAGACACAAAAGTCCAGTGAACCGTACCAGGAGCTGGACGAGGTGTCGGGAGCAGAGCTAAATCATGCTATCAGCTCTGCGGTCAGAAATAATATGCCCACTGATTTTGGATTGGATAGATCACTGGAGCTCACGTCGGTGGCTGTTGTTCCAGATGGTATGGCATTTGTTTATCTTAATGATTTTGGCAATAATAACAGTCTTGGACACTCAAATTAATTGGAGTCTTTGTATAATCGATTCTCTGTTCTTGGAACAATGAGTAAAATTAACAAAATAATATTGTCTGTAATATATATATGTATAACACTGCTCTCTCAAAATAACTAACTGTAATTTTGTGCTGTGCTCCAACTTTGTACATACACTTTGTTGTTAGGTTTAATATTCTAATACTGTATCTACTTTATTCTGAGCTATATTCAAAAGGTTTATGGGATATCTTTGAATAAAATAATGATAAATTAATTACCAAAAATAAAATAATCTTTAGATTATTATTTTATTATAACAAAAAAAAACACAAGTATTATTAAGAACCCTTATCAAACTCTTACAATCTTATACTTTTATTAAACTATCCATCTCCTCAATCTATTGAAGGTTACGGCTAACACAATGGTTACTTGGTATCAGGGAATTGAATACCAAAGAGGAGTTTTGGAGTATAGCTCTTCATGTCGCAGTTTCTGCATGAAAATGATATACCTACCTCAACCCCCTGCAAAAGCTGCTTACTATTCTATTGTTTGCAGATGATTAGTTTTCCTTTATGGTGAGCTGAATTAATAACAATATTTTTTTAATTCTAATATACATGGGCATAAAGCTATTAATTTAATATAACATATATAAATATGTATATACTGAATTCTTTTAATGTAACAAAACCAAAAAGTAAAAAACACTTTATTTATTTCTGAATAACAAATATTCTACAAATGAAACTATACATTTATTAAAGTGTTTTTTATTTACCTTATTTCTTAAAAAATTTTTAAATAAGTTCTTTGCATTATTAATAATAATATTTATTACAATACAATTTAATTAACAAAATATTTATTTTTCAACAGATACATTTACAGTGGGACAAGCAATTAATTTGTTAGGTTTTGGAAGATTTCAAGTAAAACTTTCTTTATTTACTGGTCTGTGTTGGATGGCAGACAGTATGGAAATGACAATATTAAGTATTTTAAGTCCAACTTTACATTGTGATTGGGGTATCTCTAGGTATCAACAAGCACTTACAACCACTGTAAGTAATGATATTGAGATATATAAAGCTACTTAATTAAAGCTAAAATAAACTTAAATCATGGTTTATTATTTTAGGTAGTTTTTCTGGGTATGATGCTCAGTTCAACATTTTGGAGTAACTTAAGTGATCGTTATGGCAGGAAACAGGCTTTGACTCTGTGTGGTGTATTATTATTTTATTATGGATTTCTAAGCTCTTTTGCTCCGAATTTCTTGTGGATTTTGTTACTTCGTGGACTTGTAGGATTTGCCATTGGTTGTGTTCCTCAATCGTAAGAAATTTTGGATGATTGCAATTTAAATATAAATATTTTGGCAGATTCATAAAAACTTGTTATATTGCATAATTTTAGTGTCACTTTGTATGCTGAGTTTTTACCTGCTGAACAAAGAGCCAAATGTGTAATTCTTTTGGATGTAAGTACTTTATGTTTGTTTAAAGAGTCATTCACTATATTTTAAATAATTAATATAGGTATATATTTTTGCAGTGCTTTTGGGCTCTTGGTGCTTGTTTTGAAGTTGCTCTAGCATTAGTAGTAATGCCAAACCTTGGATGGAGATGGCTCCTGGCCTTATCTACTATTCCTCTATTTTTATTTTCTATAATTACACCAGTGAGCAAAATTTTTTTTGTTAAATTAAAAATTATAATTTAAGTGAATTTTTACTGAGTCAAATATTTTAGTGGCTACCCGAATCTGCCTCGTTTGACATGATGTCCGGACGTACGGATAAAGCATTGACCACGTTAGAAAGAATAGCGCGAGAAAACGGAAAACCAATGCCTTTAGGACGTCTAGTCATTGATCGCGTTTACCCAACTTCTAGGGGAAGATTGGTTGATTTACTGAATAAGGATATGTACAAAACATCTGTTCTTCTATGGCTCGTATGGTAATTACATTTTTTTCATAATGCTATACACAATCATCTACCTCTAAATATGTGTATTAATCAAATTAATTATCGAACAGGATGGCGAGTGCATTTTGCTACTATGGCGTAGTACTAATGACGACTGAGCTTTTCGACACATCCGCGGACCAGTGCGGTGACCAAGCCGAAGAAAGAATTCAATCCCGGCAATGCCTCATTAACTGTCAACTCAGCCGTGGCGATTATATGGACCTACTCTGGACAACTCTTGCCGAGTTTCCCGGCATTTTTTCCACCATCTACATAATCGAGAAGCTCGGTCGAAAGCGTACGATGGCCATCCAACTGGTCCTCTTCGCTGTGGTTGTGTGTTTTCTGGGCCGTGCTTGCAGACTTAGTCGCTTCGTCCTCACGATTTTCCTGTTTCTCGCTCGTGGTCTCATCGCTGGTGTTTTTCAGGCTGCATATGTTTATACACCTGAACTATATCCTACCTACCTAAGGAGTACGGGTGTTAGCGCATGTAGTGCAATGGCCAGACTTGGTGCCATGGTCACGCCGTATATAGCGCAAATTTTGCTGAGGTGGTCTGTGCCTACGGCTATGGGCACGTATGCGATGACGGCTATGTGCGCGGCGCTCGCTATTATAGCGCTACCCGCTGAAATTAGAAAGCCCTGAGAGTAAGAGTGCATTCCGGAATGAAATTAATTGATATTAAAAATGTGTGTTTGTTTTGAGTATTTGAATGTCGAAAAATTTCTTTTGTGGCCAATGGTAAATTTTAACGCTGTATTATTAATTGATATTTATTTGTTGAGTTTCTAACAAAAAGGTTCGGTTTCCTTTTTCTGTATTCGGTAATATTTTTTGTAATATTGAATGTATGTTAACATCTAGTTGAATAGTTTATCATACGTAATTTTCTCTAGCATTTCACCTGAAAAAGTGCATTTTATTAACAATGTATTTATTTATCACAGAGGCTACTATGTTTACAATCAAATTATAGTTAGATTCTCATCCAACAGTATATGCTTTGCAAGATGTTCCGTTTTGGGAACTAAAAACATTATTTATACTTGAAATATTAAGAATAGTATATTGGTGCATAACGATATATATTTTAAAGGTTTGAAATAGTTTTTCTGTTAAAACTATAAATTATATGTATTTATTAACATTTAAGATTTAACTCACTAGTTTTCCTCTTTTCATCTAAATTAATTAACTAAATAATCACTTTAAAAAGTTATTTATTAATCAAAAATTGTTGTTGCTCTTAATTTAATTTTGTTTTTGTGAAAAATGCATTTATTTTTATTATAATGTATGCCTCTTCCTAGGAATACACTCTTACTAATGTTATTATCTCTTTAGAAATTTTTATACGATTGTTAGCGATTGTAAAATTGTACATATATATAATTATTTTTTATATATAACTATATATAAATAAGCTCTCACAACGTCCTCAAGGCACAAACAATTTTTATTGACTTAAGTATTATATATTTTACATAAAACGAATCAATAAATTGTGAAGCCGCATTTCACAATAACAACATTTCGTTTTTGAGTTTGTTTTTTATTATCAATAACAACAACAACAGTCCCTTATTCGCAAGTAAGCCGAGCTCGAATGTCATTTAATCGTATACGCGAGGTTTTAGGAAAAAGTTCGTTTATCTTTTTCACAGTCTTTAGGTAAAGCTTTAAAGGTTTATCATTTTTTTTTCTTTTTTTTTTATAAAAAATATATATGGAAGCTCTGAATTTTGGTCACAGACGTCATAGCGTTATCTTAAAGGTACATTTACGTGGAAGCAAGCAAACACCATCGCGGTAAATCGAGCCGCAACAGGACCAGTGGTGAACGCCAGGATGTCCCGGGTGACCGTGACCACAGCCTTTGTATCCACCTTAAATTGACAAAAAGTTTTTCTTTATTTTTCGTTTAATTCTTCACACGCAACCATTTATTCAATAATTTTTTTAAATGTACGTATATATGGACTCATAAATAAATCAAAATTAGATTATCTGATTAAGCTATATTTCTGAAACCCGCATTGAAACAAATTACAACATAATTATCGCTGTCATTTCTAAAACTAGACTATATAAACATTTATTTTAATCAGCACAATCATTTCATTCAAAATAATTTTAAACAAAATTAACGAACAACAGTCCATTTGTGTTTAAAACTACAAATTGATTATAACAGTTCTCATACCTGGCATCGTTCCATTGCAGGCGCAAGTAGCTTCTTTCTTTCCCCCGCTCGAGCAGAATGTGCAGCAATGATAAATCCCGCTGTGCTGCGCTCGTAAAACGCTTTTGTTCGCACTATTATTAAACCGCGCTGCAAGTGAAAATCACGCGAGTCGATTAGATTTTCTCGCGTGCTATACGAGGATATACATTATATTATTATAACATATACACATTATTCTACTTCCCATCTATATACCATGCACTCATTAAATTTTCAATTAAAAAAACATTAATTTACAGTAGCTCCGATATCCGCACGTTATTCATATATATAAAATAATATATCTCACCTTGCGGATCGATGGTAACGCCGAGGAACTTGAGCCGTTTCAGTACGATCCTCTTCAAACTGAGTATCTCAACATCGGAGCCATTAGCTAGAAGATCTTCACCAATGAATATCGCATCGATAAGGTACCTTGCTCTTCTCAACCGCGTGAACTCTTGTATACGCTCGCGCGCTTCCCTCGAATGCGATATGCTCGATCGGCTGCGGATGTGGCACGGTTGAGGTGCGCTGAAAGAGCGTGCATATATATATATAACGTGATCGGTTTAAGTGCCATATAGTCGTAATAATACTCGTGTGTTGTATATAGGATTTTCGGATGGTTGAGCTCTATAGTTTGTTATAGAAGTCGTTATATATGTACATGTGTGTTTTTATTATGCTGTTGAAGTTTTGATTCATTCGGTGGTCGTCTACTATTATTCTAATATTAGAAGTTCGATGCGAACCACGATGCGGTTTATATAGCTCGTATTAATCGACGTCGCGCGTTTTCAGAGCAAACATCTTATCGGACTTGAAGTCCAAAATAAACGGAAATATATAGACTTTGGTATACAGTTTGGCTTTCAGTGTGTATAGCGATTTCACGCATGTTGCAATGCGTTTTATTTGGTTTACTTAATTGTTGATAGATTTCAGGTTGCACAGTAACGCAAAGAAACATTGCTATTAAGAAAATATTATTGGTTAATCAAATTTGTATAAAAACTAATTTACGTTTTACTATAATTTTTCTCGTATTTCTACTTATACAGTATGGAAATACAGTTCCTGTTTAGTATAAGATTTTTAAAGATTTAAACATCGGTTAGCGCCCGTAATTTTTCTACAACATCTCTCTCAAGGTATGACGTAATGTTTGAAAAAAAAATATATCAAAGTTAAATAATCATTTTATCATATTTCCTCTTGAAAATTCTTATCTAAATCAAATAATAAACCGGTTCTTTAATATAATTTACTTTATGACTTATAAAATGTATGAATTAAAGGATATAAGCAACTGTCATATATTAGTGTGAATTTATGAAATGTGAATACAGTTTCTCAATTTCTCAATACAACAATATTGTAAAAGGTAAGGAAATTGTCTGTCACATTTTCTGAATACTTATACACGTATCAGCATAGCATCTCAAAATCATATTTTTTGCCAAAAAATATATATATCGAAAAATCGATGTATTCAATAATACTCGTGACGGCATTTATATGAGCATATCCGCATAAAGCTTTTAAATTTGTTTAATTTTAAAGTAATTGACTGAAAGATGTTTGATATCTACGTTATCGCAAATATGGTTTTAATCTTTTTTTCTTGTAACATTATATAATAAATATATATACAGGTTAACGGAAATCTATAATTTGAAATTCTATAGAAGAATTTTTATAGCTGTTTGAAAGGGTTAGAAAATAAAAAAATTGTAAATTACATGTGTACACCATGACAATTTTTTAATTGACAGTAACTGCATTTGAACCCGGGGATATTTATCACTTTGATTTCAGACGGGTTTATTTTAATGTGCTACTTTAGAAAAAAAGTTATGCATACCGAAATACTTTACATAGTTAACGATCTGCACAGAATGACATTTTCTTAATTAAGTAGGTGTACCCACATTTTTATTGTTAACAGAAAAGCGTAAATTTTGAAATATGTCTAGTAGGTGTGCCATTAAAACTCTTGAAATGATATATAACACTTGAAACATTATTAGTGCTCTAAACGTAAAAAAAACGTACATTTACCTGTACAGCTACAATATAATTTGGTTTGACATGGTTATTGGTGTAATCATAAGTTTTTATGATATATTACATGTAGAAAATGAGTCGCCTTAATTTTATTTGAAGTATAAAAGTTTAAAACGTTAAGAATATCAGTATAACAGCTATTTTACGTATTTCATTGTACATGAAACAAATAATGCTATTCTTATCGAAGAAATGTACCAATGAAAAAGAAATTAGTAAATCCGCGAAAATATTACTTTTCAAGGGTTCAAATAAAAATATCGAAAAAATTACGACGATGCTGCTCAATATTATTTTTCATTAATTTTTTGTTTTTTTACTTATAAAACGTTTTTCTTACCCCTCAAAAAATAATTCTACAAACATCCGAACTACCATTAAAACCTCTTCACTACACACACACAAAAAAAAATACATAACCGACCAAACCTATTATCTCACCCAAAAAAATCTGCATATACACCCACCTATCCCTGTCGATTTCGAACGCCGTATGGGCCCTGGCGAAATTCGCATCGCCAGCTTCGAACACCCTTTCATTGTATTCCGTGAGCAGGGAGTTGAGTAAACTCCTAGCTTTTCTCAGTACCGCTTGTAGCTGGGGTATAGCTCTAGCACCAGCACTAGCTGCGTCCTCACTAGCATGTCCACGATGATTACCACGCCACATGCATTCCTTACAAGTGACCTGCTGACAAGCGAGGCAATGGAAACGTAACGGGTGTGCTGGATGCGCCAGGCACACAGCTACACGACGAATACGTTTAGCTTCCCATAATGGACGGATACGGTGAACGCGTGGTGCTGTGTTTGGTGGTGGCGGTGGTGGTTGTGATTCGTGCTCGACAGCGCAATCCTGGCAGAAGTTGCAGAGACAGGTCGAACAGTGCTGTGTTGCCTGTTGTGGTGGATTTAAGGTTGATAAAAATAGAAATATAGTTGTTATGTATAAAAATGGTTGTGCAAATGGGGGAATTATTGGGTGGTGGGTTTTATTATATAAATGGTGAAATGTTGATGGACTTATATTGCTCGTATAGAGGAAGCTTTGCAAAGGTGAACCAAATTTTCGAGACAGATATAACGTTGAAAACAAAGTTTTCTTATAGTCATTATTACTTAATATAATAAACTTTTCTTAAAAGATATTTAAATTATCTATATTTCTTTTTAATATTTAATTTATCTACGCATTATCATTATTTATTCAAGAAAGCGACTTCATATTTCATAAATTACTTTCTTAAAAAATATTTTATTTATATCGACTTGAAATTTGAATCATATTTGTTACTTTCTTTGAAGACTAAATTTAGTTAACATTTTAAGACTTCATTTTTTTCAGAAAAAAAAATATTTTATAAAAAAAAGTAGATTTTAAATTTTCGTACAATAACAAGAGTAAAAAATCAACTAATCGTCAGTTTTGCAGAGCGTTTTCTTAGAAAATAATTTTGATTTATAAGATTGTCAACACTTATTTAAAAAATGAATACAATTATGATTAAAATTTAAAAGAAATATAAGCATCTTATTTTTTTCAGTAAATGAAGTTTGAGAAAGCTACGCGTCGATGAATTGGCAGCTGTTTTTATTTGTTTAAAATCGATCGTTTCAAGTTAAATATATGCGGGTAATTAGGAACGACATATTTTGTGAAGTTGAAGTCGTGTACAAAAAAATAATTTTTATAAAACAAGAGCGCAAATCGAAACTGAACATTTTATCAAGACAGATAAAATTTTAATCGGCAATAAAAATGTAAGTAACTTAATGGAGCATGACATTTGCCCTTCATTCAATCAACGAATTTTACTGCTGTTCGTTTTTACGATAGATTGTAAATGAGAAGTTATGAAGTGATGTTATCGCTTTTAAACGATTATCATCTGCTAAAAATAAAAGCAATTATCACTTGTAGTTCTATGTCTGCTCGTACACAGGTAGCTTCAAATTTACACGAGGAATTTTACGACTTATCCATATTTAGAAGATTCAACAAATAAAAAAACTAAATCACGCGAAATTTAATAAAACCACTGCATTTTTCGTTTTTAGGAATTCTTAAGATTTTCATCATTATTTTCGCAATTTTCAAATGTAACTTTGAATAAGATTGTCTGATTTAAACTATTTTTAGCTTTAAAAGAAACTTTCTTCCATTCTTACTCAGTTGGAAATTTGTTGACACATCTGTAGACGCTTAATATTTGTTAAGCGTAAACAGTTTTTCGACCATTTTTTCCCACATTAAAGTCTCATAAAAAAAATAAATGTTAAAACAACTTAATAAGACCGTTTCTGACTGTTACAAACTATCGCTGTCTATTCTATGACTCATAGACTAAGGGAAAAAAAAGAAAAAAATATTACAGAGATGTTTCTCTATAATCTGTTTTTAAATATTTTTTGAAGTTCTAAGTGTGAATATGCTGTAGAATACTTCATATATATTGAAGCCACACATATAAGTGCTTGGACACAGAGATACACGGTAGCTTTTATTTTTAGAAAATGATAACCGTTTAAAAGACACTTTTTTGCATTGACATGTAAATTTGACAATCGCCAGTAATCGAAGCGATAATATTCACAACTTTATAACTATTATACCCTTTTATACTCTATTGTAAAAATGAACGGTCGTAAAATTCGTATAATGAAAGTAGAACAAATGTTGTGCTTCATTAAGCCACTTACATTTTTACTGCTGATTCAAATCTTACCTGTCTTAATGAAATTGGATGTGAATGAAGTTAACAGTATCAAAGCCGTATAAAAAAATTGTTTTTGAGTATTGGAAAATTTTCTCGCCTATTGTAGTATGACCTATATCATGAAAATAATTTCAGGAATGTGCCTCCAAATTCACTTTTTTAAAATTTTTTTTAACTCTTTATATATGTATAAACTGTACGATTGCTCATATACAAAACTTCTCCATTATTTTGTGTCATCAATGTGCCTTAAAAGAATTAGGAATCATTTAAAATAATAATTATCTATTACATTTCGGACTATTTCTCGTTATTAACTTTTCAGTTTTACTTTTGCTTCCTACTAGAGGAAATTTTCTGACGGTGAAAAAAAAATTATGTGTATGTATGCACAGACAGATTCCATTGTCTACTTTTCATGACTTCGCATAAATATCGTATAACGAATTGCAGTTTTTCGTAATTTTTTTTTTTACCAGAAAATAATTCACTTCCTGTATTTAGAATTTAAACAAGAAATTTATATATTTAGTTTTAGGAATTGCTACGTACCAATACATTCACAATTTTTTTATATACTCTTTTTAATTTCGTAAATGAAGAGCATGGATATCCATTGCGTGCAAAATAACGTTCAACGCAATTTTTACACACTACATTTCTTTTGTAGAGTGACTCATACTCTGTAGTTCTCTATATCTCCTTCGATAAGGAAACAAACTGCATAATAAGTGAACTCGAGCTTCAAGCACCAGAGAGAACGCGGAATTTTCCGCTTGCTTTTCTATTATTTCTCATCTTTGAAAACAATGGTAGCAAGTGTAGTACGTAAATGAAAGTATAGAATCTTATTTAACTCGATAAGTTGAAATGCTTGATCATAACATTTAGTTAAACTAATAAAAAAAGAAAAGAATGCCGTAAATACAAATATTTATAGAGATCTTATGTAAAGTTAACGCAAACTTGAAGTTTAAAAATAAGAAAATTTTTCAAATATGATCTTTTTCCATTTTCATAATATTGGATGCCTGGTCAAAATCAGAATTTTTCCACTGATTTTATCAAATTTTACGCTTGTTTTGTCAACACTTTGCGTACTCCATCGAATCAATTTGTTTTCAATTCTCGTATTTTGAGAAACTCAATCTGTATATTATTTGTTCCCTACATGCATTTACCAAACTGACATACGTATTTTCATGGACATTATTTCTTTTAAGGGCATGTGATTCGTAAAGTTCCTGACAAAATTTAATTTTTGGTGTTATACCTGATATGATATTATATTATGCAATTCATCAAGTTTTAGTTTTCCTATATTATCCTATACAAAAAAAAAGATGAATTTGAGATTGTCATTACTGATGATTGGGATTGGTCGATTTGAAATGGACATGTAAAATGTTATTGGCTCACGATAGGGCGCGCGAAACGCTCATTGACACGCACTTCTAGTATATAAATATGCAGTTGTAGTAATAAGCTTGAAAAATCAAAACCCAAAGAAAAATAATAGATTCCGTATACAAGGTGATTCGTGGGCTCTATAACTTCGATTCCTAGTTTCTGCAGCTTCAATCTTTTATTACATTTCCATTATCCTTTAAAATTTTGGCTTGAGTTCGAATCGAATCACAATATATAATATTCCATTCCCAAATCCATACTTCATGAGAATTAAAAATTGACCAATCACTTTACATATATTTTTTTCGCAGTATTAACATCAAAAATTATATTTTGACAAGTACCCATACAGTTACAAATCATATAACAACAAAAGAAACACGCGTGCACATACCTGCACCTCATCCGGGCAAACATCGCAGCAGATAGCTCGCTGTGAGAGTCGTCGTCTTACCGCATAGATGACCAACCGATGCTGAAGCGAGTAGTGAGGTGGCGGAGCAGCTGAGCCATACCGCGGCAGCGGAAAGTCGCAGATTGGACAGCCTTCGGGCTGACGGTGGATTTGGTAACCGTCGCCGAGGTCGTCTTTTACCACTCGGGATAACCCTGGGGGAGAAGACAGGTTGAGAAATGAGAGATAATGCGATGAGGGAAAGCTTTTTTAAAGAACCGGTTTTGTGTTGTATATAGGTGTACTTTAGTGTTATGGATTGATTAAGATAAAGTGTATAGTAAGTGAAAAACTCCAGAAGAGGAAACTCACTCCGAAACTTCACGTGACTGAAAAATTACAAAAACACTATAATTTTATGTTGTAAATTTTTTGTTTATACCTTATGAGTAATATTGAAAGTCTTTTATGATTTCTTCAAAAATGTATTTAACATGCATTCTTCGTACACTTTAAAAAAAATTGATATGATAAAAAATGTTTAATGTGAAGAGCGACGTAATTTTAATTGAGCCAATAATATCTTATCGGAAATTCAAAAAAATGTTGGTAAACAAATTTTTGCAAACCAATTAATTTAGATTATATTTAACAAACAAGAATAAAATATGTTTAATCCAGAAAATGAGTTTGAAGGTAGAAACAAGGCAACGTTTTAACTAAATTGAAGTATACCTTTCAGGTTTTATACGTCAGATCATTTTAACGTGAAAATTCACGTATTACGTAGATTTTCACAAAAATGGTCCATAACTTGTCCGAAAAATAACGAAAAAAAAAGTTGAAGCACACCTCCAAAAACTGTTTTTCTTTATTCTATAATTAATATAGTCCGAACAAAGATTTTGAACATAAAAAATCGGAATCGTATTTTTCAGAAAGCTACAAACTCCCATTTGAAACTCTAAATAAAATATAAGCGGTTTTTTTTATTATTTTCATCAACATGATATGGATTTTAAAATAAAAAAATGTTGATTTTTCCCAAATTTATTGAAGTTCAAAGTTGAGTATTGAAAATGCAACGAAATATGTACGCAATCGAATAGTCAGTTTTAGGGTTTATAAATACTGCATTATTTTTGCTCAAATTTGAACTCTCATAATTTTGGAAAGAATCAACATTTTTTAATTTTTGAAAAAGTATTTGAAAGGTTATGTTCTTTAATTTTTCTATTTTCAAAATAATACCTACGATTTTTCAAAATAATTCAATTTGAATGTATATTTATTTAAAAAAGTCTCAAAAAGCTTCTTCAAACGGTAACCATTTTATCAAAAAAACTTGAATATTATTTAAAAAACTATACTACAGAGCATAACATTTCATATACTTTTTCAAAAATTAAAAAATGATGATCCCTTCCAAAGTTATGGGAATTCAAAGTTGAGCAAAAAATGCAGTATTTATTAAATCCTAAAACTGACTGTTCGATTGCGTACATATTTCGTTGCATTTTTAATGCTCAATTTTGAAATTTTTCAATTAAAAATCATACACACAATGAAAGCTCGCCCTCTAGTTTTAATCATAAAAAATTTATAAGCATATCATATTAATATCCATATCATCTTAATGAAAATAACAAAAAACCGCTTATTTTTCATTCAGAGTTTCAAATTCAATATTGTAGCTTTCTGAAAAACACTATTCCAATTTTCTATGTCCAAATTCATTTTTGTGCACATTGGCTATATTAGTTATAGAATAAAGAAAATCAATTTTTGGAGGTGTGCTTCAACTTTTTTTTTCATCATTTTTTCATACAATTTATGGGCAAATTTTGTGAAAATCTACATATATGTATTCCCAAAAGAGTGATCTAAATTAGCAATCTATAATTGTACACAGAGACAATCATTAGCTAATTTAACGAAATATCTAGTCGTAAAAAAGTATTGAATTGAAATTTCGTTAACTTATAATAAATTTATTTAAAACTTAATAATCAGAAACTTTTGCTAACATTGAACCAATTAAATTTCCCACCTTAATATACGTCATTATAAAAAAACAACACCATATTCAATTAAAAATATCGAATGACAACATACGCACAAACCCACGGTAAACTAGAGAATCATTGGCTACAATCAAACCACGTTATAAAAAGAGAACTTCGAATCAAAAGAGGAAAAAAAGAGGCGAATGATTTCGAAGAATAAATGTACCGTGATAGTCTCTGCTCATGAACTCGTTGGCACAGTTGCTGCAGACCGAATGCAGGCAGGGCAGCAGCCGCGGCTCTTCCATCTTGCTGCTACATCGCGGACACCAGAAGTCCTGCTCGTGCAGCTGATCGTACACGGATATGGCACGACGTGCCACATTGATCTCGTTTTGCTCCTCCGTCGTCGTGGCGTAAGAACCGTTGCCATTTGCACTGTGGTTGTTGTTGCTGTTGTTGTATGGGTTTGTTGAGGAGGGAAGAGAGGTTTGATTGTTGTTGTTGTTGTTGTTGTTGACAGGTGGTTGGGAGGTCGGGTCTCTTTTCATATACGGTGACGCTTCTCTGAAAGATCGTTGCTTTTGTTAATAAGAGGTTTCGTTATTAAAATAAATGATAAATAATCAATTATATCTGATGGAGGCGAGGATGAGAAAGCAAAATGGAAAAACACAAGAAAATTAATTTTTTAGACTTATAACTTGTTATATATGTCAAAGTAATATCACAGATTGGTACCACAAACCAATTTCTTCAGGCAGATTAATTATTAGTGCAATTATTTACCATAATAAAAGATACATATAGTTATAACTTTTTCGATAAAGCGATTTCATTATCAAACAAAAAATTCCATACAAAATCTGAATATAATTGTTACTACATTACTTAACAATAATAATTATACCAAGAAAGACATAAAACAATATGTATATAAAAAGTTTTACAAATTTTTATCCCATTATTTTGTTACCGTTTATCGACCAATTTGACGAAATCTTAACAATACTCAAACCGTACGACTCCCGTGTTTTACCTCTTGTCAGAAAAAGATTTAATTTAATAATAAAATTAGGCAAAGATTCTGCAGAGAAGTGGGATAAGATTAATGTATAATTTATAAGTTCTTTTGTAAATCGTGTTCAACGTCATAATATGTAGGAGAAACCAAGCGTTCATTGGAAATTAAAATTAATGAAAATCAGAAAAACAACAATCCAGAATCAGTTGTCCCACAGCTTAAAGATAAGCGTACTTCCATGATCTTGATTGAGATAACACCAAAATTTTTTACTACAAATCTAAGTACAAAAAATCTACGTTATCAGAAATGATCCATATCAAACGTAATAGGAAAAATATAAACAAAAAAGACGTTAAATTTTTAAATGCCTAGCCTATTATCCTTTGTTGAGACTTTTAAATTGGATGTATATTGTGTCGCTTGGTTTCTTGACATGGATTACGGTTTGTTTTGTTTTGTAACCATATATAGGTACCAACACTTTGTTACTTAACACTATAATATACTACCGAACGTTATGTTTCTATGGTTATTTTCATTTCTTTGATGTTATATGTTCTATTCAACACTCAAACAAATTATTAATCATTTATAAGACAAGCGTTAGTTTAAATAATTTATTTAATTTTTGTGTCTTTTGTGAATAAAGTGTAACCTGAAGAGATTGAACAATTGCGGTAGTGCAATCTTTATATACTCAACTTTATAAAGGTATTTCTATAATTTTAATATATAAACCATGAATATTGCAATTATGACAATAAGTAAATACAATGAATCAATCTGCACGTATAATACATACTTCTAAATGTTATCTGCTTTGTAATTATTATCAGTTTTCTAATTTCGATATAAATTTTTTTGCGGTTTAAGATCAGAACGCAAATCTGGGTCTTACTGTTGTAAAACCATATTTAAAAAAAACAAAACCTTCTTACCGTTCCAAATCGCGGGGAATAGAATTGCCGGTGGTCCGCGTCTTTCTCGAGTTTCTGCATTTCCAACTGCCAAATATAAAAGCCTCTTTCCCTCCTTTAGTTTTGTTGCTTTCACCGTTGCTGTCCCTATCCATCGAGGTACTTAATTTACACAGCGCGATCAAGTATCTCGTCGAAATCGTTTCAGAAACACTATAAAACACATCGTACCGTCGATGCTACGCTGGTTCACACGTGTCTTCATTATTTTTTTCTTCTCTCTCGTCGTAATAACACGCATATACAATCCTATCTATACGTGTTTACATCTGCGCGGAGACCCTGAAACAAATCGTATATAGAATATATCGTAAAAACACTCGTTCCACATATATCTGATGTTTTGTGAATGTATATAGGATTGAAGGAGAGTGAATTCCGTGCAGAGGGGAAAAATGCGCCGAAAGTGAATAAGATATTTTTAAATCGTCGTCGTATAAATAAACTTTTTTATATACATCGAACATTCGCGCGAGGATTATTTATACACGAATCGTTACAGATTCGCAAACAAGAACAAAGCACATGATATTTGGAGTGTAGTCAGATCTTTTTCTTAAATATATCGCCTGCGTACGAAGTATGAGTTCTACTTCGCGTGCGGTAGACAGATAAATTTGTCAAACTATTAATGTTCCTCTAAAACGCTTGATTCATTGACGTGGCCCAAAAAATCAAAATAAATCATTACGTCACAATTATTATTACACTGCAAAGACACATACAGTACGAAAGTATGTATATATA
>JAWWEQ010000010.1:2079829-2120058 GCA_035583055.1 Torymus tubicola
TTTTTCTGTGTGAATTTTAATGTTTCATTTGGAGGTATGTGAATGACAGTGTACACATACAGCTTTGAAAATGTTTTTATTGAAAAACTGAAAAAATTTTACAAAAAAAAGGTCTCTTGCGTTTATCGTGAAAAATGCTTCCATGAGAAGTTATAAATTAATCAAAATCGGTCAATAATGCAGAAAATGTTAAAATCAACAACTTTGACCCTCTGCCACTAAAAAACTAAATGTGAAAAAAATCTGAAAAAATTCAGGGTAACATATCGGATGGTTACGAAGCGATTTAGGTGATTTTAAAAGAAAAAAAATTTTGACCTCTCGATTCACCAGAGAACTATATATATATATATATATATAATACGCGAGTGCGATGCGGAATGTAGGCGATGGTAAGGAAGCGATAGATAAAATTACCATTGCTGTCATAATGGGCCATGTCTTGTTCAATACTGGAAGACATAGTATTGGCAAGACAATATTGGTTCATCTTTGGCCCAATACTGAATTGATAATAATGCGCCAAGATTGTAAAATTACACTGGCCCAATAATGTCTACCGTTCTCAAACTGCTGTAAAGTTATATGACAGTATTGGAGCAGTGAAGTATGCCGATACTTCCCCAGCATTAATAATATCAGCCGACGCATTTTTATAAACTGTCATCATTATAACCTTCGGGTTATAAGTTTTGACAATGTTTTCGCGTAATAGTTATTATTACGTTAAAAAGACGAGCGCGCTTAAAAAAGCAAAATTGTTTGGGTCATCTTTGGCAAGCTCCGTAAGTAATTTGAGTGAATCTACTGATGAAAGTTTAAAGCGGAAGAATACTGAGCAAAAACAAATAGTTGAGGTTAATAACGAAAGGTATGTAAAAATATACTTATTCTCTCGAAAAAGTTAAATTATTTCAAAAGAAAAGTTATAATAGATTTAATTTCGAATGTGTATAGGTTCGAAATTCATGAACAACAAAGCGAATTTTTGCTGATTGAAAGAGAGGCAGATGTTGATAATGTAGAAATCGAAGGTATTGATTCTACTCAAGAAGTCGATGATGTTAATAGTATTAATACTGACGATATTAGTACTAATGATATTTCTACTGAAGCATCCAGTTCGATTTCTAGTGCTGAAAATCTTACGGAGAATTTTCAGGTACGTAATTACTACATTTTTGTGTACTATGAATAGTATAATTGTATATAATGGAGGTGGTTTGAGTAGTTCGAAGATTTCTGCTTATTTTTTTTTATAAAACTTAAATAAAATTATATAAATGATAAAATTATGTATTAAAATCACCCACGTTTTATAATCAGTACATTAATTTAGTAAACTAATAAGGTTTAAAGGCTCGGAAAACATTTATGAACTTTATGCAAACAATGAAGTTCATGCACTCAAAATCGAACTTTTTTTACTCAGAAAAAACTTGTAAAATATATGAGTCTAAAGTTATTATTAAAAACTTTAATATTAAATAAAAAGTGTTATATTAGCTTTATATATCTATGTCAAACATTGCGATTTTATGCGCATAAGAAATTTTTTTTCACCTGCCTGCCATTTTTTAATAAAAAAGAAGAAATAAAAAAATTTCGAACTATTCGGTTACATCTCTAGTATATAACGTATTTTAATCATTGAATAACTAGGTTTAATATATTTTAATATATGTATGT
Source organism: Torymus tubicola (assembly GCA_035583055.1). Taxonomy (NCBI): domain Eukaryota; kingdom Metazoa; phylum Arthropoda; class Insecta; order Hymenoptera; family Torymidae; genus Torymus; species Torymus tubicola. Next base: position 2,081,519 of record JAWWEQ010000010.1, read on the forward strand.
TATATTTCAGACTACAGAAGAAACACAAAATCAAACTTTAAAAGAAAAATTAAAAATTTGGTCTATTAATAATATTTTTACTTTAAGAAATGTTGCTATAACAGAATTATTAAAGATTTTAAGGGCAGAAGGTTATTCGGACTTACCAATGTGTGCACAAACATTATTAAAAACTAATAATATTTCAAATGAAGTTAAAATTATTGAAACATGTAAAGGGCATAACGGCACATATTCTTATTTTGGCATAAAAAATTTTTTATCCAAACTGATGCAAGGAAGTAATTACCATGAGACTTTCATAAAAATCTTAGTTAACATAGATGGAATGAGTATCTACAAAAATTCTAGTAAACAATTTTGGCCAATATTAATAAAAATATATCACGAAAATTATACAAGTCGACCTGCTGCTGTGGCTTTATATTGCGGCGATTCGAAGCCACTGCGAGTTAAAGATTGTTTATTTGATTTTGTAAATGAAGCTGCTTCTCTAACCAACAACGGATTGACAATTGCAGGAAAACATTATTCTTTTGAAATAATAGGCTTCGTTTGTGACACTCCAGCAAGGTCATTTATTAAATGCTGTAAAGGACACGGCGGATTTTATGCCTGTGAGCGCTGTATCGTTAAAGGATCCACAATCAATAAAAAAAGGGTTTATTGTGAATTAGATTGTGAATTAAGAACGAAGGATTCATTTATTAATAAAAAACAAGTGGAGCATCATACAGGCAATGTGGACACACCGTTAATTCTTATACCGGACTTTGACCCCGTGCATCAAGTTTTCCTCCACTTGTTTCATTTAGGAGTCATGAAAACAATATTTGGAAAATTTATTGATACAAGTAGTAAATACAAACTAGGTACACAACAAAAGAATGAACTCGCATATATTTTGAAGAATGTCAGTGCTGGTATAGTAATAGAGTTTCAAAGAAAAGAGTTAGATTTGAAAAACTATAGTTATTGGAAGGCTACTGAATACAGAATTATTTTGTTATATTGTTTACCATTTATATTTAAAAAATTTATATCAACAAATAAGTATAAACACTTATTATTGTTGTATACTGCTGTTCGCATTCTTTATAATAAAGAAAATGCAGTCAAATACGCAAAGTATGCAAGAGCTTATTTAAAACAATTTTTTATATTGATGCCAGTTATGTACGGGAACGACTCGCAAGTTATAAATTTTCACAACATGTCTCATGTCGTAGATGACGTCGAATTCATGGAAGCACCACTGTCATCTTTCTCAGCTTATTATTTTGAATGCTACTTAGGGCTGATTCGAAAATTAATTCGAACTCCTAATAACCCCTTGGCCCAAGTGTACCGAAGACTAAATGAAATGCAGTCGGTTGCTACTCATATGATTGAAGGGAATAAAGTATTCAGTGCCTGTTTAAAAAAAGGGGGAGGTACCAACGATTATTTTAAACAAAGTGAGAGTGACTGCGATATATTAGAGTTTCAATTTAAAGACTCTACTATTCGAGCCATACCTCCTAATAATATCGTTATTTTGAAATATGGGAATGTTTTATCTATTACTAAGTTATTTAAGAAAAAAAAACAAAGTTTTTTTGTAAGGTTTTTGTTTGCATGTCAAAAATGCTTTCGAATATCCCTGTGAATCGAAAATTGTTGGAGTTTTCAAGTAATAAGCGTTTCAAAAAATGAAAGAGTTTGCTGCTGTGAAGAAATTGTAAAAAAATGTTTACAATTTAAAGTCGGAGCCAAGTTCTTCGTGATAGAACTTCTTCACATGTAATATTTTTAAAAATTAAAATTCATTGAAGTGTTTATTTTCATTAAAGTATAGAATTTTTATTAATATATTTATTTTAGAATAGGATAAAAGTATACTTTACACATTGAAAAAATTGTTATTGCACTCTAACTTTACGCATAGTCATTCGAAAACATATTATACGATTTAGTAATAAAATAAAAGTAAAAAATAAAAGAACCGAAAAACATAAAAAAAAATTATAATAATGAATTATAAATAATAATAATAAATAAACAATAAAAGTAATATAGAGTATACAAAGACTATATAGTAAACTATATAGTAAAGACTCGCCTTGTAACATTTTGACAGTTGAAAACTGAGAGTATATTCTGCTTCGAATTCATTTTTTTCCGAGTGACAACTTAACCTTCATTGCCTCACTGAAAAAAATCCAATGGATTTGCATGAATCGACAAAGTTTTTAGTAGTCGCTTTCAAAGACTACATAAGGTGTACTTAAGAAATGGAAAAAGGGCAGTTGAATTAGTGCCCAAATCGTGGATACATAAAATCGGCGATGAGAAATGGTTTTGCGCTTATCCGCCAGAAGAGGACTACGTTTTCATCGGCGATTGGGTTAAGGACGAAAAGGTTCCAGATGGAAAATGGATCCAGTATGAAATTGAAATAATAAAGCAAGCAAGTAAGTATATATACAAATATAAACAGAGAAAAAGAGAAAATTAGACGTGAAAGGGAGACGTGAAAGGGAGACGTGAAACGAGAAGAGCAAGAGAGAGAAGTAGAGAGAGAGAGAGAGAGAAAGAGAGAGAGCAAGAGAGAGAGAGAGAGGGGGAGGGGGGGTGTGAGAAAGATAAATTTTAATTGTATTTTTAATAATTTCAGAGAGCTACAATAAGGGATTAAACAGGCTGGAAAAATCTTTTACGAGCGTCGTCATAAGCTCGACTGACTCTGAAGACCAAGAAAATAATATACAATCTGAAATGGATAATAGTTTCATTATAAGCGCCGATGACGTCATTCGTGAACTTGAAGATATTCCTATATTACATGACGGTAAGAATATTGTAATAACATTATGGTTATTGTATTGTTATCATTATTATAACTGTTATTCCGTTCGCAGCTGCTAACGCTGTAAGTGACCCGATAGCTCAGAGCTCGAGAAGAGAAGTACTCACAGAAAGTGCTGAGGTACCCGAAAATAAAAAAGGTAACTTTATAATTAATCAAAGAATAACGCTGAATAAAGAAATGCAGTAGTTAACACGATAAGTGTTACACTTTGAACTGAAGATTTGGATAATATGGAGAGAAGGATAAAAAAAAGTTTAAGTGCTATGAAAGCTAATTTGCAATACGAAATGAGAAAATTTTGTAAAAAAAATTCCTGTAAATAGTATCGTGATACCTGGAGTAACCGAAAGCACTACACAGTTGCCTCCGCTACCTTTTGATACACTTACCGATTTTACAACATTTGATGAAAGTATTGCTACAGATGAAGACAAAAAGAAGTCTTAGAAAACTTCTTAAAAAAATTAATATTAAATACCATAGTACATAAATATCGCTGAATTTCATATATTTTTAATTTTGTTATGTACACAGGTTGTTTTAATGACGAAATTGACTCTGGGAGAAAATTCCTTCCAAAATGGTACTGCTAAAATATTGAAAGCATTACTGACAAAAAATGTTCAACTCCTATATTCTGGATGTGGAAGAAAAGTCAAAGGAATGGGCAAGGAAACCTTTTGCTCTACCAATACTTATAAATGCATGCAAAGTATCAATTTGCGCTTGATATATGAATATAATATACTTAGATACGCTACTTAAAGAAAATAATTTCATAAAATATTTCATTTTTAGCATTAATCGACCCAATGTATTCTCTGGAGAGTGGAAAATTCTTATCATATGTGTCGCGGTGGTTCTCTGGAGCAGGTGCCCGAGATGGAGGAAAAACTTTAAGAGCTAACCGCAGTATTCAAGAATGATCGTTATAATTTGTCTTTGTTTAAAATTTTGAATTGAAAATGTAATGTTAATATGTTAGTTATAGTATTATGTAAATAAAAAATATTTCATTTAAAAAAATTGTTTATTATTTTAAATACTTGTCTATTTTACCAGTTCTGTATGTAAAACTATAATAACATACAAATAAAGTAAAATAATAATAATAAACTAGTAAATTAGAAATACTTGCGGTTAAAAATACTTGTAGTTTTTATTATTATTTTATTAATAATTATTAATGAATAAAAAAAAAGGATAAATGCCTAAAATGGACGTTACTGGGTCAATAATCGCAGAGCGTACTTTGCCAGTACTGTAATAATACACATGGGCCATTCTTATCGCTCCAGTAACAAACCAGTAATGGGCCAGTAGTGGTAGTCAGTACCGCAAGTACTGGCAATATGCATCGGCCAAGCAACGGGCCAAGATAGCATTTTTTCATGGGGAGAGAGAAAAGCTGCAGCCGCTTCCCCCTTCTGGGTTCCTCCTCGCAGGTTCTCGCTACCTCAGATGATATCGTGAGGCTGATTTTTCAAAGACGAGAGAAACCCAGGGATAGTTGGCAATTATGTAAGAGCCTTTTAAGGATTGGGCTGGGTTTTGGAGAGACGGATACCTGTGTATTCGTATGTGAGTGTGATTTACGCGGGTTTGTTAACTATTTATTCCAGTTGCGGGGCGCGAAGGTCGCATGGTAAGTGTTTTCGTAGTATTAGTAGTGCAGCGGTTTCTGGGAGATCGAGTGTACCCAATACAATAATATTTAAACTAAATTACTATCCATTATCCTGTGGTCTTACTTTATTCAAAGAATAATATATTTATTAGAAATAAAATACCGCAATTGTTATATTATAATAAATTTTATTAACAAAATTCGACATTATGTACAAAATAACCAACGCAACATTCCATTAACATTTCTTTAAAAAATACACTTTAAATATGCTGCTGCCCGTGATGCCAGGTTTATCTGTTTCGATTATGACAGGAACTACATAAACTATCGCTTGTAATTCCCCTTCATCAATGGGGCCTTTGTTTTCTTCACAGCATGAGGTGCTGAAAGTGCAGGGGATGGTGGTACGGAGATTTTTTCCACTCTTGATGCTGAAATCCCACTAGATCCACTATTCCCAACTGGGGGAGAAATGAACTTCTTTTTGAGACCATTCTTAGCTGTAAGATCAGCATTGTCAGGTGGTTTCCTTGCTGACTTTGAGCTTATACAAATACGGGGCTGAGATTTTATGTAGAGCTTCAAACGTCGTGGATACAAAATGACGCAACTCTTTTTTACCTTCTTTATTTTTTTCATCAAAGAGTGCTGTTAACAAGTCATTATGAGTGCTCCAGCCCCGGGTGCGACGTACTGATATCTCCTGCACTGGTGTTCCGGCGGATTACTTCATGACCGGTCATTGTACAGTTACAAATGGTAGATTTGCAATAAAAACAGAGTATGAACAATGTACATTCACGCCATGAATTAGAATGCAAAGTAGTCGAAAAAGAGACGGAACATCCGCGGAGCGCGCTGACCTGCACGCTCAACTTCGCACCATTTAACTTAAAACCATTTTCTTTCTATTGAATCACTTGCTTTGAAATTTTTAATATATTTTTTTTATGACCTTTCTCAAATTATAAATCTAATAAGCAGTTCTTGTATACACAGAAACGAATAAGAGCTGTTTGATAAGATAATCCTCAATCTAGAGATATTATATTTAGCGAAAAAAGTTGTTTTATAAATTTTCGATTTATCGAAATCTAACTATTAAATATTCAAATTTATAAGTTAATAAAGATTTCTGTAAAGTTTCAGCACTGTGGTATATGAGGATGATGAAAAATCATATTTATAAAAACGGTAGTAGGAGTTTATCAGACGACGAGCGCCGCCCGACTATTGGCAGTTACAAAATATGGGTTGTTATTCATCATCCTCGTGTTCCAAAGTATTAAAAATTTACAGGTTTCTTAATAAATTATTAAATTGCTTCCTCCTAGAGGAGACTTTGTCATAATAATTTTTTGAGCTGTTGTAAAAACATCTTATAATTCTTTTAGCGAATGAATTCCGAAAAACTTTCATCATGAATAATCATAAAATACACCACCGTAAAAGCCTCAACCAAATTCTATATGTTATAATTGTTTTCCGAGATGTGAGGAATTCAAATACATGGTTTTTCAAAAATATCTATGGATGTATGTGTGTGTACGCCTGGATCTCAACTTCTATTCGGTCGATTTTAACCGAACCGGACTCATTTTCTTTGCTTTTTTTGCACTTTCTGATTTAGCCGATACTTTTTTGTTTTTTTTTTTTTAATTTGCGATTTTTCCAAAATTTATTTTTGTTTTTTTTTTCAATGATATGATTGAGATATTTTACTTAGATGGGTAGCATTCGGAAGAGCATAAACAGAAATCTATATTTAAAAACAAATTGTCTAGCTATCACTGTTTTTTTTTTGTTATTAACAAAAACGTGTTTTTTTTTAAAGCTTATCACTCCCAAACTGAACAGTTGATGTAGAATATAAATAGCTATAATCTGCAAAAATTTCAACTCATTCTTTTAATTAGTTTTTAAGAAAAAAAATTGAAAAATGAAAAAAACGAATTTTGTATGTCCACCGATTACGGGAGTAAAATTAAATTAATTGCTTTAAAATTCTTTATAGAGGTATAGGTATATTGGATAGTTTTCGATCGAGTCCCTTTTGTGAGGAATAATTTTTCGAGAGTTTAACGTCATCACCGAGCACGTTGTAGGCGTAGCAGTTGCTGAATATCGTATTGAAGTCCTGAATATATTATTTGCCACTCCAATAATACTTATTAGCTAAATGTTTTTTTATTGTGTCCAGATCCATTGGTTACCTGTTGATTTTGTGATAATCTGGCAAATTGAGCTTCTGTGCGTCTACGGGTTTCTGAAAAGGCCACGCAAATTGGTGCTTCCATACTTGCTTCAGAATACCTTTTTACAAAAATTGAAGTTGATTTGGATTCCTTCGATTCGTAATTCCATGACTCTCTGGCATATATATATATAAATAAAATTATTTCCTATCAGTCGCCGCCGTACCTCGCGTCCAAGTTCGCCGTAATTAACATAGACATATAGCCATTAGAAGTTCTAGTTGCCTTGCCACTCCGTCTTTCTATTTTCCACCATCATGCACCCAAGCTGTCAACTCTTTTTTCATTTACAAAGCCTCTAGAATCATTAACTCCCTTCCTTCAACTTCATTTGTTCTTTCTCTTTTCAACACCTTCAAATCCTCACTCTCTACTTATCTTCATGATGAAGGGACTCGGAGACTAGAGTTCAACTAGAAGGCTTAAAGAATTATTATAGACTCTTCGTACCAATAAATGTATATTTGCGCATTCATTTTAATTATATTCGTATTTTTTATTTTTATTGTAATTATTAATAATCATCGGGTCTTTGCCCTTATTATACAATTAAAATTAAAATTTGGCCACGATTAATATTCGTGACAAGACGCAAAACATGCGAGCATATCGGTGTGCGGTTATACAATAAACTTAAGTGTGCGGGAGGCGCCAAATGTCGCAACGACTTCTGGAGCATTAATTAAGAAAATATGAAACCAATGGCCATGCTGTCAATTTACTTTAAGGTGTGATTTTCTCTACTGTTTTCAGTCCCGAGTATGTTTATATCCACGCTATAATCTAAACGTTTTATTTTATTTTATTTTATTTTAGAGAATTAGCGGGTAAAACTCTTAGTACACAAATATTTAAAGAAGTGATTAATACAGTCATTTAATAAAATTTTAACAGTAGCGGCTTAGCAAAACTTTTAAAATTAGAAATCGATATAATTTCAGATAAATTGGTTTTTTATGCATTCCAATTTCTGCACAGTCTAAAAGTAGGCCCATTAAATGTAGATGCAAGTTTACAATTCTATTCTTTCAGTTCTCTATAATGCCTAACTGCGTAAGGTTGTACTCGTAGTACAAATAAGTCTGCTAGCGCTGGGTGCTTAACAGTGGATGATAAAAATTTGTACATAAAAATGGATTCATTGTAGCGGAGTAGAAAGTTTTGTCAACTTTCGGAGAATTAGTTTTACATTTTCTTAATTTAAATAAGGCTGTCATTAGAATCACTTAAAATAAATTAAAAAAAAAGACTTTTTGGCAATTAGAAAAATTTTCTCCAGCACAAACAAAGCAAATGCGTCGTTGACATCGTTGGTTATAGAGGTTGGCGAATGCAGAAAAGCAGCTTGCACTGAGCTGTTGGCAAACAATTGATGCCGGCGTTCGTTCACAGCAGCAGCGTCCGCTTGAATTTCCGAGATGACTGGGTAGCGACGGGTCACGTGTGTCGCGAGATTCAAATTTCAATTTCTGCTTCGTCGGGGGGGGGGGGGGGGAGGTAACTCGATGGGACTGTACTAATAGTGCAGATCAGACGATAACGACGACGATTTTTCTTTATTATTGGTCTATCGAGAAAGGTGAAGGGAGAGAAAGAAATATTATTATCTTTTCGTGATTTGTGGTTTATTATAAGAGAGACATTTTTTGAATAATTCTCAAATTATCCCTGCGGCAATTTATTTGTAAATTTGGAAAGACAAGAAGTTTTGCGTATATTGAGCAAAGTCGCTGAATCCCCGCCAGCTTTTTTCACTCGGACATCTACTCTCGCAGATGGTCTCAGCCCGTTGGGTGAAGTTTACCGGTTAATGAAGGGCCTCACTTTTGGAATAATCCTTTTTTTTATTCCAAAACACCGTCGGGGTACAAGGTTCGCTCCTGCCGCGATTTTGATATAGTACGTGGATATCTGAATCGACGTGAATTTCCACTTCGATCCATGCTATTCTATGTGGAAATCCACGCAGATATCCACGTGATTAATCCATGTGGAAATCTTCCTGGATATTTTCAATATGTCGTAAATTTCAATTAATACGAAAATTCACGAGGATTTTTTACATGGATATTCACATGGATCACCAGTGTTAATAAAAGAGAAAATCCTCGTGGATTGTTGACATGGATATCCACGTAGATCATCCACGCGGATTTTCACGTGGAATTCATATCATTCAGATAGATATCCACATGGAAATTCACGTGGATATTTTCAATAGGGTTGGCAACCATGTGGATTTTTCACAAGGATATTCACGTACAATCCTTGAAATAGAATGAATACACAGAACAGTTTATAAAATTAGGAAAATAGTCAAAATTTGTCTTTATTAAAACTTTTCTTAATAACAAATATATATATTAAAACGTATTAGAAGATACTCCTAATGAACTCTTTATAAATAAAATGTATTATAAAAAAGTCCCAAAAATATACATTTATAGAACCCTTTTGCGAATTCTTACAGACTACTGGCATGTATGAATTTGAATGTATTATTAATGAATTCTTTATTAATTACAATATGACTAAATATTACACATTGTTAATTCGTTACTAAATATTACACATTGTTAATTAATGTTTTTTAGAACTCTTTCAGAATTCTTTTTGTGAATTCGTTTTTAACCCATCACGAACATGTGTGCTATCTGGAATACCTTACAACGGAACAAACGCCCCCCGTTTAGCGCACTCACGTTTGGACTCTTTTATAACCACGCACTTTCATTTCTCGCTCACATGAGAACTGCATTTCACTTTACATATATATATATATACCCATATCCCCACTCGTATACCGCAAACGCGCGCGCGCGCGCGCACCTAACCCGGCCTATACTATAGCTGTATTTAATCATCCAATGTAACCAACACCAACATATATACTTACACACACCGCGACGTCTGCTTATATTATACCCTCACCCGCACCTATCTTCTCTCGCCTCCACCATATTGCCCCGCTCTTCTCAATGCGCGCGCTCTCCCGCTTCCCGCTTTCGGCGTGGAGCGAACCGCATTGTGCCAATAGCCACGTGACCAAACCATCCATCCAATCAGCTGTTCGACTTTGTCCTGCCGCGCAAGACGCGCGCTACTCCGCTGCTGCTGCTTGCTCACGGTTGCTCTACTCTCACTCTGTATAAGTTGTACATGCGCTCTCTCTCTCTCTCAACCGTATATATACACACAGTGCGATGCGTGCGTAGTAAGGAAGCCTATATAGAAACGCGTGCAAGCAAGCAGCAAACGAGTGAGAGAGAGAATAAGAGAGAACCGTGCGCGCGCTCGCCCCCGAAACGTCGCCGGTGCGAGGCCCCCACGAGTGGCTTGCTTGCTGCACGGAGTGTATGTATATAAAGAGTATGAGTGAGTGAGTGAAAAGAGAGTGAGATAGATACTATCAGAGAGAGAGAGAGAGAGAGAGAACCGTCGTCGCGCGCGCGCGCACGAGAGAGCGAGAGACCGCAGCGAGCGACGTGAGAATACCTACGGCGGCTGCTACACCCGGAGGGATATATCTCTCTTTCTCGTGTAAAAGAACTTCAAGGGTACACCTTATCAAGTACAAAACGAAGCTTGATAATAGATCTTATCTTTGAGGGCAGCTGATCAGATACAAAATCGCGCGGGCACCGTGCGTCGCGCCATTTTGGAGCCGAGGGAAAAAGAGAGAGAGAGAGAGAGAGAGGAGGTGTGCGTGCGTGCCTGACCGACCGACTGCCTGCCTGCCTGCCTTCGTTGCATATACACGCAAGGAAAAAGACGTAGAGTATATTGGTTAAAAGTAGTTAATCCTCGGCACCGAGGAACAGAGAACGAGGGTGCCGAGTGCGTGTGGGGGCATGAGCCCTTCTGAGCGGGCGCACTTACGTCGTCCGCAGCCGTCGCCGCCGCCGCCGCCGTCGCCGCTAGCGCGAAGCAGCAGCTGCAGCAGCGGCTAGTGCTTCAGGGTAGGTGACGAAGGAAGAAGTGTAGAAGACGCCAGCGTAGCTGTGCGACCGTGATACAGGGGAGGAAAGTGTCATCGTAGCCACCGGGGACGCGCACATGTCGTCCACGACGGCTATGACGCAACAAAACAAAACCATGAACTTCCTCATACACGATGCCAATGGTGAGTATATTGTGGGGAGAGAGAGAGAGCACGTTTTATTTCGGGATTAGTTGGATGTGTAAGGGTGGTTTTTTTATAATTTGGGGAAAAGAAGAGAAGTAGAGGGAGAGTGAGAGAGTGGGTGGATGAAGGAAGGGAATGAATTGGAGGTGGTTTAGAGGTGGTAGAGGTAGCTCTGTGTCTACTGCGAGGTGGCTGGCTCGATGGGGGATTAGAATCTTGTTATCGATGCTCGGCTAAGGAGATTGTTGTTAGGAGGGTACAATGTGGTTTTGGGATGTTAGAATTGTTCAATTTTTAGATACTTTTTTGAGGAGGGTAAGAGACATTTTTTTTTTAAAAGAAGCAGGAAGTTTATAAGTTGCTGTAGTGAGTGATTGAGAGCCTGCTTGAAAGACTCTTTATCAAGCTTGTAATTCGTATTCTATACGAATTACAGAGGCAGATAAGGGTTGTGAGTGATAGCTGTGATGTAACTCGAATTGGCAGTCATTATTTTTAGATGATCACCAAAAATTTTAAAGTTCTGGCTAGAGCTGAAAAAAGTAAACAAGGAGAAAAGAGTTATCTGTCTAGGTATCACATAGCTTCGAAGTAACTTTGAGATTGTGATTAGGTGGTTTCAGGAAGTTGGATATTTTTATGTTATATTATGCTTCTCCAAAAGTTTATGCATTGTTTTATCATTTTAGAATTATTTTAAAAAATTTTTTTAAATTTTTTGGGGGAGAGATTATCAACTTTTATTCTTTTAATACCAAGAATAGTTTTTGAATTGTCTAAGATTTTTCTTTTTATTGATATTATCATTATATATTTTTCCTTAGATATTTTCAAAGATTTATAAAACAATATCAAAATTCTTATTTCAGGGCATCCCCAAGTCATCAAATTGGTTCAGAGCACTCCAAACAAAAATTTGAGTGGCATTGTGGGAGCTACAAACTCCGGGAACATAAAGGTATGTACAACATTTGGGTTATTAAACAAAGTAGAAGCTTCTTATTAACTATTGAGTTTTTCATTGAAACTAGTATTTATTTATTCATTTTTTTGCTAAAAGCATTAAGTAATAGTCATAAAACTAGTTTCTTGAAATCATGTGTTCAGTAGTTATAACCAAAGTTACTTGTATTCATGTAATATTTTTGGTAGACTATTTAGGTTTTTTATTTTGTATGTGCTAATATAATATCAATAACTACTTTGAATTTCTAAAAAAAAATTTTTTCACTTTAAGTAATTATATGTAAATTAGGCATAAGGTCAAATAAAATTATCAAAAATATTCAATAATTTCAACATTTTTTCCTTCATAATAGTTAATTTCTTCTGAATACCCAAAATTATGTTTAAAAATTGAAAATAAATTTCATTTAGTTTTTTGTACAATAACCTATAAATTATTTAAAAGATCACATCCATTGTTGATGAATTATTAGAGTGTTTTCAAAATTTTTTACATTTGTGTTGAAGAGAAGAATACATTTTTTCACTTGATATCTTTTCTTTATTTTAACTTATTCAAAGAGAAAGAATACCATGATAATATATTATATTTTATTCAGGTTTTACCTTCTGGAGCACAAGTTGTAAGGACTATAAGCTTTCAAAATCCTTCAAATACTGGTCAACGTATGTATTATTTCATTTAATTACTATAGAATAACTCAAGTAGAAATTAATATTGTTTTTTTTAATACAGGACTAGTAACAATACCCATACAAAATGCAAAGGTACAAACTGTGCCAACTATGAAACCTGCTGACCCATCAATGACCAAAACAATACAACTCACACCAGCTCAAATGGTAAGGTGTAAAATATTTATTTTAACTTAAAGTCTTGATATTTTTGTCTTTTTGTTTATTACAAATTTTGGCAATTAAATTTATTGTATGTCTTGTTAAATTGTTACTGTATCATTTAATTTTTTTTAATTATTACCATTGTTGAAACATTTCATTTTTATCAAAAATAAATTTAACATATAATTGAAATATCTTGAAAGTTAGACTAAAATTATTATGTGTTTCTTTTATTCACAAGTATCTACAATATATCTATATTTGTATAAAACCAATGAATTGAAGAAGGTGCAACTTTCTGTATTTTTAATTTCTATACTTTATATTTTCATAACTTTCATATTATAGAGCGATATAAAACAAGCTATTGTATCACAACAGCAACAGTCTCAACAACAATGTGCCAATCAACAACTGATAAAAGATGCTTCTGGTAAAGCGTTTATTAGTCCCATCCTGGATCATACAGGAAATCGAAAACGACAAGATACAGAAGGAAGTGATTATGTCCCTGAGTAAGTGTTTATTTCAAAAACATTTTTATTGAATTTTTGTTGAACATTTTTTTGTATTAATTAATAAATAAAGATTTCCTTACAGTAAACGCCGAAAAACGGAGAAGGTAGGTAAAGGCCTTAGACACTTTTCAATGAAAGTATGTGAAAAGGTAAAGAAGAAGGGAACTACTTCTTATAATGAAGTAGCAGATGAGTTAGTAGGTGAATTCACAAATCCAAATCATGCAAACTCACTGACTGATCAGGTAACCTTTTTTTTTCTATATCCTGTCAAAATTTAATGTTTTTAAACATTATGTATTAATTTTTTTTCTTTTGTGACTTTACAGCAATATGATCAAAAAAATATTCGAAGGAGAGTATATGATGCATTGAATGTACTGATGGCAATGAATATCATTTCTAAAGAAAAGAAAGAAATCAGGTGGTTAGGACTACCAACTAATTCTCTTCAAGAATGTATAGCTTTAGACAAAGATAAGAAAAAGAAAATTGAAAGAATCAAGGCAAAGACACAACAACTACACAGAATAATTTTACAACACATTGCTATAAAGAATTTGGTAGAAAGAAATCGTATTAATGAAGAGATGTATGGGCCACCAAAGCCAAACTCTGCAATCCAGTTGCCATTTATTATAATTAACACTGATAGAAAAACCGTTGTAAATTGCAGTATTTCTAATGACAAGTATGTAGAATGATTTTCTTTTTTATATCAATTAGTTTTTCCTTGAAATAGTATATTACGCACCTAGGGAGGGGAAAACTGTACAATTTTACTCCTGTGGAGTGTATACTATTTTTCCTCCCACCGAGGCCGAAAATGCCACATTTCCGTTTTTGCGTCGGGAGGGAATGTGGTACTTTCGACCTGGCGGGAAGAAAAAATTTTTTTTTGATAATTGTTTTATAATTTATATATTTATAATTATATTTTATTTTTAGAACTGAGTACCTGTTGAATTTTAATGATAAGTTTGAAATACACGATGACATCGAAATTTTAAAAGAAATGGGACTAGCCTATGGTAAGTAAAAAATATTTCATTTTTAATAAATTTTTATTATTTTTTTATACTCAGATATGAATCCAAAACATTTTTTGATCAAAAGAAAACAATCGTCTGATAGTTAATTTTCTTTTCAAACTAGGTCTTGACAAAGGAGAGTGCTCAGACGAAAATCTGCAAAAAGCCAAAACAATGGTTCCAAAGGCTCTTGAAAAATATGTAGAACGTGAGTATAACAATTATTTTGTAATTAAAGTTTTGTCTTATACTATACTCAACTCACTTACATTTAATAATTTACTACAGAAATGGCTTCTGGAGATTTGGAAAAATTCATACCTGTCACCATACCGGGACCTAGTACATCTATGGAAGACATTGACGTGAAAGTGGAAACGTCCAGGCCTCCGTCATCGTCTCGTACTTCGATCTCGGAGGATCCTTTCTCCCCCTCACAGTTCTGCTCCGAAGATGACGAAGAGGAAGAAGAAAGTGATCAAGATGAACAAGAAGAGAGTGACATTGAAATGAACTAGCACTTTGTCGACTTTCTCAAAGGCTAGACTCATGGTTCATCTGCTCTATACATAAATAAAAATCTATCTTGAAAACGAAAAAAAAACAGTGAAAAATTGCCGAGTCGTAAGAAGCATCGCGCAGATGATATGATGCCGTAGGATCGGATATCCGTTCGTTCACTTTGAGGTATAGAGCGTTCGTAGACCTCGAGAGCAAGCTCTGTCGGTGTGTGCGTCGCTGATTATGGTGTTTATCGTTATTGCGAGTTTTTAAGAGTATTACTCAAATACGTGACAACGTTATTGTGTATAATTTTGAGTTATTTTTGCAAGATTTATAAAGATGCTGATGTAAGGAAGGCAGGTGTGATGCCAGTATGTGAAAGGTGAAGGATATATAAATTATATTATGGAAAAATTCTCCGAAATGTGTCTCGTATTTGAGTGAACGACCTATATTGTTGAAATTGAATTTTTGTATGGAAGCAAACCAAGTCATTGGCAGAGATACAGAGTAGATTTTGTGTGAATTTTGCGTCGACTGGGGCCAACCAACAACTTAGAGAAAAAGAGCGAAAGAGGAAAAAAAATATAGAAGAATATAGAAAACACAATTTTGTTTGTTTAATGCATAGTCCAGAAAGCCTGTTTAATTTTTTCTTTTTTTATAATAAGAGTGCATAATGACGATTTAAAATAGTTAAATCGATTTGAGTATGCAAAACGAAAGCATCAGAATCTTACTTCACAGATATGCAGAGTGACTGATTAAAAAGTTCGGTGCTATTTTAATCGTGCATCGTCTTACAGGTTTATATGCCTAGTATAAATGTATTGTAAATTATAATCTTATAACAATATCTACGGTACATGTATAAAATATAACTACTATTACTCATTTTTCTTATGGCACATTTATATATCTCTGTGGTACAAAACAGAACACAATATGATAAACAGACTTGCGTCTGTCTCGATTTGGAAATATAAATAAATTGTAATACTATTACAAAAACAGTGCTCCTTATTGATCTTTGAATGCACCTGTGGTTTATAGTTAAGAACAATATTTGGATACACGAATTGAAAATGTGCTGATTTTTTACAAAAGTAATCAAATTATAATTATTATAGCTTTGATGCATATCAATGATATAATTGACATTGCAGTGTGAAATTTATATAATGGAAAATATTTTGGCTAAAGTTTTTGACTAGTGTTTTGATAGTGGATAAAAAGGTTAGCGTTTGAAAATGCGAGTGCGAATATTACTTTTTAAGTCTTTTTTTAATAGAATTTTCGTCTCATTAAGCTTTAAGAAATGACTTATTTTTGCGATCACGTGAAAAGAAAAACATTGTTTCTTAAAAAATGTAAATACTTATTATAGGTTACATGATTAAATAAATTGACATTATTCAAATAATTTTGGTATTCATCAACTCATGATTATTATATTTTTAATTAATTGCTTTTAAAAAAATTTTTTGCATATTTACATCAGCTTAGATACAATTACATTCTTGTGAAATAAATTATTAATTTCTTCATTCTTCTGCAATGTAAACAATAGTTTCGTGACTAATGCATTCTGCATCAACTTCCTTTACTTTCACTTCTAATATCACACATTTATTCCAAATCATCGTCGTCGAACAGATCTTCGAAATCTGAAAAAAAAAATACTTCGATTAACAAGGTGATCTCAACAATCGTCAACTATATGTCAACATATAACAAAATGGAACGCAAACCAAAGAGTATAGTGAGGTTAGAAAAGTCACTCGTTTTTCAATCTCCAAAAACTTACCATTGAAAAAATCCACGTGCACGGCTTTCTCGTCGCCGCCGATGTCGATCATAATCGGTCCAGAACCTCCAGCCTGCAACGTAACATAATCAAAAAGATCTTGTAATTTCTTGCGAAACCACGAAATTATATTGCCCATAAGAACGAAAAATATCATACGATTTCCTCCATGACCATATCGAGTGCCAAGTAACGGCCCGCTCCTTCTGGGAACATCTCGTCCGCAACCAGAGGGGTCGGCTTCATTGTTGTTGACGTTTTGACGGTTTAATGTAAATATTTACAATTGAAAGTGTCGCCTTTTGATGTGCGAGTACACACGACAGAGGACGGTTACAGTACTTAGGTTATAAAATCTATGTGTCTAGAGAGCGCACGCGTACGACTGCTTATATGATGCCAAGCCAAGCGCGCTGCAGACGACAACAACAGTGAAGTTGGCTGCGCGCGCGTCAATCGTGGACAAGACTGCATTCGTATAGCATGCAGCAGCTGTTCTTCCTCGTATATACGTTATGTCTACAGGTGTCAATATTGGAAACGTTGACTGAGGTTTTATGGGGTATGTACACGCGCGCGGTTGGTGTTGAAACGTAGAGTGAAATATAGTTATAGTTGTTTATGGGAACGGTTAATATATGTTTGTTCAGACTGGAAAGTTATAGGTTTTCGTGGTTATAAATACTTTAGTATTGCAAAATGTATGGAAAAATATAATTTGTGTTGCTTTGAATTCACAGAGGTAAAAAGGAGCGTGTTTCAGTATTTTCACTTATCGCTAGATGGCACGAGGCTCTAATAAAATGTTATTGTTTTCGTTAAATGAGCTAAGTAAATTGAAGGAAAAATAATTTAATGTTTTTTCAGAATTGAAAGTTTAATCTTTGGTTTTATATTCGAAATAATATCATGCTCATTGATGACCTATACACAATCATTGTGCAGGTAAAAAAATGAAAAATAAGCTGTACTCAATTTATAACTAAAAGATGTTTTTATACCTGTGAAAAAATAGTTGAATAACAATTGACACGCGTCTTTTGGATTCTCGCAAGAATGAAAACAGTCAGTCATCCGAGCACTTGACCGCACCTAATGCTATATTTATGGTGGTTTCTGCGTGTTCTTGTCAAAGAACATCGTCCATAAATATAAAAATTTACGCAATTTGTTTTTAACAAATTATTATGTAAGAAGCAATACAATATGAAAAATATGTACTTTAAGTTACGAAAGAAACATAATTATTTCAAGAAAGTATATACTGTTATTATGTAAAAAATATACTGTGTCAAATGTATAATACGGTCATCTTCAAAAACAGGATTGCGGCCAAAAAATCGCGTTGAAAGTTTTATTTCGGTATCCTTGAGAAATTTCGAGAGAACATGCTTGATGGAACAATCGAAAAATAACAAAATCTAGTTGAGTTATATCCGTTCGTTTTATTAGTTTATACGTAATTTAGATGAACGTTTGTAATAGCAATAATTTCTTATAGTAATGTTCTTAAAATCCTCATTTTGACAAAAATCACGTTGATAACTTTAATAATTGATCAAGATATATTACATTATCGTCCAAAGTATTAACAATTAGTATGTCCTTCATTAATAAAGACGAAGTATCAAATGTGCATTATTCAAAATTGAATTTAGTTTATGTAAAAATTTTGTTTCGCATCTTTAGTAAAAATGAGTAAATTTTTGTTCAATTACAGTATAATACTAATTTTTTATCGTTGCTCCGTTACGCCTTATTTATAAATAAATTGCTAATTTTCATGTAATCTTGTTTCCCATGTATTTATTTTTCTTCCGCTTGATTTTGCAATTTAATTCTACTCGATTTCCTCAGAACAACAATGAATTTAAAATGATAAGATACAAAACAAGCAGATTAAGAGCAAACGTGATGTTTTTATAGCGGATTTGAGATATATTTAAATTACAAATATATGTTTTTATCGAATTTAAAATTATTATACATATACGAAAAAGAAAGTCCTTTAGAAGAATTCCGATACATCGATATACATAAAAATCAGTTGCATAAGAAATAGAACTTACTAAATCAATCATGTCCAAAACACGACTTTCTAAATAAAAGATTCAAAATCATCATGCGCTACACACACACGCACGCGCGCGCTATTCAAAATTAAAATAACGCATGAACGCAGCGCTATTTTTATCCCGATTCCAATTTATGGAGCTACTTGTACATCTTATATCGACTCGTGAATTTACAATACCTCGAAAACAAAACCAGTAATTATACTTTGCAATTCGCACGCGATACCTTGCTGACTATACATACAGTGTCCTTTCAAGGATTTAAAAAAAAAGAACATTTCAAGGATGAAAAAGCAAAAAAAAACGGGGTCTCATCCTCCGGCACTTTCGATCCTTTTCTCCTTCATTTTGCATTTCGGAAGCTGTTTTAAAAGTAGTGCCGATCAAGGATGTGGAATATATATATTCAAAAATCTAACTTTCCCTCTATAATTTCTAATTTTTCTAGACTTTCGATTATATCGATGATAAGCGCGTCAATAAAGTACACGAAAGTATATACAATTAAATTTTAATATTCTATTAGTTGAAAAATAAATAGCTAAAATAACAATTTTTTCAAAATTTCAAATTAAAAGGCATACATATAGCGTATTATCAGTACTTATATCACGAATAACTTATCAATAATTTATTACACATTCTAGAAAGATCGTACCCAGTTACTGTTCTTTACACAAATCGTTATACAAATATCCTGCAACTAAAACCATAATTTAAAAAGAACGTTGACCAACAACGACAGCAAAAAAAAGAAATTTATCAAGAATAAAAAGAAACAGCAATGGACTTCGATATCTTCTCAACCGCCACGCTAATTATTAGCTATAAATCGAAGTCTTGAAAACTAACTTGACCCGCCAACTGACCCCTGAAACACTATATATATATACACGCGCGCGTTAAACCATCAACTGCTACTTATCTCTGCAATTTGCAAAACTGCAAATCGTACGCAATAACTATAACCAAATAATTATAAATCAATCGTATAGAAAATTACGAATGTAACGCGAAATTGATTATTTCTAATATCTTCAAGTATATATACGAACTTAAAAAGCAATATTATTCCCACATATATATACACTTGCACCCGCATATACATACGTACACGCACACATACTCATCCCGCTATATAGAATATAAAGAAAACTACAAAATCATCGTATATGTGTAACCTCTGTCGCAATGTGCCTCTATATATACATGTATTACTCATGGAAAACCACCTTTTCTCTCCTTCCAATGTGTACAAATGTCATTAAAGTCATGAAAACTCTTTCTCTCTCTCTCTCTCTCTCTCGCGCATACTTCAATATAACTTAAGACAGATAGTTACATATATATACATACACTACTCTCTATATGTACACGTACCGCGCAACAACCGTCTCTCTCTCTCCTGCGCATCTTAAGAAAATTGATCGCTCGCTCGCTCTTATGCAGTTACGATAACTCGCGACAATCCTCTTCTTCTCTTATACTCGAACGTATGCGCGTGACTCGTTGCGAAATTGTTGAAAACCAGGAGTATATATATATATATATATGCGTATGCAGACGCTCACACGCGCGCGCTCGTTGTTCTCTCGTCACGTGCGTATATTATGTATGTGTATATTTGTATGTAATATGGTGAACAAGAGAGAGAGAGAGAAAGGGAACGGAAAAAATGTGTATAGAGGTGTAGATATATATGCTAATAAAGCCGAATCATATATAAACACGTTGGTGTGTGTGTGTAGGTATATAATATATGGGAAGAAATGGATGAGAGTGTTGTTATAAGTATAATATGTATATAATGAATGCGTAAAACGTTCGAGGGGGGGGTCATCGTGCGTGCGTATAATGAAAGAGTTACGAGGTACATATGTAGTGTTTGGCAATGTTAACGAGATCACGAATGATGATGACTTTCGCGTGGCGCAGGTGAATTTCAACTGCTGCTGTATATATAAGTATAATACCCGAGGTCAACGTGATCGCGAGCGTTGAATATATCGTTTTAAGATTTAAGGGTCGACAAATCGCGTATAAGTAGTATACTTACGTACGTAGCTTCTTCATTCGGATATATATATATATATATACAATGTATAATTCTCAAGGATAAATTTAACCACCGACGTATATAAGTGCAAGGTGAACAAAAAAAAGTTCGCAAATTTATGGCCGAGGAAACCTCTTATATATGTTTACGGGTCCAAAATTTAACAGATGATAATAAAAATCGAGTTATTCCGTTTTTTTTGTCGTTGTTGACCAGCGCTGTGTTATCGGAAACATTCCGCAAACGCGCAACGTTGTAAAGTTATAATTGGAAGAGGATATTTTTAAGAAACGCGCGGCGCACGCCTAACAGTGACTCGTTAAGAAAAAAAAAAGAAAAGAAAAAATAAGGGTTGCGCAATGATATATATATATATACACATCACGCGCACGCCTCGCACGAGCCTAATTGTTTCCTTTCTTTCGAAGTAGTTTTTTCAAAACTGCATAGCAGAAAAGAAAAAGAAGTTCGCCATAGTTATACACTGTATATATATATGTATACGTATATATCTGTATCGATGTACATTACAACACGATGGCATTTATTATCCGGGCTTCTGTAATTTCATTGTGTACGCGACCGAAAATGATAGACTATACGAGATAGACGTATGAGATTTTTATCAGAAAAAACGCGATATCTGCGCGTCGACGAAATCGCCATTCGAACCGTTAAAGAAAGAAAGTCGTTGCTATAGTTTTCGACCTGTATACGCATATAGACCATATATATATATATATATATACACGCCCGTATATATAATATAAAATATAGTAGTCGATTAAATTTGTTACGCAACAACATTTTTTCCTTCGAGGATAGACAGACAGAGAGAGAGAGAGAGAGAGAGAGAGAGAGAGAGAGAGAGAGAGAGAGAGAGAGAGAGGATAAAGCGCAATGAGGTGTTGTTGTTACGGTACATAGCCGAGATTTTCGGTCAAAACAAAAGAAGCTTATTGAATTGGAAGTATATATAATACAAGTGAAGTGAGTTTTGGAGTGAACGAGTGATTTATGTAATTGAAAATTAAATGTACTTAAATAAGGCATTATGCGCGATAGCGTACAACAATAAAGCCGAGAGTGAACGGGGAAATTGTTAAACGCGAGTTTATTATACTTTCCAGAATATTAATTTCTTATTATATTTCGAAACACAGCGAGGAAGAATGTTATAATAAAATAAATGGAAAATCCCGAAGCGCATCTCTCTCTCTCTCTCTCGGCTATATAATAATTATCAGATCGGCAAAAACTGTCTCTTTATAATAAGAGAAACGGAATTCCCTTGCTATTTAAAAAAAAAAGAGAAAAACACCGCGAGATATAAAGAAAACGTGTATAAAGAAGAAAAAAAAATGAATTTTTTAAAATTCATCGTGGACTATAAGGAAAGTCGACTAAATATACTTGAATTTTTTTTAGAAATGCTTCCGAAATCGTTCACTAAAAGTGCTTTGAATATTCATTATATACATTAGCCTAATCATGTAATCGCGTACATTGAAACATATATGTATGAGTAAATCTCCAAACAATGAGCTTTCTTATGTACTCTCAATTCACAATCCTCGCCGTGATAATAATAATAATTTTCTCATATATATATGGCGAGCAAATCGCATGCAAATCGAAACAAATATTTCACAATTAATTAGCATTGTCTATATATATACCACTTCGCATCCAACATATACATATACATATATCTTTGCATCGTCTCGCTCAACAATACATAATACCCAGTAGCCCGTCATTCACATCTGCACGATCATATATACCATATATATAAACGTGTCCATGTATCACAACAACGAATCATTAAATCCCAATCATGCCGTCAACTCAGCTACACACATACAGACACACATATATATCTCAATCCATCAAGCTCTCTTAGTAACAAAAAAAAAAAATACAGACAAAAATTACGAAACAACGTGTATATATACAATATACAGCAGACCCCGAAACCTTCCTCGAACCTGCTGCTATATCATCCTATATTACACATACATACATACATACATACGCAGTCTTATATTGCAAAAAAGCACTCCGAAAATAACCGAGAATCGCGTATATACGCACGTATATATACTATATATATATACACATACAACGAGGGGAGAAAAAGAAGCCTTACGAGTGTATAAGGCCCACTTCTCTCTCTCTCACTCACTCGGCGACCGGGAAGAGGAGTCGTCGTCGTCGCGGGGACTTAGGAGGTGGGAGGTATAGCGGTGGCGGTGATGGTGGTGGTGGTGGTGACGGCTATACAACGACGATGACTTCTATAGGGGACCTGTGCAAGAAGAGAGAGAGAGAGAGAAAAAGGGGTGGGGGCAATTTAGGTTACTCGTAGCATCGGGGAATGTGGGCCGACTATATACCGAAGCGTCGCGCGCGCCTGCCGGTTCATTCCTTTCTCGTATTTCCGATTCGCAACATCTCTCTCACTTGGCCTCTCTTGTATACTCTCCTTTTGCTGTATATATATATATATATATATATATACATATACGACGAGAAGGAGCTGCGCGGAGGTTTGAAAAGAAGGCGCAGAGATTTACTTTAACTTGTATCACCGAAGGTGCGCAAGTGATCGAGAGGACGTTGAGAAGAGGCTGCTGGGTCCGAGGAAGATTTGGAGTTCCGTTGTCGGCAGATTTTTTTTTGGTGAGTGGTTTGATATTTATTTATTATTTTTCTTTTTTTTATGATTTGGTGTTGGGAATGGTTGGATGGTAGATTAAGTTTTATAGATAATATTTTTGCGTTATATATATATGATGAGAAATAATGGTGAAAATGGTCGGAATTAATATTTTACAATTATAATAATTTTTATTTTCGAAACATTCGGATTCATCATATGTTATCTAGGATATAATGATTTTATCGTTACAATCGTATAATCAAAATCATTTTTCTGAAGTATCAAAACATATATATAGATATACTGACCGAACCATCGACATTATAAACGATCTATCTATCACCAATTTTACGATCTATTACAAAAAAAAGGTATATACCCGCCGAAAGTGTGATAAATGACGATCAATCAATTAGTTTTCCACCTATACCGCTAATTAAATCTTCCTATTCCCAACTACTTTACTCGAACCCATACCTATATATATATATACACTTGACAACTACCGTGTCAACGATAGAAGAAGAAAAAAAACTCTCCGTTACATTCCATCCACTTCACTCACTTCCATATAATTATAATTGCCAGTTCCTCGACATCGCGAGACCAGGAAAAATTAGACCATCGATCGACCTTACATGAACCACATCACCGATAATATTTCTCGTACTGCCGTTGATAATAAAGAACAACAACAAAAAAAATGAATCCGCAAAGTGCGTTGCACTCGCGTATAGAAGAAAGAGAGAGAGAGGAGAGTTCGGTGAACCCGGGAATTCGAATTTCGCGCGCGCCTCGGCTTACTTACCTATTTCCGGCTCTCCGCACGTATATATATATATATATATATACATATATATGTGTATAATAATAATAATCATCATCATTTGAATTCGAAAGGATATTCGGCGGCTGTTTTTCGCGCTGAATGTTTGTACAACTCGTTAGATGGTATCTATATGTACACGAGTGAGAGCGTTTTTTTTTTCTTTCTAGATGAGAAATTGGTTTGTTAAAAGTATATATATATATATATGTATAGGTGTAAGTTTGGAAACATTTGCTTTAGGAAAAGTGGAAGCTATACCATGAATTGGGGTAATTAGAGGATTTGTTTTTTTGGAGAAAGAAATTCTTTTCGCACCTTGCGGGGGCCCAAAGTCAACCAGAAATTACGTAACGGAATCTCGTACCGAGATATAATATATATATCACGTCCCGAAATTCTTTTGCAAATTGTAAACAACCGCGCGTGTAACTGTTATTACGGCAAATGGGACATTTTCACAGGTATATATATATATATAATGATTCGTCAAGCGATTGACGTCTTTCGGGGTTTACATTCCATACCCATCTTACACATATATAAAAACGAATCTATCTATATCTTATATCTCCATAAGCTATATATATTTTTTTCCCAATCCTCTATTTTAATTAAACGTATATATATATCTGCGTCTGTGAACCCACCACAATCTTATATACTATATAATCTACAGTTACGTTATATACCCAACCCACGTCAATCTCCATCTGAACGTGATTCGCCAATTTTCATTTCACTTCGTGTATACATATATATATAATACCTCCAACATTTCTCTCTCCCGACAACTAAAACATTCATCATCGTCCTCTTACATATTATATATACATACACGCCTAATCTCCTCCTTATATAGATTACCATCAGCCACATCCTCATCCGTATACCAGACACACATATATATATATATATATACCACTGTCAAAACAATCGCAACCTGTCGTGCGGCCACCTCCTGACATATATATATATCCACGTCGTATATATCCAAAATAAAAAAAAGAACAAATTCTATACCACCTCGTGTCGATCTAAAAAAAAAAAAGAAAAAAAAATAAGAACCATATCTATCCAAGAGAGAGGGAAGAGGAGCAAAGCATCGGTCGCGAGCGATTTTCTGGATCGATCTCTTTGGCGTTTATACGGCGAAATCATACTGTTCCAGGTCGAGAGAGGCAGGCAGGCAGTCGGCGCGTCATCGCCGACACTGTGGCAAAGCCGGCCAGCTAACGGTTAGCTGCGCGAGAAGGCTTGCTTGCTCGCACGCGCGCGTTTCCCATTCTCGGGTCTCTCTCTCTCTTTTATACTCTTAAGCTTGAAGAGGAACGAACGAATGTATATATAGATATATATTTCAGAATGTTATATATTATCAATAGAATTCGCGAACGAGAACCGCGGTCTGTATATCCGGTCGTAAACGGTCACGATGGTATAAGCGGTTTTCTAGGATTTTTCTTTCTTTTTTTTTATGGTTAAGTTGAATTGATTGATTATGCGGTGACTGAGGTTCGTTATGATGATGAATATATAGAAGGTGGGCGTTAGGCGTGATGGTTAGAGAAATGGTGAACAGATGGTTTAGAATGTATACGTGTGAATATATATGTATATGTTTGATAATGTATACAGCAGGGATGAGATATATTGTCGAAGAGCTGGGCTGTCGAGTCTTGGATGTGATAAACAGATGTCAAGTGTTACTGGTTGTATAGTTGTAGCAACGCTTTTGATGTTCTGATAATTGTTAAGATGATTTTAATAATAAGCTTTATAGTGCTGTAAATTAATAACGCATAATAACAATCTCATCAGTATATAAAATATGTGAAAACAGTTTTATTCTCAGCTATAGAATTAAGGATTGTTTCAGATTATTAAACGTTTGACATATTTGGTACATTCATTTCTCATATATATGAATTGTGTTCTTAGTTATATTTACACTTTTATAGTATAACTAACAGTAGCTCAATACACAATCAACAATTAAACGAAAAAAAAAAATAAAAACTTCCTTAACCGAATTTCGTATATTCTACCAAACCCACACATATGCTTATACATCTCATTCACGTGAACAAAACAACACCATCGAATTCCCGCGTGTCCAAAAACCAAAAAATAAGAAAAAAGAAACATAGCGCGCGCGTTCACGAGGCGTCGTCGTCGTCGTCGTCGTCATCGTCGAGACCTGAATTTCACGGCGCGCGCACGCGCGCGTGTAAGAGGCGGCACCTGCTATATACCATTGCTTCTTCGCGCGCGCAGAGGATCGAAATCGAGTCCACGAGGCGATATCCGCTTTGCCGAGGAGGAGGCGGCAACGGCGGCGCAAGGGACGCGACTGGATTCGCCTTTATATATATATATATATATATCTATACTATATATACACACACACACATATATATATACCCAGTAAATGAATGAGTGAGTGAGACGAGGAGGAAAAAGCTGTGGAGATCGCACACGCGCGCGGTTAATGGTTTCGCTTGATGAAGTCGAGAGAAATTTCGGTTGGTGAACGAATATAATTCGCGCGCGCGGGACGAACGACATCAGAGACAGAGAGATGTATATAGACGTGAAAGTATATTATACACGAGATGAGTTTATTACTCGTTTTTTGGATAAGCTATATAGTATATATATATAACGTGTCTTTTCCAATTGCGTGATTATAAATTTTGATGGAAAGAAAAACGAATAAATAAAAAGTAATTGACGAGAGATGAAAGTGACGAATGGTACTATTATATATATATAATACGAAAGTGAAAATGATCGTGCCCTCTTCCGATATATATATATGACGTAACGAATTTTCCTATATACGCATCGGCTTTTCTCTTTTTCTTTTTCAATTTCAAAGATTCCGATAGATGTTATACCGTACTCAAAAAAAACGACGAGGATATAAACAAAAAGAAAGAAAAAAACAACAACAACAACCAACCTTTGCCTCATCGAAACCAATTACACGCGACGACGGAGACGAGGCGCTCCAGTTACCTCGCGCTCGCGCGGGAAATTCGACGAAAAACCCGTCGCGTCTATCCTCGCTCCAAAAAGCTTTGCAGTGTGCTGTGTATATATATATGTATAGATCCACGTGTGTGTGTGTGTGCGAGTGAGAAAGAAAGAGAGAGAGAGAGAGAGACAAAGAAGCGTCTAATTACGAAGAAGAGAGGAAACGCAGGTAGGTGGTGTAACGGGACACGAGGTAAAGAGGCATCGCCCGCGGCGGTAGGTATATAAGGTACTGTTGCAGCTGCAGCTGCTGCTGCTGTGTTGCACTCTCGCGCGTCGCGGATTTTCGCGTATGGAATGTTTGGCACGCGTGTGCGGAAAATTGATAAGGATTATTTTTAGTTATTTCTCAAAAGTGCAGCTGTTAAAATTTTATAAATTTATCCGTGTATATCATACACGAGAATTCACTGCTGGAGGTTTGTTACATAATATATGAACATTCGTATGAAATTCCGAAATTGATAATTCAATAAATGTTTGGTACGTACGTACCAAAATCCAAGCAAGGTACTTTAATCGATGTATTTTATATATCCTAACGCAACGACTGTTCGTTTATATATCCGGTAGTTTTTCTCTCGGAAAGTAACAACGAAATGTGCACAATTTGCTTTCTTATATACATACTCGCAACGTTAATTAACTACAAAACGTGTATATGCGCAAGTTTTTACACCATAACTACTGCAGCGCGTTTCATAATTTAACAAGCTACCGTAAAGAGGCAGCCGGCAGCTTGCAAAATAAGAATCGCCGTTACGACGTAAACGAAGTAAAAAAAAAAGAATAGAAGAGCAATAATTACACTTTGAAATTTTATATCGAAAATTACGAAACTATATATGGTTTCGCCCAATGTATATATCGATTGATCGATACCGCGTATGTACATACTATATATATATAGACATGTACATTTCGCAACATAGAGTCGCGCGCGTTTTCCCGCGTGTTACGCTCATCTTCTCTCGCAGCTCGGTATATAGTCCTTTTTTTTTTTCTTTCTCGCGCGGGAAAAACGCGCAGTCGCGTTGCGAAACTCGCACTCACGCTTGTATCCGCAGCGAATATATATAGCTCTCTATACACGTGTACGTGTATATATATGTTTATTTACAAGAGAGTATACGTATAGATACGAGGAGCTTTCCAGTATCGTGACCGATCCGATCTTTTCTGGAGGATGAGTATATATATGTGTGTGTGTTAACTTTCGTCCATTGGAAAGTACGCGATCGAACCGATTTGGGACGGTCTTTTTTTTTTAGTATACATCGAATACCTCTCGTTAATTCTATTTTGGATTTTTCTTTTACTTTGGTAACGTTTTTTTTGCTTTTTAAGGAAGAATTATCTCGCAATTGTCATGCTATGGGAGAAGAATGCGCAGCACGCGCGCGTGGATGTGTCGTCGGAATGAGGTTGAGAATGAGAAAGGGCCTTTTTTCTTCTTTTTTTTCTTTTAATAGTAATGGATAAAAGTATAGTGTTGAATTGTAAGGGTTACAATAGAAATTTTTTCTCGTACACACATTGCAGTCAAAAATTATATACCTTCCGGTTTCCCGAATTACCGAATTATAATATTATAATAATAACCACCTCAGTGCTCCAAATATTAAAGAAAAAAAGAAACACCGTTCTCCGAAAATTAACCTTTCACATTCTTCTCGCGGTCTCCACTTTAATATTACACTCTGTACCACTATATACAGAAGAACAGTAGTCTTCTCAGATCGAATACAATAACCCTATATATATACCTCGTGTCACCGTATATACACAAAGACAGTCTTAACCTACTTGCTATACACTTGTATATATGACACACCCGAAACCATAGCGTCTCGCCAATCTATATATATATATATGATCCATAAATGGAAAGTCGAGCAGGAGGAAACCCGAGCGGCAGACGTACCTATATCCATAAGTCGGTATTCCTCGGAACGCAAACCGTCGTTATCCGTTGCACGAGATGCTATATACTAGCCCGGGCATCAGGTCACTAGGTTCTCTCTCTCTATATAAAATCTCCCTCCCTTCCGCTCGGGTGAACTAGTCTTCTTCTTCTTCTACTTCTCTTCTTCTTCGGTCTCTGTAGACGCACTATATACTGTGATGGAAGAGAAAGGGCAAGCGAAGTAGTATACAAGTATATATCGGAAGACATATACACACCGTGCGGTGACCGACAATACCAACGTTTGTTTATATACGTTGTATATATACAGACACACACAATGGTCCATTTATATAACTATGCTGCTTTCGAGAAAATAACCATAAAATAAATACATATACACAAACGCGTAGTATATATAGTTTTCTTTCCCATAAACATATATATATATAAAGCGCAGACATCAACGACAGAATTTGCGTAAACGCTCGCACGTTGCAAACAACTAAATCGTCCCATCAGTCAACGCGGGCCGACATATCCGCCCTTACTCTATACATATACAATACGTATGCACGAACGCGTGAAAAATTTCCCTCGCAGCGACGCGCGCGTGCGCGTGTGATTAACGAGCGTCAAAGCGCGTCAAAAGCTTTATATACACACACGGTGAGCAATTATCCTTTACATAATTGTTTATTGCAACTACATATACGTATTATTCTATACTCTATGCTGTTAGATCGCTTATATACTTGCGCAATATATATATATACACACACACGTACGTATATGTCGCGACCGAATAAATCACTGCGCTCCTCGCGCGCTCGCGAGATCATCGCGACATTTGCGACACTTTAGGGAACAGCTATAAGGTGGTAGTGTGTTAATTGCCGCATCAGGTGTTATAGTATATACGGTGATGCGAATGTATTTTGCGCAATATATACGAACGTGATTTTGTGCCAACCGCGTGACATAATGGTATAGTATGGTATATAGTATATATATATAGAAGTCGCTTTCTAGAAGGATGTTGGCTATTTTTTTTTCCTTTTTTTTAAGGTAACAAGCGACGAACGGGGATTGTTGCGATAGTTGGCGATGTATATAGAACGACGCGTACATGTGGGGTTTTGAAAGTGTATATAATACAGCTTTTGTAAGCAATTAGCCACAGGATGAGACTATAATCTATAGTTTGTTTAAAAGTATATACACGTTAAGTTGTCTTTATATACAACGTCTCGTTTGTTACAACGAGAAATTTTCTCTCCATCAACAACTTTTTCCCACATATCCATACGCACTGAAAGGCACTCAATACGTATATATAATCCATCTAGTATATACTAATATCTTCCACAACGCGCGTTCTCTTCATCGCACGATGACTTTTATTTTCACCAGCCAGCAGCAACAGCATCGTGTTGCATTGCGCGCAGCAATATACGTCTGAACTCTCACTTGCTGCGCGTGCGGTACCAATCTCAAATTATACCGCACTCGCTTGCTTGTACACGCCGCCTTGTAATCGCGCGCGAGACGCGATTGAACGACGACGACGACGACGCGCAGAAGATCAACATCGGTGTGGATATAGTAATTTCGGGTAACCCACGACGATGACGTAAAGTTATACCTATATATCAAAACCGCGCACCGCGCCTTATTGTTCGCGCGCGCGTTCCCATCCCTGCTGCTGCAGCTGCGCGCGACAATGTGAATTATACCAAGAGATGCGCGCGCGCTTTGGATTTCACTTTGGCTGCTGTATGTATATAGTAGCGTTTATGTATATGCATTGGGAAAATATGCTGCAACGTGTATAGCGCGTGCGCGAGTTACGCAAAACCATAGTTATTATGGTAGTTGTGTATATATAGTTATAATAGGCGATTGAGAAGAAGGAGAAATTGTCTTTATATATAGGAAGTAATGTATAAAAGACGGTTAATCAAACTTTACAAAGACGGTTCCTCAAAGCAGAACCATCATCATCATTATTATCGTGCAGAGTAGTAGTAGTAGCTATATACAGCACACCTTCACTCGATACACTAATAAAACCGCAGATTGCTATATAGAAAAAAAAGAAGAAACAACAACAACAATGAACTTTCGTTACGCCTCATCTTCTATAAAATATATATATATATACCTTGCGCTTCCACCTATATAATAAATGACGTTTTAAATTCTTCTCGCATCACCGTGTCGTGCGCGCGGCTACCTATATACACAACAAGGAAGTCTTAGAATATTCGTATTCCTCCGTGCACGAGTCGAGCAATTTTCCGGAAGTTTTGTCACAGCAACGTCGATCTTACTATCTACTACTTACTTATACTACCGCACAGCATTTTGTGTATTACAACCACGCGCGGTGTACGTTTTTACGCTGCCGCAAAGCGTCGCGGTTATCCGGACGTTTATATATATATATATATATATACACCCGGATTAATAGAAACCAATTTCACTACGCGATGGGAACAACGGTTTTCTCTGTTATCGTTCTATGCGGGTGTATATAAATATAGATATATACGTTATAGTTACGCAAAGTTTTGGGCTTTTGACAAAAAAAAGAAAAAAAATTGTATATTTTCATATTACAAATCCACATCGTATATTGCGGATATTCCGAAACGCGTTCGTGTTGGAAAGAATGTATTATTATTATAATATTACACATACGCGTATATATATATTATTCACAAAGCGCGACGACTGTCGTTTTTTCTTTTTTTTCACGAATCATAGTACACGGAACCCCTTCGTTACGTCATTCTTACTCGACGTTATTACATGTATATTATACTCCTTTCTATATATCCTAACTAAGGAGGTAATATCCTCCATTGTCGCGACAATTATACAATCCTAAGAATACCAGTCTCTCTTTCTCTCTGTGTCCTCGTCATATATGTATTATATTATATTCTATACTACGAAGCTTGAAAATTGTTAGCCGCATTGTATTATATATATATATACGGTGGTCTATGCTAAATAGGCTGAATCTCCGCGGTAGGTATACAGTTTCGCCATATCCGGCGGTCATTACTCCAAAAAAAAGAAAGAAAGAAAAGAACACCTCCTTAGACCGTAACTATATATACAAAAGAATATACAATTCGGCGATTCGCGGTCCAAGGTCCTGTGAAAATTGTGCAAGACACGTACTTATATATAGCGTCGTAAAAGCACCTTAGCGCGTATGTATGCGAGATCTTCAAGGGCCGCGCTCGTGTGTGAAAGCGCAACTCGATCTATTATACTTACACGCAACTCGTATACTTACTTACGCACGCGGGCTTTCGCGAAATTCGAGGCACCTTCGCGCGCGTGAAAACGGGTACGTATAATGCGCGCGTACTGTTACTGTATATACTTACTATACTGTTGAGTATATTGGGTTCTATGGAAAGCGTTTTAAGTTTAACGACGTTATACATCTTGTTTTTTTCTTTTTTTTTTCTTTTTTTTTTTTTAGGTAAATATTAAGGAACAACAATTCATCCGTCTATTATAATTTCACGTGTTGTATATACTTAGGAATGAGACGAGTGTGCATTTGTCATGACCAACCGACTGCGCGGTTTTCTCGCATATAGGCTTGAAAATTTCATATCTTATACGTTGTACCTGGGCGTTTTGCTCGTAAAAAAAAAACTCGCTGTATAACTCCGGAGAGTACATAACGAGCTCGAAATTGACACTTTAAAAGTGCACCACGAGTATATAATAATAATAATAATGGAACTGTGTGAAAAAATTCCTTCCTGTATACGCCGACGGGTATATACGCGTGCGTCGTTCTTTCTTTTTTTTTCTTTTATCACCTCGCGTAAACGATCGCAAAAGTTACGCCTGAAGAGGTGAAAAATACGTGCTCGCGAGCTTTTTTTTATTTTTTTTTTTTTTTTATTACGTGAGAAAAACCATAGTGAAAGTGTGCAGTGCGGCATCGGTTCGACTGCAGTTATTCGGTCGTCTCTCTGAGTTGTTAGAAAATTGTCCAACTATATATTTTTTTTTTAATACAAATTTTACGTCCCATAAAGTATACTCGAGTATAATGTTATTATTATTATTATTATTATTACATTTTAATACTCTTGCTTTTACTTTAATTACACATCGCTCGCTCGCTCGTGCTCACCTGCGCGATTTAATTGTTTCGACGAGAGAAATTCTCTCTTATTATTATTTTAATGGGGTAATTGCCCTGTATATATATATGCGGTAATCGAAAGAATTCCTCCGCACTCGAAAGAGACATCTCTCCATTTTCTCGTTCTTTCTTTCTAATTACTCCTTATACCTATCATGCAGTGATACTTTCAAGGATCCCCCCCTCCCACCTGCAGCGTCGTGTAATTCATCCGTATTACTTAAATTATTCGACATAATTATTCTATTACTCGTCTTACCTCCTAATACCTCAAGATATACATCCCACAAAAAAAAACGTTGATTCAACCCAGAACAACCTTTCTCTTCAATCTCAAAATGTATATATACACACACGAGTACCTATAGTTGGTGTACCAGTAGTATATAGCAGCAGCGACCGCGGAATGAGAAAGTGCACATACACATACTGCACATACGAAAAGCAAGCAAACTGGGCCGCACGCACATTCGTCCAGGCGCGCGCGCATCGCGAAAATCCGTTAGTTCGCGCGCGCACACGGTTATAAATAAACACGCGCACACAGACTTGAGGGATATACCGTAACTCGAGGCGCCACACGTTTAATATATATTGTGAGGTGTAAGGTATACAATTCTGCGATCGCGTGTTGGATTTCGGTGCTTATATATGTTCGATCGATAGGTGTGGATATATATATATATAATAATAATGTGCGAACTGTAAGAGTTTAAGAGATGTGGTATATTATATGCTTTTGGGAGAGTTTAATGGGTTGTATTTGATGTTTGTTTAAAATCCAT
Organism: Torymus tubicola; assembly: GCA_035583055.1. Classification (NCBI taxonomy): domain Eukaryota; kingdom Metazoa; phylum Arthropoda; class Insecta; order Hymenoptera; family Torymidae; genus Torymus; species Torymus tubicola. The sequence goes on from JAWWEQ010000010.1 coordinate 2,115,579, forward strand.
TCGCTGTATTTGGAAAATATATAATTATACCTGGGTTATTAGGTAGCTAATCAAATTTAGCTAGGTGGGAAATAATGCATTCAACTCTGGTCTTCAACTATTACCGACCGGATTGTCGGTTTGAACAAAGACTATATTTAATGTAACTGAAAAAAAAGTCTATTTTAATTTGCCGTTTTAGAGTATCAGAGTCCAATGAATTGGTCCAAGATCAGAATCTTGGACGAATTTACGCTTCACTCTGGCGATTTAAAATGACAAAAGAAAATAAGTCTTTTTTGAGTTGTACTATATTAGTTTTGGTAAGGATCACCCGATACTCTAAACGCGGGAATAAACACTACAGCATAAATAGTAAAAATTTCACCAATATTATAATAAATCAAGAGAAAAAACAGAATTAAAATTAAATAACCAACTTCATCAAGCACCAATCAACCACTTATAATCATCAGTCATCCACCTCATATCTCCGCTTAACCGCAAAGTACCTGATGCGCTCTCCAACCGATCGATCTTTTCACTCTCACCATCATCATCATCATCAATGTAGCCACAACTCGCGATAGATAATAACCCATGTATACATCAACATCACCATCATCATCATCATCCGCACTTCCTCTTTTCCTCCTATAAGTTCCGCATTTTACAATTCACTCATCATCAGCATCCTCCTCCCGAAAAACTGCACTCGCACCGCTTTCACTAAAACTCTAGTACCTATCTTCGCACTGCTCTGTATATATATAACATCCACGGATAATCGATTTTACGAGGGGAAATTTTAAACGTCGCGCGGACACAAATATCCTTTCTCTTTCTTCGAGATTGTTCTTCCCTTGAGCGAAGGTCGACGAAGAATTCCTTCTCTTCGTTTTATTAACGTTCTTGTAATGGTTAACGATCTTCGTAGCTTCTTTTCTTTTCTTTTTACACTGTGAGTGTAGTTTCACTCAAGCGAAATTTGGCGTTTACGGCCCGGGTGCTCGTAAATATATATACACTGCTGCGCGTGGTTCATCGTTGTTTTTTTTTGTGTAAGTATGGCGGTGCGGTTCAAGGACTGCTCGAGGTGTTGTTGGGGGTATATATATATAAAGGTGAAGTTTTATCGCTCGAGGTATAGAGAGGAGAATTGATTGTTACGCTTTTTCCATCGGTTGGTCAGGCTGTTAAGAGGCTTTTAATATATAAAAATGTATATAAGCACCGTGCGCTGATCGTTAACTTGTAGGAGAAAAGTAATTGTTTCATTCAATCTATCAAACGCGATCTCGATGCACTTCGTGCGATTGATTATTTGTTGTTGTAACTGCTAATTGTTACTCGTAAAATACGATATACACCTTATTGGGTTGTGTATATATACATTGTTTTTTTTTATTGCTCGTCAAATGTACGACTTTTTGTTCGCGAGGTGTATAATTGTAAAACTAGATAGCTGTTTCAAAGTCAATTGCATATATAGATATATATACGATTGGCTGTAGACAATCGATGATTTACCTGCGGCGCGGTTCATTTTTTAATCAAACTGCGTTATATTGGTATATAATTTAATTGCTCGTAAAGTCGAATTGAAAGAAACAGATATAATACAGCCTCTGGTGTATATTCGCAAGTGAAAAGATAAATTCAAGTTTACGACATGATAGATATTTTTAATTGTCGAGGGAATTAATGTCGGGTAAATAATGAAGTCACGGCCGCAAAATTATGATTCGCGGGTTTCACTAACAGCTATATACCTAATGTATATCCTTCCGATCTCATATCTTTTGACCACGTTATATATATATATATAAACCATGGTAAACAAAAATTTTTTTTTTATTTTATCAACAACCAAATGTATATATATACACACACATTTTTACATTCCACCTGTCGATCAACAACAGAAATCATTATATACTTTATACACATCCGCAACCATTACTTCCATCACACAAACCAACCATAATCAGCTAACCGATTTATCTTATTAACAAACGTTAATCAATTTTTCCCTCAACAAACCACGTTCCCCACATCGCTGAAGAAAGCTAAACGTCATTCCATTACAACCTCGCACGCAGTATATATATATATATATATAGCCATAAAAACCACAACCACTATATATATAGTATATATACTCCAGCGGCGTTTTAATAAGTAGAAAAGCGCCTCATACCTGTGCGCGCGCGCCGCTTACTAAAAACACACTTACTCGCATCCTTCCGATCCTTCTCCTATGTACTATACACGGCCTTCATTGACATGTCGGCCGCGCGTATATAGAAGCCGGACACGAGAACTGCCAAGTGCAATACGTACATCCTATACACATACACGTATGTGTATATATACGCTTTTATTAGAGAGAAACCGCGTTCAAGGTTGCGGACTTTGAAAAAGGCAACGAATTTCGCAATTATCTGTGATCTGTGTATTGTCGTATTCGATATATATATATTACGGTCAATGTAGAGTAGAGAACAAAAAAAGATGATTCAGTAGTGCGCGATGTCCATAAACGAATAGGTATCGTGAATCATATGGGTTAATATATTGTAGAATATGAGCTTCGATTCGCGTTACATATATACATATATATATATATATAATATTGTTATATATGTGTAACAATATACAAGCGATTGTTCATATATGCGGTTAGAGACGATGACGATGTGACGCGTTATACAAGTGCAACAGGGACTACATAAATCAAGTGCGCTACGCAGGTTGGGAGAAAGAAAAGAAAAATTGATTGTATACTTATATATATATATATATATATATATATATATATCTCTCTCTCTATCTCAGCATGGGATGGAAAGTGTTAAACGCTGTGTGAAATATATGAGCGTCATCGAAAGTGTCGAGTAGCGCGGTTTCCGAGACGAGAGACTTTCCAATATAAGGTACAACAAAGTCCCCATGGGAATTACAACGTTTTTAGGGTCTTTATATATGAGAGGGGACTCTGATTAAGTCGTTTCGAGTACTTATGTGTATACACATAGACACTTTCGATAACTACTTTCTTTTCGCTTTCTATGTGGAATTCGATATAAGAGACGAGTCTGTAGACGAGGTGACGAGCGGTGTGACCGATGAATTATTTATCAATTTAATTAAGAGATTCGAGAAAATTGATTGACTACCGAGCGCTTTTTTTCTTATTTGCGGTTAAAGTTATATATCGTATAGGATGATTACGTATGATGGGCTTTAAATGTCATTTTTGTTTTTTTGGGTTCCGGAGAAATCTAATAAAAAAGATCAAAACAGTGATGTAAGGTATAATTTACAGCGGAAAATCGTATATATTAATTTGTATGGGAAAAGACGGGTTTTGAAATTTCTTTTTTTTTTTTTAATTTTAATATCGGTTTTAACGAACGATGTTTTTATATTAGATAAATAGCATATATTTCGTAATGTGAAAAATTTTTCGTTTTTATATAGAAGAGTTGAAAAAGTTAAATATGGCTAGAAGTAAAAGCGCTCAAGTTATTAAACGGACAAAAAAAGAAACTTCTGATTATTTGTCAATATATTTCAAGTTTCTAAACGTCTTCCATCTTTACGAGCAAATAATTTGCCCTGAAAATAATAAGTTTTTGCCTGTAACCATAAAGTCAACATTTTCTCGATACTAAAATCAAATAAATAAATAAATCTCGCTCGTTATCGGCTATATCGCAATAAACCAACTTGTTCATTCAAAATTATATAGACAACATACTCTTTTCATCAATATATAATTAATGCAACACCGCACGTCTGTACTTTACAAAAAAAAATATTCAACCCCTTACCATATGCATCCGCAAACAACATTCAAATGACATATCCGACAGTTCTATACAAACAAAGCTCTATACATCCTCCCGACAAGAATCTTAAAACGTGGGAGTGCATGTTTAATTGCTATAGACGCATGGAGAATAGCAATTACTCTTCTTAATTTCTCAGAATCTCAGTTGGTACTTATATATGATTGTGCAGTGCAACGGACGCGAATCGATTTTACATACCCGAGAAATTGTGAGTTGGAATGCGCGCTCGATCGGTTGATGATGCTTTCCGACTTTCCCATTATTGTTTCGTCGAAGAAACCGTGTGTATTATTATTATTTTTTTTTTTCAAGTATTAATGATTTTACGAAAGTTTAGCTAAACTTTCCCGATATTTATGCTTAACCAAACGTACAACAAAAACTATGCAAATGATGGCTATTATATATTATACTATAATATAAAATTATCAATGAATCACAACAGAACACGTGACAAAACCACGCTATGTCACCATATATATATATATAACTTTTTCTACACTACACCACACATCACCCGCATCGCTACATATAGATACATGTACGAACAATGATTTACCTCAGAAAGAAAAGTTCATAAACCATGTCCAATATATCTAATCGAATAAATTAACGACCAATATTTTCGCTCTCCCTAATTCATC
>JAWWEQ010000010.1:2120158-2157932 GCA_035583055.1 Torymus tubicola
GTGGTGGCTTTACTAGAAAAATGGTAATTTTTCCAAACACATTTGGAATTTTTCCTATCTTTTTTTCTCAGTGTATATTAATATAGGGAAATTTCTTAGGAAAACAATTGTAAGGTAAAAGTCTTTTTCAAAGTTTTGAAATAAACTCGAAATGTTTTTAAAAACATAATAGCTATATATAAAAATAAAAGCTCACCTACACGCGTATAATGAATTTCGTGTAGTCTTTTCACATTTAAATCTTAACAATTAAATTAGCATGAACCATCGCTTATAAAATCGTTAATAAAATTGAAATTCAAGGTTTGTTACACCATTCACGAACGCTCAGTGTACACGCAGGAAAGAACAAAGAATTAATCCAGCGTCCAGTGCAAGCGAATATAATAAGAAAAAAGACATACCGTGACTACATGAGAATGCGAGAGGATGTCGATATAGGTATGTATACATACATACGATCAACAGGAGACGCGTTGTAATTCCGCAACACATGACGATGATGATGACTCTGACGATGCTCGCACGCACGCGTACCTATAGTATTATAACGCTTAAATCGAAAACATCGTTATGTCGCACGTTTCTCGCATTAGCGCGGATTTTCGTTGGAAAAAAAGAGCAATATATAAAGATACTCACGCGCATGTTACAGTGGCGCGTATATATCTAGCGAAATTTCTCGTTGGCAATTTGCATAATTTAACGTTTTACGTAAGCTCGCGTGGTGCGAGGAGCGCGTGTGTACACTGAAAAAAAGTGCTGCGCGTTGCGCAATTCGCATATAACGTTTTCGTATAGTAGTATGATTAATAAAACTGAAAAATTCGGTAGCAAAAAGATACCTCTAATTAGTATGGCCAGTATGGCTTGCCTGTGAATGCCAGTATAGGATGCAGTGAGAGAAAGTAGTCGCGATATATATTTTTAGAACCGATTGCGACATACATCGCGATCCAGATCGTAGCAAAACAATCGGAAGATCGCGCGATTAGATTATTTCGAAAGCTATATACACCATCATTTATCCCAGAAATCTATTTTCCGCATGCCATGCCACGGATATATACCGTACGCTAGGATATCTGTACACATACGTGTCTGTGTGCGTATTATACGTGAAACGTAGTGTGGATCACTCGTCGGAAGAAAGTATCATTATCGCGGCGTTCGAGTGCAAATTAAAGTGTCATTGTTGATGCACCGATGAAAGAGAGATATATATGATATATATACACGTATAGATGTATATACATATATCTACCGATATCGCGCGGTACTCGTCATATCTATGAAACCCTTATCGACTTCCTCTCGAACTATATATATATTCGCGATCGTTCGTGGTTTATTGCTATCGACGCACGCTCATCGCGTATAACCCCCGAGAATGAGGAGGGGGATTTTTCAATTCGATTCTAATAAAACGATTAACGGGCGCTTCTTGCGAACCTTTCTTAATGCGCGCACTTCCTGCTTCCCTCTCGGAAAGTCTGGCACTTTTACAAGTGCATTGCCGTATTGGAGATGATTAGATATATATATATATATATGAATTCGCTCGATACCTTATAGTCTACATTTGTGCATATTACCAGCATAATAAATAAAGATATAGCTATATAAAGAGGAGATTTCATTCCGTAGAAGTTTAAATTAGCGTTATAAATGTTTTGTATCTAATGAAAATTGAAAAAAGTAAGATATAACGAAATCAAAGGAACATTTGTAAATAATAACTTCTTATTGTAATATATCAATTAAATTACCCAACAATAAGATAATCTATTTATCCATCTATTATGCGAGTGATTTATATCTCTGATTCTTATAAAATAAATGTGGGATGAATATAAATAAAATTGAAAAGTTTATTGATGGTAATAAGTCTTCTTGATGAAACAAGATTACGTAGAATCGGTCTTATTTGTAAAATAATGCCGCATGGACAAAATACTTTATAATATTCCAATAATCTGGAATATATATGTACATAATCATGTAAATCCCACTGATATTTATAATTACCTACAATAGGCATTAATAAATTATTAATCAATAATAAACTAATCTGCAGATTTCAAAAGTTTTTGTAAGATTGTGAATAGTTCTTTGAAATCAATTGGACATGATACATCGTTTATAAGAAACTTTGTCATTGTACAAGTAAAACGTTTTGAAATGTTACGTGAAAAGTATCTTCATAATCATATTGATTTAAATTGCTAAAAAGGTGAAGATAAATATAGATGCAGTTGTGTGTCTATTGCGCATCACTGAAAAAAAATACTCCGTAGTAAACAATCAATACGGTTTTGAATTTGAAATTGAAATTAATCAAAGCATTATAATAAGTATAAAGAATATAAATAATGTAGAAATGGTACATAAATAATTGAACGCCAAACTTTAATCATAAAAATTCATTTTATTCTTACACTTTAATAATAAGGTGAAATCATAACGTATAAGTCAAGCTTAATAATCGCTTGAGTCCAATATATCTGTAAATAACAAGTAATTTCACATTGTAAGTGAATACGCACATATATCCTGTTTCTTTGTAAATAAAGCTCGTCGTAAAAGAAAAACTAATAACGCACCAGAACATACATATCTATGTATCATAGATATATTTTCGGTTTTTTGCGTATTATATCATATATGACCTATGACAAATTCGATAGCATAATATACTTTGTTTTATTCCTTAATAGTTAAAACGTCCATTTTTTTGAAACTTACATAGGTATGTAATATTGATTGATTGGTACTTTTATAATATATAAACGTTAAGAAAACGCTGAATTAAAATACTTGATAGTAATTAAAACCTCTAATTAAAAAATAAAAAAAATAAATAGTAAAAAAACTTTCTTTACCATTAAAATTTTTAAATAATTTAGAAATGTTAATTATCAATAAATATGTAAATTCAACATTCTATTAAGTTCAGGTTTATATTTTAATCATCTGCTTTTAAGAATTCGATCGAGTTTGGCTCACTCATTTTAGATACGTTGATGCCTCATATTTTCAACGATTTATTTTGCGTATTAATAGACTCTAATTGCTAAATTCCATATAACAATACTTTTGTTCGATTTGTTTTCTGTATAAAAACGACTTAAATCTCTGGATTTTTTTCGAAGTCAGTGATTCTTTTTGTTCTGTATGGAAGAGCTAGACGGATATACGCGTAAAGAGTTTCGTGAGATAATTGTATCGCTCTCAACACACATAATAAGATATATAAGTGAGCTTAGGACAATTCCTTCGCCAGAGTGTATTTTTAACAACTTTTTCATAGACATGGCTTACAACTATAATGCAGTTAAATTAAGTTTCCAATAAGCATATAAAAGGCCATCCAATGATATATCGCAAAATCGGCTTTTATTACGATACAGCGAGATCATATGACTGCACCGATGAACGGATAAAAATAGACGGCGGATTACTATTTTATTAAATATAAGGTGAATATATCAGAGACACTATAATTTTGTTAATATAGTCATCGCAATGATACACTATATTTCAAATTCCACTGAATTTTGTTTCCGTTTAATGGATAAAATATTCAGCGTTGCATATAATAAGTCTTATAATTATTAGAAATAATTGTATTTACAAAATCCTTTCATTTTATGTTCATTTTTGTAAAAGCAATACAAAACAAAATACATTATTTCTACATAAACTTCAATGTGAAAGTCTTTGGGAGATAATACTGAAATCGTTCTAATCATTTCACAAAAAAATTATCGAAACTTTAAAAAAAATGCGTATAAAAAAATTTCAGAAGTATCAAAGTTCCGTAGTGAAGATGTAATGTACTCAATGTCAAATATGGTATCTTATTAATAATTCTTATTAAGAGAATGTACCAACCATGATTCGTTGACTTTTAATAAGGTTATATGACATACGATTTTAGGAAACTGAAAACTACTTTCGCGCAACAGTTATATCAATATGATTCTGATTCTAGTATAATTATATTGGCAGTTATACATATAATAACTACACAAGCAAATGCCATAAATAATATTTATAAATCAAGATGAAAATGTAGTCTTTTTACTCTAAATTAGAATTCATCTAACAGTAAAGTAAATTTCCCTCAACTAAAATAATTTTTTACGTCATTAAAATGTGTACTTAATAATATTTATACCACCCAATTATAAAAAGCTTGCTTTTTCTTGTCGGTAAATGCTTTTGGATAATATGAAAATAATCATATTATCAATATATTCACTTTAAATTTAAGAATTAAATAGAATCAACCATTCATTTCTTCGTATGATATAGCTAAATGCCATGCAGTGTAGTACAAATTAATAAGATTACAGACTCTATAATATAACAAGATCCTCCCTCGCATTACTAGGCACTCGATTTATACTCAAGCAATCGTGAACCTTCGCAATAATAAAGGCTTTAATGATTCGTTTTTTTTCGTTCATAAATCTACCATTTGATGCTTCTAGTATTTGCGTTTTAGAGTTCTCTATAAAATATTTTTATTTACAATTAAAAGAGTCATTGCGGTTGAAGCACAACCCATCAACAACGGACGAACTTGGCTGAATATTTTATTTTATTTTCAATTCCCCTAGAAGGAACATACTCAAATCGATGGACAATCTGAAATTCATCATCTGCTCTCGAAGAAAGTACCACTCTACAAGTAATTATAGGAACATTAAAGGAGTATACTCGTTCAAAAATTTCTACTTGCGTTTCGTTAGTTGTCACCTTTATCATTGCGGAGATCATAACAAGTTATGAGATTGTTCGTGTCGTAAGCTAACTTAAAAACTAGGCTACAAGTGTCAAGTACGAAATTACCAGTGAGATTACTTATAAAAGAGAACAACTAATTGATATCATTATTGCACATAAGAAATATTGAAAAAACCTAATATAATGTGCCAGCCTCGGATGTTGTTTTGCAAATTCACTTTTGCTAAAATAACGTCAGTTTTTTAACAATTACATAATATATAAGATTTTTATAAGCGATAATAAAAGAGTATTGTATACCTAGTTTAATAAACAATCAGTTCCGTATATTGCGTCAGTGTAAATAGATTAAAAAAATCCTTGACGTTAAATAAAGCACATAAATTTTAAAAAGTGAAACACGTGACTTTTAAGTGATGTGAACACTTGTAAACGTGTTTGACTGCACATTCTATTTCTTTCGTGTAAAACCTCAATATGTTTGAAGGTCAATATCACTGCTTGGATCAATTTCCAATAACTTTGGTAAGAATTAATTTACTTAATAAAAATTGGTTTTCTATCACATAAGCAGAAATGGGCAAATTACAATAACATTTAAATGCTTTATAGTATTTTTTAATTTTTTTGAAAAAATAGAGTTCTTATATTCTGTTGGGTAAAAATATTTAAATTTTCTATTAACAGTCTGTTAAATATAAATAATACTAATTAAAATATCAATAAATATATTTATATGCCACGTAATTATAAAATTTTTCTTAGACACGTATGCCCATCTCTGACATAAGCAATAAAACTCTTGAAAATCAATTTTCAATATCAAATGCAATGTTAGTACTTCACAAAATATAAGCTAATTTTGCTTTTGTTTTTGCAATCAAAGAATAGTCTTAAAAACAAAATATTAACAAGCAAAAAATAATAACAAAAATTAGTATTCTAATCAAAAGGGAGCGATAACAGCAGCAGCCTCACCCCTGCTGGCAGGCAAAGGGGCACATTCAGTCCATTTACATGCAATAGGATCGTAACATTCGACAGTGGACACCGTTATTTGTGTACGATAAAAATTAATTTCTTGCGGCTGATCACCGCCGATTACATATAAACGGCCATCTGCCGCTGCTACGGCAGGATACGATCGGCCTACATTCAAAGGTGGAACCATTGTCCAGGTATTCTGAAAAAATAATTTAGAATAACAATTTTGTATTATTATATTAAAATAGTCACATTTCAATCCTCTAAATATTAAAATCATTCTGAAAATCATTTCAAAATTTTAAAGTATCGATTAAATTGTCTTAATATAGTTATCACATTATTAAACTCACGTCAGCAAAAGAGTATCTTTCAACGGACGATAAAACTTCCTGGTTTTTATTTGTTCCTCCAACGACGTACATGTAACCGTCAAGTACAGCAATACCCATTTGTGAACGCGGTGTTAGCATAGATGTAAGAGAATTCCACTCTTTTGTGACCGGGTTGTAACTCATGACGTCTTGTCGATGTCTACTGTCGTGTGTACACCCACCAACGATATATATTAATCCTGTAAATTGTATTTATTGATACAATGTTTGAAAATTACTTTTCTGAAATTCGAATTCATCGAAATGTATAATAAATATAATATAGTCACCTTCATATGCAATGACTCCCATGCTGAATCGTGGTTCAGGTAATTTTCCTTCAAGAGTCCACTTGTCTGTCAAAGGATCATAAACTTCAATAGTACCACCAATATCTTCACCAACCCAACCACCGAAGGCGTATAAATTGTTATCCAAGGCACATAAACCAAATTCACATCTGGGCTCTATCATACAAGTTATAGGCATCCATATGTTGTCACGAGGATCATAACATTCGCAATTCGCTGTAATGCAGGATTCCAATTCTCCGCCGACGACGTACACTTTTCCATCAAGTAATGCAACACCAGGCAATATTCGTCCAATTCCAATAGGTGCCACTTCACTCCATGTACTAAAACAAAATTAATGATTAATGATAAATTCTAAATTTCCAAACAGGAATTAAAAGCTTGCTAAAGAAAATATACATACTCATTAAATGTGTCATATTTAGTGATTGTGTCATAGGTACTTTCTGCAGGTCTGACCCATCCATCTGTTGAATGTTCACGCTTAGAGCCACCAATCACTAAAATATTTTTCTTGGCGCAAAGGCGAGGTTGTGCTCCGAGTGATACAAGGCATCCCTTATTAGATAACAAGTCTTTTTGTATAGAGGTCAAAGCCACTATAAGACTACCATCATTGCATTCATATATAACACGACTAAGACGTGCCATAGAACACAATCGAAGTCTTATATGACCAAAAATTTCAAATACATAACAACGTCTCTTTGGTATATCATGTGTGATCCAGTTATATGCTGCTTGGAAGACCTAAATAAACAAATTTTATTATTGTATATTTGCAGATAAAAAACTATTTTTACATATTTGAAAAAAAATTTACAAACCTGAAATTCTGTGTCAATGTGGATGTTTTCACTACTAAGAAAACGAACTACAAAATCCTTTGGCAGATCTAAAAATTCCTCTTCCTGTGAAACTTGAGGAAAATTGACTTCAATAAAACGTAAGGCAGCATCCTGAAGATCTACTCGATTATGAGTTTCTGCAAATCTTTGAAAAAATATAAGATATTAAATTTTTTTTCAAATTTAAATCATTATAGTAACTTACTTTAATTGTTAAATCAATGTTTACCTGTAAATTCCAAAGGCGTTTGAATAATGGAGTTGATCTCGTAAGAAAGAAATACAACTAGAAACTACTTCGTCCATTTCCATCATATCAGCTGCTTCAAAAAGTTTCTGAACATTTTCTTGCGTAATATTAACATTTCCAGTATAAATGAAGTCTATAATATTGGACAGGGTTTCTGCAGATACTGAATGAATTTGTACAACTTCTCTCTGCTCTTCAGCCAATCCACCAGTAAACATAGCATTGAAGTATTGACAACTAGCTGCCAGAACTGATCTATGTGCTCTGATAACTATATTTTCAACAATCAAGCCCACATCAGTAAACTGATTCTTGAGTCTTTGTGAATTTAAATTTCTCAAAACTTTTGGTGCATAGTGTCCCACTGCATAAACAGAATTGGCATTGTTTGTTGCCTCATTCATTGGCTCTGGCTCTGTTACAAATCCCATGGTATTAGCATTGATTTCACTCTTCAATGGAGCTATTGTACTTTCGGCCATAAAACCATCAAGCTGACCTTTGTCTACGGCACCTATTATAAAAAAGTTTAAGAAATCAATAGCTGCATGCATTGTTATTGCTTTACATTGCTTTATGTTATAAAGCATATTATAACAAAATAGAAAAACATTGGAGTATTTGAAACTTTAACAACATTCAACAAAAAAAAATTTTTAGTCGTTCAGTTATGCACTTAAAAAGTAATAATTAAGCACAAAATAAATGAAACTCCATGTCTCCATAAAATAATAGCTTCTATATGCTCCATTTTAGATGCAATTATATAAGGTACTTGAAACAAGTACTTCTATTTATAAAACTAGGAGGAGTTGTGCTTCAGAGAGATTGGAAAATTCCTTAATCAAGTAAACATTGACAATGTATAAACCTACTGATAAATAATAAAATAAAAATTGGTATGATTGAAAAACCGTTGCCCAAACAAAAAAATGTTGAAAATCATCAATTTTCTCGCCGCTAGAGAACAAAAAGAATCGGGAGCAAGGGAGATAAACAGAGATATTGATTAGTGAAGACTTTTCTGTTAAGAAGTGCATCGGTACGTGACTACGGCCACTGTGTACTCTCTCGTTGTGTGTCGTCAGGGGCCCCTCTCTCTCCCTCTAATACCTATCTATCGCTCCCTCTCGTTGCACTTTATACTTACGGCATATACGCGAGAGAACCTTGTAGACGCTGGGAAATGATTTGGTGTTGCTTTTCCCCTTCAGACGCATGTTTACAACCACCGCATGTTCCTCGTCCTAAGCCACAAAACTGTCTCTTGCAAAAGAGACGCACACCTCGTTTATCCGCAGGTATACCTGCACGCCCCGAATCAATTACTAATTCGGTAATCGCTGATATGACATATGTCAAGAGTATCGAACGCCCGTGAAGTTTGCACCGCACAACAACACAGCCTAGGTACCGCACACTTTTCCCTCTCTCTCTCTCTCTCTCTCTCCCTCTCTCTCTCTCTCTCTCTCCTATCAGCAAGTGTTTTTGTACTACACTATATTTGCGGGCCGGCGTGGGGGAGCTCACATTTTCGATCGTTTATTGAGTCTCAAGGTGTTTAGGGGCCGAGCGGTGAACGGGATGCGAGCTTGTTTTGGACGTGGATCGTCGCGCACTAGGGGGGCTTTTTATTAATTTATTTTTTTTACATATTTTACCCGAACCCGCCCACTTTCGAGAAGCGAACGAGTCGATTTAAATGGCTTGGCGAGTGCAGGGTTACCATCTACTGGGTACGAGGGATTTAATTTTGAATATTACCCGCGCTTTTTCTGAACAATATAATTAATTTTGTTTTATTCAATTTTATTGCCGCTAAATATTAAAGATTCGAGTTATTATAAAAATTAAAAGAAATAGTTTATATTTTATTTTAAATAATTCAATGTAACTTAAAATTGTTTTAAAACAAACGTTAAATCGTAATTTTATTATTAAATATATCTATATAAATATTCTACTATAATTTATAAAGAATAAATTACGTATTTTTAAAATCTTGCTTATCGATCAAAATTAATTGGCAAGTTTGCAGGTTGGCACCCCTTGCTGTTGTTATGACGCACGCTGCGCGCAGCCTAAATGCACTCCACTTCGGGCCGTACCAAAATAGTCCACATTCTTCCTTCCGTCGTGCTCGTTCGGTTCCACCGTACAGGTTAATTTTTTCAAAATTACGCCCACACCGAGGACTCGGTTTGTCTTCACAACCACCTGTTCACCTTTATTTTTTTTTGTTGCCCGGAGGAACCGACTTCTGATTACTCGATTCCTCCGAAAATGACGCGTATATCGAAGGACAAGAAGTCATACGCAAAGTTTACGGTAAGCCAATAATTGCATCCCTGTGCTTGTTATGTATATATTTAGCTACTTTAGATCGCCTATCGAAACTAATTGTTGACGAATTGGCTTTCAGACGGACGATGATCACGATGACTTTCTTTCTCGAATCTCGAAAACCCTGTATTACAAGAAATTGCCAATGACAGACTGTTTAAGTTTGCCCGTAACAGGTATGTATACTTAACGCTTTATTTGGACAGATTGCGTGACTAATTTTATAGCTATTGATTCGTACTTCAATCAATGTGATTATATACTTATAACTAATGATTGCAGAACTTGCCGCTGAAATATTTACTGAAGTTAAGAATGGCCAGACCTTGGAAAGGTTAGATGTAGAGGAAGCAAGTCGTATTTCTCGTAATGCTTGTGTTTCCCCATGCTCCTTGGTTTTAGCATTATTGTATCTTGAACGTTTAAAAGACTGTAATCCAGAGTACCTTCAAAGAGTTGCCCCTTCCGAACTATTTTTGGTTTCATTGGTATGTACTAATTTTACTCTTAACCTCTATCTTTAAATAAGATAATATACTTATAGTTTCATATATAAACATTTTTTGATAATATTATTTAAAATTTTAGATGGTGGCTAGTAAGTTTTTACATGATGACGGAGAAGAAGACGAAGTTTTTAATACTGAATGGGCACACTCAGGTAACTTAAGTATTGCAAAAATGAATCGTCTGGAAAAGGATTTTCTAAAAGCAATTGTAAGAAACTTATTAATATTTATTACAAGATAAAGATTAGTAGAATTGACTATACTTTATGAGTAAATTAACTTAATGTTCTTTACAGTAATATGATTTACTGTACAGGTAATTAAATTAATTACTTATTACTTAAAGAAGTAGTCAAACTTCACTAATATTTTTCTGTAAATGTGTAGTTTTGATAGTTCTGATTTTAATTTTATATTTATTTAAATTTTTTAGGATTGGTGTGTATATGTACATAAACAAGACTTTTGGAAAAGGCTACAAAGGCTAGAACAGGATATTGCTTACAAAGAAGCACAAAAAAGAGGCTGGTTCTCATATACAGAACTCAACACATTACTCGATTCTGTTCATCTATCAATGTTAGTAAATACAGTTCTCAGTGTATCTTCAATATGTATTGCAACGTATGCTGCAGGGCTAATAACATTGTTGGGATCAACTATAGTTGCCGCTCACTTACCTGAAACCTTACTAAGTACAAAACAACAGACTCAATCTACTAGCATATCAAATTTCCAATATATACCATCTGCATCCCAAAATTCCAAAATTGAACTTGAACAAGAAATTGAAAACATCTTACTAGATTCGATTTCAGATGAAACTGAAATTTGTAATGAATCTTATGTACACAAAGATGTTTTAAAACCAAAAATCAACAGCACAGTTAGAAGGGATAGATGGGAATGGATTATTGATTCGGTAACATTTTGGCTTCCAAATTGTTCATATGCAGAATCAAAAAGTTGTATGGATGAATGGGAAAACGAAATTGACCACAATGATATTTATGTTACTAAAACAGATTTTATAATTGAATCAGATCCATTTTTACAATATTCAGATGTTAAAAATATTATGACAAAGCAAACATTTGATTCAAGTCTAAAATTTTCTTCACATGATTGGAACCATTACGGAAGTCATTTTTCTAAGATACCTTTGAGTCATTGACAATGAGACAAGTTTGATCAAGCTCATATTATTTGAATTGGAAAAATATTGAAAATATTTAACTCATTATTTTTCAACCAAATTTTCTAATTAATACAATATTAAATTAAATTTAACTAAATTTTGATAAGAGTTAGACTATTTTAAATATACTTGAACTGTTACATTTGTCTGTCAATTATTTGACAATGACAGGAAAAAACGATTTGCAAGTTAAAAGGATTGAAATGTAATGTGTACAACGTAGTAAATTAAGCACCATCTCTAAACAAAGATATATATATTTTTTGTACTGACTTCTATTCTGTATTTTTGCTCTAAAAACATTTATAAATAAACATAACAAGAATAAGTACACGGTGAAAACTATTTTTATAAGCATCTGCATACAAGTATAGAGAAAATATTCTCATTAGCACATATCTTTTACAAATTAAATTGTAAGTATTCTAAAACGCTGCATAAAAGTTTCTCTATGTACACATGTTAAAAACAATTATAGGTATAGACTTACAGTCAAAATGGCAAAGCGTTAGCCGATTTGCATCGAGCAGTGGCTAATGCGCGTCTAAAAGTTCTAAAAATTTATAATAGATTTGTACAACGAAAATTCGATATCTACACGCTAATTGGACCTCATTTTTTATCATCTTTTTTTTCTTCTTTTACGTCCGTCCCCTTTTTATCCTTTTTATCCGATTTCTCGTCTTTATCGGTATGTAAAACTAATAGTGGAAGCATTCCCAGAAGACATCCTATAGTTACTCCAATTACTCGACCCTACAAATAATAAACACATTATTAACTTCATAGTAATTTCGAGAATCAATATATTAATGATTGTAATTTTTTATAACCCAGGCGGAAATAAATTTGCGTAAAATTGCTAATAAAAGTAAATAAATAATTATAACAAATAATAACAGGGAGATTTGGGATGCTTATAACAATTAATAACTTTTATAAGTTCTTATTAATAGTTATTTGCATTTATTTGCTTTTTCTGGTGGTTACTACTAAGTATTTATATTTATTAATACTCGTTAAAAAATATTTAATATTAATTAACACATAACTGCAAGTAATTTTTAAGTTTGAGTATCAATTTTATGTTATTAGTGCTTATTAGTAGTTAACTATTAATTAATATAGATATAATAATTATAAATTGTACAACAATATTAACAATAATTAATTATAAACAACTATACTTATATCTATTATAAATACTTTAAATTAATTAGTAATTGCATATAACTTTTATTAACCTTTCTTCTCTCTTATAAAATGCAAATAACTGTTATTAGTATTTTTACTATGATACATTTGAAAAATGAAAAAAGCAAATAAATGCAAATAAATTCAGATAACCGCAAATAGCAATTAGTAGTAACGAATAACTGTTAATAACCATGATTACTAACTATTCTGAGCATCCCAAATCTAGCATTTATAAACAGCAAATAATAGCAAATAATTGCTAATAAAAGTTATACTTAATTATGTATAGTTATTAACAGTTGTATGCAATATTTTTTTCCGCCTGGGAATTTCTCATCAAAACTTACCATATTGGCCGCTCTCCTAGATTTCGGTAAATCTAATTGAATTGGTGTTAGTTTAGGTGGTTCGAATCCTATTCTTTGTGCAAGAAGTTCGACATAAAATGCTGACCCAATACCTAATATATCGGAAATCGTATTTCCAAAAGCCGCTGCGGCCATAGTCGAAAGTGATATAAAAACACCCATAGTTGCTTCTATTGAATCGCCCTAGAAAATAAAAATCGGATAATATTAACTAAAGAAGACTAATTTTTTATAAGTAGCTTTATAGTGATACGTACGGCGATAATCATGATAGAATTATCAAGGAACCCGAATCCGATAAAAGGGATAGCGTTTGCAATTGACACTGTAAAAACATGAAATATTCATTATTAGCTTAAAACATAATTCATATTTGTTGATATATTTACTTTTATATTATTTATCTAAAAATTTCATTGAAATTCGAATTAATAACTAAATTTATAAAACATTCCCGATCTAATGTTAAGATAAAGGGTGATTAGATCTGAGATTAAAATTTAAAAAGTCTGGCATTCATACCAAGATATTATGTAATTACTACTTCAATGTTTCTATACCTGTAACAGATCATGGCACTTTATCTTTTTTAAGCTTTAAGAAAACAGAGGCAAATACAGCGCCTGCCAATTTTGGCTCGCGTGTTTATTCTCGTTAAATTTTTCTAGTAATACTTTTGAAGTAATTTGAAAGAGCTTTCCAAAAAAATGTTGCACCATTAATTGTTACAAAAAAAATCTAAAATTGAAAATTTGTGATTTTTTATAAAATTATTTAGAACATTTTTTCTATTGAATATTTTTGAACTAATTTATTTTACAATAAAATTCGATTTTATAAAAATGGGAAAGTATTAGCAATGTGTTTTTTTTTTTAATTTGCTTTTGAGTAAATTCAAGATCCTACTGCATAAATCCAGATGCAGAAACCTCATAAAACCGGATACAATCCAGTTTAATCCGATTTCATCCGGTATTTCCGTAAGAAACGCAAAATATCGGTGATAGGGTTTGCCCTATTTTTAATAAATGATAAATTCAATATATGACATTACATATTTATAACAAAAGGCTTCTAGTTTTTAATTTGTTGTAAACTATAATTAGTTAAAAACAATTTTTTGATATACATAAAAATTTTTACATCAACTATATTTTCAATATGTAAAGCCTTAAATTTAATATTTAAATTGTAATATAATAATATTCTCTTACCCCGCATTAGTTCTCCTCTAGTTGGTTGAGGAACTGTCTCCGCTGTAAGATAAAATTTGTTATTTATCATGTTAGGTATATTAATTTTATATGAGAGTAGTATTATACACGTGTTTACTGAGCAAGTTATTCACTGAGCAAGATGTACGTGCAGGAATGATTATATTTACTGAGCCAGTAACAGCGTGTAACAGGCAATATTTTAAATAGACTTGATTGTTTGGCAGACTTACAGAATAGATTTTTCCATAAAGTGAGTAAAGCAGGAAGAGAAAGAGAGTAAGTTAGTATAAACTGGCAAAGTTAGCATAGAAGTTTGGATATTGAATTTTCCAGGGGACCAGCATAGAAGATAGCATAAAGATGAAGAGATGATGACAGCATAAAGATGCATCCCAGTGTTTGGTGTAATGGTGGAGGTGTTAGATATAGATATATCATTTTCAAATACGTAAGATTGAAAAACATTGATAACGTTTTTTATGACATTCAATCTAAATTTACTGTAAAAAAAATAAGTAAATAAATAATCTTCTTTTACTAATGATTAAAAAAAATGTTTACATGCAAGCTTACGTGGCTTGGCCTGTGGTGAATCCGCTTGAAGCACATAATGACAAAACACATTAGTATAATGAAAAAATACATAAATTTTATGTGCCAAAAATGTGTTAAGGTATTTCTTTAAATTTCATTTTAGTAAGCAGATAATTTATAAATGAACAGTATTATTGATATGAATGTGAATATATATATAATATGAAGGACAATCAACACCACCAATCACCAACACTAAAAATTTTAATTAACAAATTGAATTAATTAACTCCTTCTGCTGGTCCTGGAAACTTATATGTCAATTCTCGTACCATATTTACGTAAAAGCCAGTCATCAGGAACCGCACAATAACTCCCTGTGGGATCTACATCTCCCAATTTTGGTACCTTGCTTGGTCTTCCAAATTTGCTCCTCCACCGAAATGCTGCAAGCTGACCTAATAAATGAAAATAAATGGGGACAACTTAATAAAAATCAAAATAAAACAAATAAAATTAAGCTGATAGGAGGGCTACAGGAATGCTACCGAATGGGAAAATGTGGATTATAGAATATAAAAGAATCTTTGTAAAATCATTATAAGCTACCTCTTTTCTAGATAGTAGAAAAATCCGCACTTCTGCTTACGGCATTTATACGAAGGTTGGCAAGCCGATGTGCTGGTCTCTCATATTGTTAGTAGAGACCCTTCAGTACGGATTTCTGTGCATATAGCGCTCGTACACAGAGTCTTTATACTCTATACCAAAAATCATACGTGAAATCTATGTATGATAATATTATAATTGCTATTAGCATTTTGTAATGAAATATTTAAATTGCTATAAAATCATCTACATGACAAAGATCAGCATTCGACGCACAAACATGAACAGGTGGATATTTTGAAACTTATAGACAATTCAAGTGTGACAAGGCAAAAAATATATATTTTTGATAACATTTAATATAAAAACCAAGACATGGAACGACTATAGAGAGAATTTTTGTGATTGAAACTTCCTCAGACAGTTTGCAATTTTATTATTGGATTTTTGGAGTGCCGTAATCTGATGTGCATATCAATGATGCCTCTTACCTTCATACTCAGCCTTGAGCTTCTGTGACTGGCATTCTTGCAAAGCTGAGATCAGCACCTGCCTCTCATCTGATGTCAGACGAACGGCGAGCTCCTTGGCCTGTGCCTTGGACAATACACCAGGAACTGTGGAGGTGATCGCGTGCGAAGCGCTGCCCCATCGCCTTTGATCCGTGACTGTCATCGAGGTACTTTTCTGAACACATATCGCAGTAAGACTCCAAAGACATCGTCTGTCCTGTTCGAGCCTCAGCAGGTGTTTCCTTGCAAACGGTGGCAAGGAAGTCGAGGAGCAAGAACTCCTCAGAGCGAGCCTGCACAGTAGGGTTGACATCGACGTGCACATTTTAATCGATTCTTGAGAGAAACACTTGTCGGAGTTCCCGGACGATTCGATTTATATAGACTACGCGGAAAATTTCTACAAAATCTTAAAATTCGTAAACTCTCGTAAAAGTCAAAGCTCGATAATAACGCGGGACGGTGAACGCTGTTGCACTGCAGCGAGTAGGAGGAGGCGCATCGTAATCTACGATGACATCAACGACGCGCATTCGTAATCCCCATACGATAATAGCGATGTTGCTCGACGAGTCGATGACGAACAACTGAGGAGCGAGAAAGCGTGAGCTGGCGGCGGCCGCGGCGTCGACGGTAAGCGTGCCTACTTCGATTGGGCCGGGCCGCGTTATAAGTATATACTTACGTTGCTGCGCGCTGCAAGCAGCATCTCGCTCTCTCTCTCTCTCCCCCATCGAATTTGCCCACAAAAACGACGTGACGCACGTCACGTCTCTGACGTCACGAGCAAAAGAGAGCCTCCCGCGGGTTGTATTTATCGGCATTTCGTGTGTATATATACGTGTGCGCAGATATGAGTGCCAGGCAATAGGAAACCAAACCTCGTGTGCAGCGTCGAACCGCGCGCGTGCGTGTAGGTAACCCCGCGTGTTGATTAAAAATTAAAGGGACACGAGCGCCCGAGGGTATAAAGAGACATGCATCGTCGCGCGCCCGCGTGATCGGCTCGTTAACTTTTCATTGGCGCGCTCCGAATCGTCGCTTGTTTCGGAGCAGCACGTATAGTATAGCTGGTTTGTTTACAAACGAAACTGAAGGTCTATAACTGGCCGTTGCAACATTTATGCTCGTTACAATGCTATTGAATTATTGACGGGTTCGCGCCAAATCATCCGATTGGTCGGCTGGCTCAAAGTAATTGTTGCTCGGCGAGCGTGTATAAGCGCAGCAAGTAGCGTATATATATAGGTATCCCGTACGCGATTGTTTATTTATAGATTATTTTGGTATGCATGATATGAGAATTTTTAACAGACCGTCGGAATGCAAAGTGCGACTGGAGGGAAAGAAATAAACATATGTTTATATGAATGACGTAATGTTTGGGCGAGGTTTCGTGCAGAAACACGGCCATAAGAAGGAAAAAAAAAGAAACGCGTGCCGCCGGATTGTAGGTCCCGTTGGGATTCTGTTCATTATATTTATAGATTTTTGCTTTAATATTGCAAATTAATATACTTATAGAATGATTTTTTTTGTTTTAATTATGTATGATTGTAATCTAAAAACCCCTGCCAACATATTGGCATTTAACTTTCCCAAACCAAATTTATATTTCCATTATATGAATTATAAATGCCAGAATAAAAACACTTATTTTAGTTCTGCTTTTCAGGCACGAATTTAATAATGTAACGCGAAATTAGTGGCTGCATTACGAAAACAAAAATTTTTCCAAACTCTCAATAATCAGTATTAAATAAATCATAAGATACTTATAAAACGTTGCACACGTAAAATAGTATAATGTTAATACTAATACGTATTAGCGCATACAATTTTTGATTACCCTACGTTGTAAAGTTGAGTTACTAAAAAATCCACTAAAAATTAGTTAAATAGTGAATATTTACTAATTTTTCGGTTGATTAATTTTAACTAATCTTTAGTGGATTTTTTCATGAATTTCAAAATTATAAAAACATTTTCAAAAAATATTCATCGTAAATGATGATATATCCATTGAAGCGTAACTCACCAAGCATATACTTATTATATTTATATATGAAGCTTTTCAATTTATAGAGCAACATTGCGAATACTTTAGTTTTTGAGATACACCAGGCTTCGACACGTTCAGAAAAATTTCGGACTTTTTGACTTGATTCCAATCAAGTTCGAAAACATTTTACATCTTCTGAACTTCTGGATGCAACAAATCTGAAATAAAATTTTTCGGATTTCTTTTCGAGAAATAGGAAGGATTTTAAGTCTAACAGGAGAGTTCGATAAACAAGCACATACTTCTAATTTTGTAAAGAAAACGAAAAAGTGGAGAGCTATTCAGTCAGAATGATAAAATTTCAGATGCTCAGATCTACATGTACATATTAAACCGTTTTTTTGTTTTAATCAATTAGAATATCTTATAATACAAGGGTGCATCTTCTAAAAGATTAAAAATGTACAATATATAACAATATGAAAGAATTTACGCAGAAAACTATAATATTATTATTAAATTATTTTTATATAATATATAGGTATATGTACGTTTCGAAAATCATTTTTCCGAAAAATTAAAATATAAAATGTAATTATTTAAAAATGTCAGAACTTCGCCGAATAAGCTCTTTATAATTTAAATATTTACAGTGAACTATCTAAATATCGCCCTCCCCCCCAACGCCAAATAATGGAATAAATGTCACTAATTGTATGAAAAACAATTAAAGTTGTTTAAATTTCAACATCAATGATTTGCCAGAAGAGAAAATTTGTTACGAACTTCTTTTATTATTATGATTAATGATTAATGATTAAAAAAGGTATATGTTAAGTTTTCTCTTTTTAAAATAATTTATATTTCTGTTAAACTCTTTTGTTAAAAAATATTAATATTAAGTGTATTTACCTTATGCTCGTTTGAGCTAAAAATTAATCAAAATTCTGAATTTAAAGATGAAATTCGTCCTACATTTTAGCTCAATAATAGTCTGTATAAGATTTTTTTTTAAAGAATCAACAACTGAATGAATTTTTGTAGATCCAAAAACAATTGCTAATCATTCCAGGACTCATATACAAACAATTTTGGACAATACAAAGATACATCCGTGAATTTTTTCGTATAGAAAGTCCTGATCGGACAGTGAAAGCATATACGTAAGTACGGTTTTATAACAATTTTTATTGAAAAACTGAGAAAATTTTATAAAAAAAAAAGTATTTTTATTTTTATCATGAAAAATGCTTCCCTGAGGAGTTATAAATTCATCAAAATCTGATATATCCAAAAGTACAAATAAAAAAAATCTGAAAATTCAGCGGTATCCGCGGAATAGGTAGCAGAACATTTTCTGAGTTTTAAGAAAATCTATTTTTTAACCTCTCGATTTGACAAACTCGGCCATTTATATAATATAACACTTTTCATTATTTTACTTTGAAGCTATTGATTGATTAAAATTATCCGTATCAAAGACAAAAATGTTAATCTGCCTTTATCTATTAAAGAATCTTTCCTACTTAAGACTATCTTGCAATATCATGATAATCTTTCGACAACTTTTAGCGAATCGAATAAAAGCACAAGAAACAGAATAACCCTGCCAAGAATAAAAAAACGCTAAAACAAAAGTTTACTCTAATATTTTACATTGCGCAATGGTCATCTTAGTTTTAAGTTTACTCTTAATTTAGTTTTAAGCTAAACTAGGTCTGTACAGAGATTCTTAATAAACCTTTTGTAGATTTTATGTAATGGTCCGATTTCATGAAATGTACCCCAACACCTAGTCCAATAAATTCATTATTAACAATAACTTTTGATTCGTATATTTTTCTTCTCAGTAAAAACATGTCGAATAAAAGTTCGATTTTGATTGCATGAATCTCATCAGTTTACTAATATTTTTTAAGTCGTAAAAAATCCTTTAAGTTTATTAAAGTTATGTATTTACTGGATAAAAAAATGTGAGCAATATCAATACATAATTTCATTATTTACATTATTATATTTAAGTATTTTTAAAAAAGTAGAAAACAATTTTGAAAATACGCGAATCTTCCCTCTACTTTTCTATCATTTTCTTTCACTGTCTTTAATTGTTACAAAACGAAAAAATGCGTTTAGATTTTTGTTGTAAATTAAATTTTTTACAAAATAAGGGCATTATGAAAATTTGTTTTTCTTTAAGTTTTATGGTATCTTATATCTCTAACATAAAATCATATACTTTAGATATCTTAAAACTTAGACATTTTCGATGAATTTTGACCTTGAATCATGTTTAGGTCGCTGAAATACACGGAGATATGATAATTATGTTTCTGGAACATAAAACTTTTTTCTTTTTGTGGGACTGAGTAAACTACCAAGATTTTTGTTCTACAAGTTTCAATGTTAATTGAACAGGATATTTTTTTCAAACAAATAATATATAACACAAAGATAACAATCTATAAACATTTCAAAAAAGAAACATCAGTAAGTTTGTGTTCTTTCTGTAACATTTGAAAAACCGATTTACAAAACGCGAAAACCGATCTTAATCAAAACAAAAAAAGCTTTGCCCCATCAAAATCAGATAAAGCGTTTGGATCTTGATTTTAAGATACACGCCGTAGGTACTCGCACACGCAATCACAATAAAAATATACATTTCGATACAGAATGACTCAAAAGATATTTCCAACATATTTTTAACAAAATTAAAATGATTATTATTATTATTCAGCTTCCCATAGCAGGAAGTAAAAAAATATATTATATTTAAAAAATGAAATATTAAGTATTTAAATCTAAAATTATCTTAATCATTATTACAAATATTATTTTTTGAGGAAACTTAAACACTAAGCAATTAGGTAGGATTAATTTTGAGTCTCGATTATTAAATAATGAACACTAGAAATTCTTAAATTATATGCATTTTTATAATTATTTTTGTTATTTATAACGAAATGAAATAATGCATTAATTTGTATCAGTTTGTACTTCTAATTATACTTAATAAAAAATGTAGGAAAAATAAGTGAACGATATCTAAAAAAAAGTATCAATTTTATTTTACAATGATAATCGAGGATTGATACTTTACGTAAAAATATATCGACTTACGCTAAAACTATGAAACATAAAAATTTAACTTATTTATCGAGTACCGTACACTTTCAGTGTACGATCCATGCCTACTGACGCTATGAACTCGGCGTTTTTACCAAAGCGAACAGCATTTACAGCAGCTGTATGGTCATTAAATGTTTTCAACTCCACCCATTGTTTACATACATAAATTCTGAAATGAAAAATATAGAGTAATTATAAAAATTAATCTTTTTGTTTCGCTGAAAAATTTTATAGTATTGCGTGAAGTGCAATTTTACGCATCGGTGTGTAAAGTTGATTATTAATAATAATGTTAAGTGTTAAAATTTACACATTTTAATAATGCAAAGGTAACAGTATGAATCTTTGGTAGAAATATTAAGCAACAGTTGGCAATCTATTTGTTACTTTTCAAATTAAAACTGTGACACCATAATTATGTTGTTATTGTTGCTAATGAATGACCAATTATTTATATAAACATATTATATAATAAATACTTTAAAATATAATCATTTTCTACCAGATATATTATAAAGAAAATAAATAAATAAATTTCGACAAACGGGTGAAATCCTATCAATCTCATGATCAATACGATACTCGTTGCGTAAATTCAACATTACACACTACTGACAAAACTATCACTTAAAATATCTTACCTAACATCAGATCCACAAACAGCTAAGTAGGTACCACTTTGGTCAAAGCATATATCTTTTACTTCGTAAGCTTCATCTAACTGTAATGTTTTAAAGTTTTTCAGTTTTCGTAAATCCCATAATTTAACACATGAATCCTCAGCTGCTGTGGCCAAATAGTAACCGTTTTCAGAGAAACTAATTGCCGTAATTAGACCAGAATGACCAGGGAAATTTGCAACATTTGATTGTTCTTTCAAATCCCAAATTTTTACTTGTGAATCTACAGTACCAGTACCGAAAATCAATCCATCGGGATGGAACTGGGCAGTTGTTAATGGTTGACTACCTTGCCCAGAGACCTGAAGTATTCAAATTTAAAACATTTATTCAAATCTTTGTTAAAATATATAGAAGGAAATTACAATTATTCAATACTAATATTAATGGTACCTTAGTAAGAAGTCTGCCTGTTCTAATGTCAGAGAAAGCCCAACAATGATCAAAAGCTGAACTGAGCAAATAATCACCTGTAGGATGTAATGATAAACCTGTGACTGGTGCATCATGAATGCGCATTAAAAGTGTTGTTTGACACGTATTAACATTCCAAATCCTAATGGTTGTATCAGGAGATGCTGTCATGACCACATCTTCAGTTGGATGGTAGATCACTTTAGTTACCTGTAATTCATATTTCATTTTATTACAGTAAATAAAAACATTTTATTTTTATTTTACTTTACTGTAGATTCAAAATTATTAGTTTATCTAGAAATATACCTTCTTTGTATGACCTTTGAGAATACTGACTATCTGCTCAGTGTCCTTGTTAAATACTGTTGCAGTTTTGTCTGCTCCTCCAGTCAAGATCTTGCTTGTATCAGCCCCATGGATATCTAGTGCAAGAATACCAGGCATACTTGCAGAGTGAAGACCCTAAAATATTTTGAACAATTCTTAAGTTCATATTCATTACTTCCATAATTATGTTAATATAGCCTTTTAATTTCTTTTATAATCCTTATGAAATATAAACAAAATTTGATAAATTATAGAAAAGAGCAGGGCTTCATATTCTGCATAGCAAAACATTACTATTTGAACACTATCTTTTATTATTAGTAAGTATAGTCATTTATACTATTATAGATGAAGGAATATGTTGTTAATTATTTTACAGACGGTACATGCTAAGCAGCCCTACTCTCCTCTGATAATTAAGTATTAATAAAAATTAATTTACCGGATGTGAAGCCAAAGTTTGAAATGATTTAATAGTATCTTGTGATAAGAGATCTTCTGGAACTGATCGACCTCTACGTTTTCTTTCTTGAGTAAGAATAGTAGCTTTATCTTGCAACTTTTGAATAATATCATCTGTTATTCCTGCTTGTTCATCAGGTTGCATGGCTAAACCACCAGCTTCCATTGCAAGAGCCTATAAATAAATATTAATTAGTAAATAAATAATAACTGTGGGATTCTCAAGTATATGAATAAAACTATTAATTTACAGGTTGTGGAATATTAGTAGGTGCAGTTCCAATTTGTGGCTTCAACATAGCTAATGCTTCCCTAGCTGCAATAGCTTCTTTTGATAATCTAGCAATAGTTCGACAAGTCGCGTCATGTTGGTAGAGTCCATGTGACAGTTCATGACGAGTGGATTGTAAATGTTGTTTAACTTTGAATGAAGTTAACATAGCTGTATCGTATTCATCTTGTAAGATTTTTAAAATATTAGGTATTGATGTTGCACTTGGTGCTTTTGGTTTAGTTGACTCAGCTAAAATCATCATAAAATTGTAAAAGAAATTAAAATGTGATTATTAAAAATTTATTTAAACAGAATATGAATTAATTTAAAGCTTACTTTTTACTTCAATCAATTGACTGATTTCCAAATCTTTTCCATTGGTAGGGTCAACTCCATTTTCAATGATATATTTTTCTATAAGTCTTCTTTCAAAAATATGTCCAGAGACCGGTGAAACAACCGGCTCCTCAGGAACTTCATTAGATACTAAAAAAATTTGTTGTATTAATGATTAGTTTTAGTGGTTTCAATAACTACTTAGTAGTTTTGTATAACAATGATGAATTTCTACTTAGACAAACTGGTAACATTCGATAAATTTTATTTTATATCATGTACATATATAAAAATACAACAAAATTAAATAGTAAATTATTAACATTTAAATGATAGGTAAAAAATATTATCGGCGAGTACGAAAACACTGAACATAACCTTTTAGTTTGAACAATCAAATTTATTCAATAAAATTGATGAGAAATACACATTTATACATGCTTCATCATAACAAACCATAAATGAATTTGAATAAAAATAACAACAACCAATTTAAAAGGCTTATTAACAATGTTAAATAAAATAAGTAAACTACTTACGGGCGCATTGAAGCATTTTGCACCTAAACTGTTTGGGCTACGAAATTCTGCCAACATACTTTCTGTTGATATCCCTAGAATTGTCACGATTCGCGGTATATTCCTATGTGATTATATGAAGTCTGCTTGCGTAGCAAGATAAAGATAGCCTTATTCAAGGTCAATGTACCAAAAAAGGATAAATGTTACTAGTTCAACATTCTAACTTCTGCGAACGCACCTTTGCAATCAGCTGTCAATGAACTTGCCAAACAAATTCAGCAAACGCGCGAATACAATATTTTTTAGACATGACTTAATACACGTAGGAGAGAAATTTTTGACATAAAAATGTACACATTATTAAGTGGCTTTTATAGATATCTCGTCCAAAAGGATGAGTATTTTATTGTTATATTAGGGCTCGATAATGCCGGTAAAACCGTGAGTACACACAAAATATTCTTCAATTAACCTCATTGATCTAATTATTTTTATCGGGATTGTTTATTTTTATGTTATTTTTTACATATAGACATATTTAGAAGCAGCAAAAACGAAATTTACAAAGAACTACAAAGGAATGAATCCTAGTAAAATAACTACAACAGTAGGATTAAACATTGGAAAAATTGACACAGCTGGTGTGCGACTTAATTTTTGGGACCTTGGTGGGCAAGAGGAATTACAATCGTTATGGGATAAGGTAACAATTGAATAATTCAGTAATTTTATGTGAATTATTTTATTTTATATTAATATATTTTTTCAGTATTATGCAGAATCCCATGCAGTTATTTATATCGTAGACTCATCAGATAGAGATAGAGTACCAGTTTCAAAAGAAACTTTTGGTTTGTATCATAATAATAAACAATAATTGATTTTGTGTACGTTGATATAACCATTCTCTACTAATTTTATATTATTTTAGATAAAGTAATATCTTCAGAACACCTTCAAGGGGTTCCATTATTAGTATTGGCTAATAAACAGGATATTCCTGATTGCATGGGTGTGAGAGAAGTCAAACCTATTTTCAACCAAAATGCTCATTTGATAGGAAGGAGAGATTGTATGGTTATGCCTGTTTCAGCCTTAAATGGGTAAATAACTTTAAAAATTAATCTTTTAAATAGTTTACCAGCTATGATAAAAAATAACTCAACTCTATAATTTATAGGGAAGGTGTTGATGAGGGAATTCATTGGTTAGTAGATTGTATTAAAAGAAATAGTGACATACGGCCTCCTAGAAATCAGGACAATAACTGTATGACATGAAATTCATTATTCATCTACATTCCATTAATTATTGTTTATTCATAAAGTTTACATATATATTTGTATATTAAATAAATTTAGTTTTTGTTTTATAATTACATTGATATTTCTTATTAAATTGAATGAAATAACTTAAATTAATTTAATAGTTTTAAACACATACAAATTAGATTTTATCAATTTTGTTTTTAATTATTTTAAATACATAAAATATTTTCTTATTGTTTAAAGTATTTTATTTTGAAATAAAACCAAAGAAACTATTACATCAATGTTAAGTGATACTAGGGATCTTAAACAGGTAAGCACCTGCTGATAGCACAGCTCACAGCAAGATAAGAGATAACAACCGTGGTTGCTCTCTCAGGCTTTCTATTATATTAGTGATAATTGATAAAGGCACCGAATGGTGCTGCGAGGAACATAAGTTCAATAATCCATCATTTATATGACTCCAGTGTTATTTTTATATGAATAGTTAAGTTTTCTCAACAGTTCTGCATCATGTGGCCTTATTATGAGACCGATGATTGGAGTATTTTGCCTCCTGAACTCAATAGAAGGTAAGATAAATTTTTCAGCCTTGTATGACAGTAAAAAAATGATTGAACATACTAGAAATATGTCTGACCATCTGTGACTAGAAAATCTTATCTTTTTAACTTTTATTGTTTAATCAAGACTTGAGTGTGCTAATGTATTTAATTATAGCAAGTTGTAAGAAGGTACTAGTGTGTTCTAAAGTTTTGGATTAACTACCAAAATGAAGGTAAGAGTTCTTTTTTACAAAATATGTATACGTCAAATATGTATTTAAATAGAAGAAATTTAAAAAAAATGCATATTTTAAATATGTTCCCGCTTTTCATTCATGTCAATAACACATTTTACTATACGTCGAGAAATGACGCATTTATTGACATTTTTTTAGTCGGCTGTTACAAAGACAAACATAAAAATGTGGTTTTACGATTATAGAAACATATTGGATTAGAATTAATAAAGTCAATACGTATGTTAAATGGTGGATTCCGTGTGTTTAAAAGGCGTGTAATTCTAAGTGACGTTAATTTGATAAAAGGTGACGAACAGCCATCTTGACTTTTATCTATATACGAACGCAGCATTGCCGAGATTTTTTAGATAGGTATAATATTTTAAAAATTTTCATAAATTTATTTATTATTTGACGTTTGTATTAAATATCTATAAAATAGTCTTAACTAGATCTCATGCTAGGCAGTCAGTTATAGATATTCAGTAAAAATTTTCATATTTAAAAAATATTAAAAATATCTTTAATATCAATTATGAGTGAAATATTTTGACTCAAGGTAATATGTAATTAAAATAAAGACTTTTTTCAATAAGAAGAAATAAAGAATGAATATGTGCATGATTCGAGTTTCTCGCACAGCGTGTAGCTATATCTCTGATTATGTTTTTCGTATTTTTAATGAAAAAATCAAAACGACAAAAATTCTATTTATTTTTTTAAATGTTGTACATTAATAATAAAAAGTCATTTTATTTTTGATTATATTTTTTTCTTTTATCATATCACTATAACAATTTTATATATGAATAAAACATTTTATTATCATTTATACTATACTGTCGTGACATACTTATATTATATGCTATATATTATGTTTACTATATACATAATATACAGCAAGCATTGATTTGAAATCTTTTTATTATTATTTTATTCTTTTTTAATAAATTTATCGATAAATTTAACTTATTTTGATCAAATTATAAAAATAATTTATTATTAATATTTTGTAGTTCATTGTAATCTATCGAGTTTCGAATACGTAAATTAAAGATTTATAGGTGTCTATTAACGATGCTTTAGAAATCTGATTTTAGCAATATAATTTTATAGAAATATTTTTAAAATAATTGGCTAAAATTATGTTCAAACGTAATTTTATTCGATTATAATTAATATTACGTAAATTCTCTCTATAGGGAGAATAAAAATTGGACAGTCCACAGCGCGTGTAAACTGGCAAACACGACATGTAGGCTGGCCAATTTTTCTCCCGCAGAGTACTTATATCCTATTTTTCTTCCCATCGAGACTGAAAATGTCACATTTCCGTTTTGGCGCCGGGAGGGAATGTGTTACTTTCAGCCCGAAAAAAAATCTTCAAAAGTAGGTTAAACTCTTTTAAAAATATATATAAACAATTATTGACAAAATTTCAATAAAAAAATTAAATATAAAACATTGTTTTGTTCCAAATATCCGGCGACATAATTTCCATTAAAAATACATTCTGGCAAGCTCTATAGAACTTTCATCTATATATACCATCCAAAAGCTTTCACTCTATATACGTAAACGCCCTGAAAAAAAAGCTCTATCGAACCCATAACATCAACGCTATAGGCCGTGCATCGTCATCATCGATCGAAATTTCGCATTTTCCCGCCATGCGCAACACCTCTTCCTCGGTGCCGCGCTCTCGCATATATGACGGCGGCAACGTCGCCTCCTATAATTCTGCCTGCCCCCGCGCTGATCTCGCTCTCTCGCGCGCGCGCATCACAAAACCCGTCCCGTGGTCGGTGTCTACGTAGTCTGGCTCATCGTACTGCTGCGTGTATCGTACGTGTGTCCCGTGCAGCAGAAGTGTAGTGGTGTATGTGGCTGGCTGGCTGCTCTGTCTGTCTCTCTCCTGTGAATGTCGCGTCGATCGTGTGTGTAGCAGCAGCCAGCAGCAGCCCGTCCCCGCGCGCGCGTGAGAGCTGCTCTCGGAGAAGGTCCTTCTGGTAGTGTGCGATAAGTAGTGGTCATTGAGAGAATAATCCCCTAAGGGGACGAACACACTACGCTACACACTGCCCTCCGCGTGTGCCCATTGCCAGCTTACATTATATATTATCATCATCAGCATCGAGTATCGTTGCCGTCCCCATTATGATCAAGAGCTCGACGACGTTCGTAATACTACTGCTGCGGCTCGACTAAGAGAGAGAAAATATAGCCGGCTGCTACCCTTATCTAGTTGTGTTTCTCCTTCAGGAGGGAGGGTGTACACCGTTGAAACACGGATAATTTGTACTCTGTAGTAGTGTGCTTTCGTCTTCTTTCCCTCGCGCTTACAGGGTACGTATCAAGCGTGTACCTTGATCATATATTCTTTACTAATTTTATGGATTGCGTGAGTGTGTATGCGTGTAAGAGATCTTTGATTTCTCTTGTTTTTGCAGTTACTCTTTTGTTGCTTCATTGTTTTTTTGTACGTACTACCTGTGCTTTCGTGTGACCTGTCCGCTTTCTCATTCATCGTCGCGCGAGGACGGCGACAACGACTAGGTATAACTATAAGATATAGAATTGACAGGCAGGCAAGCGCGCAGCTTTTAACGAGAGAAAAACGGAGCAGGTGCTGCTGCTGGCTGCTCCGTCGGTCCGCGTAGCCTACATATTATCGAATGACAAAATTCAAAGGCAAAGTGTAGAAGGGGCGCGCTCGCGCGAGTATAATACGTTACGTGTGTGTATATACGTATACCTACATGCATACATACGTGCAAGGCGAGTGAGTAACCGAGTAGTCTCTCTCACTCTCTCGGATATATATATATTCGCGAGTCAGGAGAAGAACGAGGTGTGTGCACGCGTTTTTCTTTTCCTTTCGCGTGCGTGCGCTGTGCTAACTACTAAGCTCCGTGTGTGTATACGTATGCGTATATAGGTGCGGTGTGGTGAGGGCGCCAAATTCGCCTCCTCCTTCGTCACCGTCGTCGTCGTCGAGGACCTCGCGCGCGCATCGTCGTCCGCAGTAAAAAAACGTCTCAGTCGCGGCAGGAAAAAAACGACACGTCGAGGGAGTATATACTTACGTACGCATACAACAGTGTACACACACCTATATACTTGGTAACAGACGTATATCTACGCTGTCGCAGGCGTTTTTCCTCTTTCGCCGCCGTATTTGTCGCTCGTGCGCGCAGGAGAAGAATATAGAGAGGAGAAAATAAGAAGAGGAAGAGGCGTGCAGGTGGGTGTTGCGCGCGTGCCAAGAACCTGGCTGTGCTGCAGCAGTGTCTTTGCCCCCCTTCCCCCCGTGTCAATCTGTCTCTGTCTCTCTCACTCTCTTTCTGTGCTTTCGTGAGTGGTCAACGCCGTTTCGGAGTCGACGACATCGGATCTATAGATTCGGGCGCGCGTGTTGTGTCGACGTCGTCGTCGTCGTCGTCGTGAATATCATCAGGGACGAGCGTGGCATCCTCATTCGAGACAGCTGTAACCTGCGGTTAGTGCCTCGGGGAGTTTCGAACGTTTTGGGGAAACGAAAAAACAATTGAAAGACTCTATCGGGAATCGAACGTGATTGTTTATAGGCTTTCTGTTAGTGGTTAAAGTGTATTGGTATGGTAGATGACACTTTTAGTTATGATAGGCTTTGATATTGACAATTTGCTGACCAAGTAATTTGAATAGTGGTCGTATGAAATGTTGAATCAGAATATAGATGAAAATGAAAATGAATTTTAGCTGTTTTTAAGTCTTTTGTAATTATAAATGAATGCTAATTTAATCTTTTTCAGATAAAAATTAAGTATGATAATAATTTAGGTGTGGTTATTGAATATATTCTATTTGATACAAAAAGTATAAGTACTAATTAAAGCATTTTATAATTGTAAAGTAATGGAATAGTAAATAGTAAACAAACAGTAATTAAGTAATTTATTACACATAATAACTTTAGTAAACGTTTTACCACAAGAAACAAACTAAATTATCAAGCTTCAGTAAAATTCTGTATCATGTTAACATTTATAGCACTGATAGGCACCTATTCTTTTAGAGGCTATTATAATGTGTCCTTCAATAGTTTTTTGCGTAATGAGATTCTGTTCAAGAAACTATGTTGTAACTTGATTTTTTCTACAATTTTTTTAATGTCAGAGAACTTGTTATACAAAAAGTCTTGAGGTACTTAACCCCTTAAGTGTACATATCATCATTATTTGTTGTTTAAATCACTTTGCTTTATCTCTTATTGAGTAGCAGGACATTTTACATACCAATATCCCAACACATTAGGCTAGTATTTATTAGTCATTTGCTTTCAAATTTTATCATGCTTTACATTTTCAAATTGAAGTACTTTAAATGTCATTTTATTTTTTTTAAATGTATTTTTTCTATTGTAAATAAAAAATGTATAATATATAATAAAGAAAAAATATATTTTTGTTTATATTTAATTATTATTAATTAAAATTGAGTAATAAAAGATTTATAATTGCATGTTGAAATCTAAAAATGTTTACTTCACATTTTTAAAGTACATTTTCTCATTATAAATATGTCATTATCACTGGTATATGTCTGACAGGACAAGACGAGCTTGCCAGAAATTGTGTGCAGTAACTAACTACAAGTCGCATTTTGTTTGTCTTTGCAACAGTGGCCGGAGAAGTACCGACCAAAAACCTGAGAGACAATGAACGCCTCAGAACATGGGTAAATGTCCCCTTAAACTTTCAAACATAAAAAGATCATTTCGTTGAATAACAATATCATTGTATCATTGTCAAATGTACAGTGGCAAAAATGCGTTTGAGTGTGTATAATACAGCATGGGCGTGACTTATTTCAGGTTTAACCCAGCCTTTAACATGGCCTCCATTAAACAAGCCATCAACGAGGCAGTGGAAAGAGGTGGGTTTCCTTTGTCAGTTTTTTGATACTGTTCTTTTTTTTTTTTTTTTTTTTTTTTTTACTAAGTTTTAAATCAGAGCACGATTTTTCTTCATCATTTTCACTGCTTTGCATTCTCAACTACCTTTAAGTTTAATCAAACCAAGAAGAAACACTTATAGGAACATTTAAATCAAAAATGAAAAATCATTTTTTTTATTGTTAAAGAATAGTTATTGTTTTTAGTATTCTAAGAGAATTTCAATTCTGAATATCAAAAAAATATATATGCATATATTATTACATAATTTTACATTTATTTGAAGCTATTTTCAAGTTTGTTAGCCTATTTGCCATAAACAATATGTCAGTCATGTTATATAAAAACAATTCTCAAAAACTGTTTCTTGAAATAATTAAATATTGGCCTAACTTTCTCCCAATGTTTCTCCTTGGAAATATCATAAAATCAAAAACTGCTAATATTCAAAGAAAAATATATTTTTGAATCAACTGCTTTGCACTTAACACATTGCTATCATCTAACCACACTGTGCACTGATAACATATTGTTAATTACAAGTTTCAACAGTGAGAATGCCAGCACCTACTCGACTAAGAGACCTCATAAGGCAAATCAGGGCTGCAAGAACTGCTGCAGAAGAAAGAACAGTAGTTAATAAAGAATGTGCATATATTAGATCTACATTTAGAGAAGAGGACAGTGTATGGAGATGTAGAAATATTGCTAAACTTCTATACATTCACATGTTGGGGTAAGCCTAATTAAATATATTTTAAGCACTTGCTAAGCTTGTATTATATTTTATTAGTTATTACTATTATTTCTTTCTTTTTTTTCATTAATGAAATTCAGTAGAAATCAAAAGTTTTATAATAATTGTATACTAAGAATGAAAAAAGACATTATGTACAGAAATGTAGAGACTTTTATGGTTTTGTTTACTCAGTTAACAGCTGTACAAGATTATCATGCAAAATTATCATACTTTAAATGCTTTAAAGATATGTTCTATATTTAAAATATTTCTTGGTATATTACTAGAATACATTTCAACCATTTTATTGTAGAGGACATTGATCTAACATTTTATAAAGAATTAATTTTGATAGTTTATAAAAATATGTAATTTTTTTCAAGATAAAATATTAAACCATACATTTTTTTATTATTTTAGGTATCCAGCTCATTTTGGACAATTAGAATGCTTAAAATTAATTGCATCACCAAGGTTCACAGATAAACGTATTGGATATCTTGGAGCAATGTTACTTCTTGATGAACGACAGGATGTTCATTTATTGATCACAAATTGCTTAAAAAAGTTTGTACTCAAGTTGACAATATACATTAATTTTTCTTTATTAATTATTTACTAAATCTTTTTAAATTTATTACAGTGATTTAAATAGTTCTACACAATTTGTGATTGGTTTAGCATTATGTACTCTTGGTGCAATTGCTTCACCTGAAATGGCTAGAGATCTTGCTGCAGAAGTTGAGAGATTAATGAAATCACCAAATGCATACATACGGAAAAAAGCAGCACTATGTGCATTTCGAATAATAAGAAGAGTACCAGAATTAATGGAAATGTTTTTACCAGCAACCAGAAGTTTATTAACAGAAAAAAATCATGGTGTACTTATCACTGGAGTGACACTGATTACAGAAATGTGTGAAAACAGCATAGACACCCTGAATCATTTTAAAAAGGTTAGTTAATAACAAAGTATTTACTGTTTACTCACTCTGTACAATAAAAATGTTCAACTGTGATGCGCAGAAACTTAGGTGTACTTGATTAGCAATGTCTTGTAAGAAACATTATTTTGAAATCAACATTAACGCAAGACATTTCTTTTGTTTTAAAAATTTTTAAGACTACAAAATATAATTTTGTCCTATTTAGGAATGCGGCCATCGAGAGGTAATTGCGAAATGCTAAGTGTTCTTATCGCATGATTCGCTTGGCATATTGATATGCAAGCTTTGCTATTTACATATTACAAGATCGTATTGACAAATTATTGTTCACAATCAAATTTCCAACACAGTTGCATAGTATCATAAATTGATCAAATATTTAAAGTAATACAGTTCTCTATTTAGAAAATGCTTTATGTTTTTTACATTCATGTTTTATATGACATACTTTTAATTCATTACATGATGTAAAAAATAAATATTGCATGTTTATTAAGTTTACGCGTATTATTATATTTCAAATTATTATCCCATTTCATATTTGCTTAAAAATTTTTTATTTGATTTATAAGTATTTTACGTTTATTAATATTAAGAGCAATTTCTACTTGTGGCAAATGTTTTAAAAAGATGTTAAGTATATTCTATCATGTACTATGTAATTTTGATGTTCACAGGTGTTTCTCCTCTGCACTTTATGTGGATTTTAATTTATTTTTATAAATGTATGATAACTAATAATTTTTTTTTTTTTGCAGATTGTGCCAAATCTTGTCAGGATTCTCAAAAACTTGATACTTGCCGGATATTCTCCAGAACATGACGTATCTGGTGTATCAGATCCATTTTTGCAGGTCAAAATTTTACGTCTTTTGAGAATTTTGGGTCGTAACGATGTTGATGCCTCTGAAGCAATGAATGACATTCTCGCGCAAGTCGCTACAAATACTGAAACAAGTAAAAACGTAGGCAATACCATTTTATACGAAACTGTTTTATCAATTATGGATATAAAGTCTGAAAGTGGCTTGCGTGTATTGGCTGTGAATATTTTGGGCCGATTTTTGTTAAATAACGACAAAAACATTCGTTACGTTGCTTTGAATACACTGTTAAAAACTGTATATGTCGATACTAGTGCTGTGCAAAGACATAGATCGACAATTTTGGTAAGATTTATTATAAATTTCTGGTAGAACACTGAATGAATTAATAATATATTACATAAATAACGTACATTATTTGTTTAGGAATGTTTAAAAGATCCAGATGTATCAATAAGACGCCGAGCCATGGAGCTTAGTTTTGCTCTGGTTAATTCCAATAATATTAGAAATATGATGAAGGAATTGTTGCTCTTTTTAGAACGTGCAGATCCTGAGTTCAAAGCACAGTGTAGTAGTAATATTGTTATGTCCGCCGAAAGATTTGCTCCTAATAAACGTTGGCACCTTGAAACATTGTTTAAAGTTTTAGTAGCGGTAAATAAATTGTTTTAGATTGAGTACATTAATAAATTCATGTATTCTGTTATTTCATTTATATTATTATTTTTATAGGCTGGAAACTATGTACGAGATGACGTTGTTGCTTGCACCATACAGCTTATTTCAGAAACGCAAACTCAACAAGTTTATGCTGTGAGCGCACTGTGGCGTGCGTTGGAAAAAGATACTGCTGATAAACAGCCATTAACTCAAGTGGCAACTTGGTGTATTGGGGAATATGGTGATTTACTCTTATATGGACCACATCCTGAAGATGCAGATGCGCCAGTTAATGTAATTATCAAAATGTCGAACACGTTTTTTTATAATTTTTAATGTTTACATTAAAAGTAGTATTAACTAATATAGCCACATTTTAATATAATAACTTTTTACCCTTTTAGCTAACCGAGGATGAAGTTATTGACGTATATCAAAGATTGTTGTGGAGCCCTCAAAATACAGTAGTTACAAAACAATATGCTTTATTATCTTTGACCAAATTGAGTACACGGTTTCAACGTGGAAATGAGTAAGTCGATTCGTTATAGAATGCTTTCGCAAAAATTTTTATAAGATACTATTTTTGTTTGCTTTTGTGAATGCATCTTTATTTCCAATTTCTATAGTAACATTTTGCAGTATGCTACCTCCATTTTACAGGAAAATACGACAAATCATTGATACCTTTGGCAGCAACCTGCACATCGAATTGCAGCAACGAGGTATTGAATTTTCACAACTCTTTAGGAAGTATGATCATTTAAGACCTGCACTACTGGAAAGAATGCCTCCAATGGAAACAGCAAGACCACAAGCGAACGGAATTATTGGAATGGTTAATGGTGATCCAGAAATTGAAGAAGAGAAACCTTCTGTGGCTGAACCTGTAAATACTGCTCCTCCATCTGACTCAGTAAGTTATTGTTATATCTTAGTAAAAAAAATCGGGATATAGCAATTTTTCATGAACCGTTTATTCTCAAATATTTTTCAGAGTGCTCTTTTGGATCTACTTGGAAGTAGCGATTTAAGTTCACCTGTGTCAGCTCCTCCTGCTACAAGTGTTTCCGCGACCACGACGCCTGTTACAAATAATAATGATTTGTTAGATTTACTTGGTGGTCTTGATTTGTCATCGTCAACTCCAGCGCCGACAATACCATCGCAGCAATCGCCACCACAAATGTTCAGCCCCACGAACGCTTCGAATTATCTTGTAGATGGCTTGTTGAATTCTTCCTCGATGCCAATACAAAACGGTAAATTTACTTATATTTTTATTTTAGACTCTTATTGTTTGTAATATTAATCTTAACAGTAATAACATATTTTTACAGCTTCAGAAGCACCAAGTATGGCTGTTTTTGAAAAACAAGGATTGAAAATTACTTTCAAATTGGAAAGGTCGCAAGATAATCCCGATTTGTTGGTAATTAATATGGTAGCCGTGAACTCAGGACTATCACCAATTACTGACTTTTTGTTCCAAGCTGCTGTCCCAAAGGTAAAACGATTTAAATTTATAATTTTTTATTAAATATAAACAAAATATTGTTATTATACTATTTTTGTTATAGACATTCCAATTGCACATGCTATCTCCATCTGGTACTGTACTTCCTCCTAATGGACAAGTTACTCAAGTACTGAAAGTGACAAATATAAATAAGGTAAAATTATACTTAATTTAATTATATAGTTATTAAAAATATTAATATAATTTTTCAATAAATATAGGCGGCATTGAGGATGCGACTCCGTATATCGTACACAGGACCAACCGGTCCGGTCCTCGAACAAACTGAAGTGAACAATTTTCCTTCGATAACGGTGCAGTGACAACACGTGATACAAAAGCCAATTGTATATACGCCTGCCTAAACTTTTAAGCGCGTCTTATATAGACTGAAACAAACCCATCTCATTTTTACAATCACGTGTTGAATCATCATCATTATTTGCCGCCAGGAATCACAATGCCACCATGGAGTTTGGATGCCACAAAAGCGCGCACGATGGTTCAAGTGTAAAAAAGGAAAATTGCTGACTCTTTATAGTCTTTTCGCGTCGATCAGGCTTTACAGAATCGGTTATATATATTTTAATGTTTATTGGAAGGCCGTGAACACTACAGTCGTTTCTTTTTTTACTTTGTAATTAACGACATTGTGGAAAAACAAGACTACAAATGTACATATTAGCTAGAAGGCGTTCGCGCGAAGACGATCGCAAAACTCTGATATACTTGGGGGATACAAGCATTCAAGATTTGGGAACC
Organism: Torymus tubicola; assembly: GCA_035583055.1. Taxonomy (NCBI): domain Eukaryota; kingdom Metazoa; phylum Arthropoda; class Insecta; order Hymenoptera; family Torymidae; genus Torymus; species Torymus tubicola. The sequence continues at coordinate 2,156,764 of JAWWEQ010000010.1, forward strand.
TTTTTATTAGTATTCATACATTATTGTATAAAACTTTCAAAACTCTGGATCATCCAGCATAAAGTTGCTCAATGATTATTTCGTTTTGCCTTTTTTTTTTTAAATTATTGTTATGTTTATGTAAAAATTATGCTCGGCTACAAATATATTGATATTCGACAGAATTCACCACAGAACGCGAACAAGTTTGTAAATGTCGGAGTAACGAGTAGCGTTTATATATTTTTGTGTAAGCTATAATTTGACAAAACATTGAAGAGCTGTTTACTGGTAGAGTCTATCTTGTTTGCTATACGTATAACGTGTACGCTGGCCCCCTTGCGATTCTGTATTTAGTGTGAATTGCATATTGTGATATGTTGTGAGCGCAATAATTGTAATTTACATCTGGGGATTGTGTGAAAGTGAAAGTTGGCCAGGGATAAAATTTCGATTGAATGATTTTTACTGTTTTATATATGGTGCTAAAAAATTCATTTAAAAAGAAATGTTCACGTAATTTTTTCGAGATTGAGTGAGGTGGCGGATTGAAAGACGACAAGTACAAGATGATTCTTTATTAATCACTAATCCTTAATGCTAATTATGTACAAGGTTTTTGACGAAACACAATCCACTTGAGGTGGTGAATGCTGGACGACTTGATGAGCCAGGACGAGAGCTGATGAGCCAAGGTAACCAAGCCGGCTGACGGTCAGAGCAAGAGAGAGAGAGCTCGTGCCGGCGTTGTCGAGGAGAGAGGTCTCTACCCGACCACAGCGCCTAAGTCCACACGCGTACTAGTATTGATTACCTGGTTAACTACAATATTTTCATAGTTTTTAAAACAAATAAGAATCTTCTAATCAATTTTTCGGTAACCTTTGCAACCATAAAATGTAATTTTCAAAGCAGAACTGTATATGAATAGTTATTACAAACGAGTCATAAAAAATAAAAAAATTAACCATCACAAATTGTACAAACATTGCCGAAACAATGCGTTAGAAATATTGATTTTTAATTCATTTTTATAACAAAAGTAACGATCAATATGATCTACTTCGGAAATCATACAAAGCAATCTTATATGATTAGCTATAGTCAGAACCTTTCTCAAAGGAACTTAAAATTCACTATTATGGTTTTAATTTGTATGGAAATCCGTTTTGAGCTACGTACACTGTGAT
>JAWWEQ010000010.1:2158896-2288216 GCA_035583055.1 Torymus tubicola
GTATATACTTTTTAGTGAATCAACGTGTGAAAATAAAATGTATTTTTATTCCACTAAGATGTATGTAACGTATTTTAGACATATTTTCGTTTCTTTTTCTGAATAACAAAATTATCTCATCTTATGTTGTTCAAACGATTTTAATTATTGTTACAAGTAAATAATTTTAAAAGTGAAAATACTTTTACACAAAACTTCTTTTACGATGATAAGAAATATTGAAAAGTTAGAAAATACAAAATTTTTATAGATCTGCTAAAAGTTTTTACAATTAAACTAAAAATTTTAACATTCTTTTTATTTATAAGAATTGTAAATGACACGCGATATAAACTTTAAGTCTTAATTACTTAGGAGCTTATTATTTAATTAAAAAATTATTTTAAAAAGTTTATGGTATATCTTCAATACATGATTGTTTTTTAACTCCAACTTGGTTGAAAAGCCTATCTTTAATAATCTGAGCCATTAATCCATGTATTACTTCAATTGTTGTTTTACAGCTATCCCTAGTAGCTTTTACTAATTTATCAACAGAAGTTGGAAGATGTTGTTCGATTCCTCCTAGAACAAATAATCGACCTAAAGCTTGTTCTGATTGTTCCAATTTATCAGACAGGTCAAAAATTTGCCCAGTTGTGTAATCAGTGTTTGTTAGCAGACTTGAAGAACTGAGAGTATTAACCCAATACTTGTTCCATAAGGAATCTAATAATCTTCTGTCCAATGAAGATTTGAAATATGTTACATCAAGTGCATAATATTGTTTACAGTGAACACCAAAATCTTCGATTTTATTCAAAGGTATAGTTTGATATTCTGAAGGCTCTTCATTTGCTGGTTTGTATCCCTATTGTATTAAATAATAAATATTAATGATTTTTTTTTGAAAAATGAATGTAAAAGGATATATTAGCCTTGATTAATCTTACTTTTGGGTATGTCCTAAATGCTCCCAAACAAACTTTCCCTGCTGATATAGTTCTTACTGGATCAATGACAATAGCAACAAATGGTTCTTGAAAGTTTTGATTTAACATTTGTGTGGATACATCAATACCAGAAAGCCAACAGCCATATCCAGGGTGACTATGATACCAACCAATAGCATTTTCTTGCCGACCAACCTAAAAATACGAACCAAATTTATAGATTCTCATACAAGTCCTATTCAATTTTTTTTTTTATAAATTCATTACCTGTTTAGCAGCATCAATGTATGCTGTCATGTATTCATAAGCTTGAGCCTGTGCATTCACTCTTGTTTCTGTACCTTCAACAGGTAAGGCGAATGAATCCATAACAATCATAGTATTAGCGGTAACTTTGCCAAGAAGCAAACCCATTACTTCAAGACTTCCACCAGAGCGAGCATGCATAACCATTTTCAGTAGAGCCAATGCAGATATTTTAATATCTTTAAAAAAATGTGGGCTGAAATATTATAAATGCAATTTATTAATAATTTATTTAACACTATATTTTATGTTTTTTTGTTTCATTTTATAAGTTTTTATATGAGATTTATACTAGGTAATATATATTATAAATGAAAATCATAACATTTTTGCAAAATATAAAAATCAAAAAGATTTGTCCATACTTTATATATAGCCTATGAGCTATCATGCAAAATTTCAACTAAATCGAATATCTATTTGCAAGGAAATTTTTAAAGCATCAATTAAGTTGCGCTGATATATTATTAAGGTCAATATTAGTTTTAACAACATACTCTTTCTCCCAAGGTTTTGCTGCTAGTATATCCTGTTGTTCTTTCCTGTCATATCTATAGATCTCGTCAACGGTACTAATTGTTTCAACATTGTTTGCCATTTCCCAAGTTTTTTGGGCAATGGAGCCTTGATCACCCGAGAAACCAGCCATTGCTACAAGTTTATTACCTTTATCCTTTTAGATCTAAATTCCTTAAGAAATATCATAAATAATTAGTTAAGATAAATTAATATATATATATTCATAATAAATGTAAGTTTAGAAAATAATGAAAATCAATGATAGTTGGTAATCAATAATGTATAATAATCAAGCAAGTAAATATATTTATTTATTATACAAAATTTCAAACAGAATAATTTTCAATTAAGAATAACAGTTTATATGAATTACCTTTAAACACTTATAACCTAAAAACCAAACACCAAACAAACGAGAGAAGCAAACTCCATGATCTGAAAAGAAACTGCTCAAATGGTACTCAACTCAGGACTTCAGGACGTCAGCGGCAGGCCTGCAGCGAATGACCGAACTGTTTTTAAGGTTGGCATTTTCATGGCATTTACATTGTGAATTGTGCCGCACAATTTGTGCGGATTGCGGAATCGGTGACTGAAGAGACATCTACAGTATATTATGTGGTAGTGATAATATTCAAATTTTAAGAAAAAGTTTAATTTGCAAATTGTAAATTATTTAATTCTTTTACTAAAAAATTGAATATAACTATATAATTAGAAATTATAGCATAACTACCTATATTACTACATGCATTAAACTCTCTAAAGTTGAATTAGTGAAAATTGCTCCACCATTTCAATTAGTGGAAAAAACTACTAATTTATTAATGCATATTTACTATTTCATTCAGTAGTTTTTTAAAACTATTAATTTAATTTGTATTTTCTACTAATTTGATTAGTAGGTTAAAAAAAAATACTAATCAAATAGTGAATATTTACTAATAAATGAGTAGTTTTTTCCACTAATTGAAATGGTGGAGCAATTTTCACTAATTCAACTTTAGAAAGAAGATATTTAAAATTTATGAAAATATAAAAAAACTGAAAAACCTGACTTATGGACATTTTTAGTCTAATTTGTGGAGAGTCTATAACTTCAATATAGAAAAAGCTGGATTTAACTTTTTATCTTGAAACTAGTATGAATTAATGTTAGGATACAAATAAACCATTAACTTGTATTATAACTTTGCCATTAATTTATTCTTATTTTTTTAATTATAGATTAATTTTTCACTTTTAATAATATCACTACCAATATTTTTATTTAGGGAATTAAATATTGCTACTATAAAATAATCATCAGCATTTGTAAAAATATTATAACTATATTTTATTAATGATTACACATTAAAAACATATTCAAATACATACAAATATATAAGTTAACATCGATACATTATTATTAAATTATTATTTGTTAACGCATCACAACTACAATAATATTTGACTTTTAACGAGTCACTTACACAACAATTTATAATTTGTTGCAGCAATGAAATCCTACGAGTAATCAAGCACCAATAGCAGGCTCTTTTTAAAAATAATCTCTTTCAAATCACCACACATTATTATAAAGTGTGTAAAAAATTTCGATAGTCAACAATTAATATCTACAAAAATCTTGGGACTCACTGGTAAGAGTCTAAACGCGCAATAATAACGCGATTATAAGGAGACATTTATTTTTACACAAATCTCTCTCTCTCTTTCTCTCTTTCTCGCATAAATAAAGAAGCACTTTGGTTACGACTCGCTTCGTACAACGATTCTGCTAAAATATAGTAAAAATAACGTATTTTCGGGGTATCTTTTCTCTCGACGAATATCAAGCGCACACGCATTTAGATATACATTAATATTTAACACTTTCAATAATTGCATTGTGGCAATCTTTATTCTTCATCTCGTGTATAGAACGTTTTACAGACGAACGCCGAAGGAGACGAAAACTGTAGCGACGAAAAGCAGTGCTACGTTGACGAAGTACGTCGAGGACGAGGAGACAGACGGAAGGGTTCCATCCTCGCGTTTGCCCGCCTTTATGCTGCATACATCGCCGCACTGTTCCTCCTCGCAGATGTCACAGAGCGTCGTCATCTTTGGTTCGTAAAATACTCGCGCTCTCCTCGCTGAAAATAAAGGTAAATTTGATACATGTTTTTTGCGCAAATATTTTGGAATCACAAAGTGGCTGATTAGAGTAGATAATGTGTAATAACTCACATGAATCGTAGTAGTCGTAAATGGATACAGGAACAGGCTTCTGCTTGGCCACTTTGTGCGTTCTGTATGCGGAGACCGTCGGACAGTATTCCTTTTCACTAGTCATCTAAAAAAAGTGCAAGAAAATTTGTAAATGAAATTTAAATTAACTAATACTCATCAATATAGATTCTAGAGAATTTTCAATGCCAACCCTCTCAAGTTGAATTCCTCTAAATTGTTCCAACATTAGTAGATATTCACTAATGTTTTGGTGGAGCAATTTCAATTTTTAATTGTTTTTTAATTCACTAATTTAACTTTAGAGAGAACAGAGATAATGCGTCTAATATTAATTTTTTTATATGTAATTTAATACTTGAATATTTTGTATTCATTCCATTTCTCTAAATCTTAACAAATTTGACAGTTGATTATTTATAACTTTCTAAATCTACAAACCTTGTCGAAGTACAATATAACCATCGTGTCTCCATTTTTGGTCTCTACTCGCTTGACATGCTGCGACAGTTCTAGGCTTGGCAAGGCGTCCTGGTCAACGGTGAAACCTGACGGGAAGCTTACTTCCATAACAGCCATGTTACTCTCATTAGCTTCTCTCGTTGGAATGAAACTATAGAAAAAAATATTTAATCAAATTTATACTTTTATATTTTAGAAGCTAAAAAATTCCTCTAACGTGTAACGTAGTTGTAAACTTACCCGGAGCAAATTGAAAGTTGCAAGTGGTCGTTGGTAGATATATTGTCAACTTGAGGATCTAAAGTGAAAAGTGGGAAAGCTCCAGTTACGTTAAGATTGTAGCGAGAGGAAACTTGCACAAGAGCGAAACCACTTCCCGTTGCGGTAATGTTGATCGCGCGTGTTCTTCCAAGAAGCTGTAAAAGTAGGGCAATTATTTTTATATCATTCAGTCTTATTTTTCTTAATTATAGAAAAAAACGGTACATAAAAGTAAATTCCGTTATGTGAGATTAATTTAATAAGTGAGCAATATTTGTAAGAGCCAAGTGTAAATAATGCGTCACAATTTCTTTATGAAATTGTTCAATAAGTTAAATCTATCATATTTACCACGTGTTTTTGAACAATCATGAAATTCCTAGAGTTGATATTAATTTCCTTTTGTTCTCCAACGTCAGTCGTGATCTTGATTTGGACATCATAAATATTCGTCTTCAGTTTCTCACCCAATTTCGCTAAGGCATACAGTCCAACAACGGTATCCTATTTCATAAAAAGAATCATTTGATTAGTTAAATTTTTATTAGAATAAAATAAATAAATAAAAAAACAAAACTATAAATGTTTTTATCTACGACGTATAGATTATGTTTGTTTTGAAAAAAAAAAGGAAAACATGCGGACACAACTTTTAAACGTCAATTAAAACTTGCGCGATTATACGCCTATTACGTTCTCTGCATTCACTTCCCATCTGCCGCTCACACATACGTGCACAGACGCATGTATGTACACGTAATTATATCGAAAGGAATTTTTCCGACACGCACCTGCGTCGAGGCGAATCCACCTTCAACGTTCCTCTGCTTGACGAGCCACTTCATAATTGCTGTCGCATCGGTCAGCATATTCCTCCTGAGATACGTGAGCATGGCGTACGACGTCATCTCTACGTCAACGGTACGGGACAGCGAGTACCAAGGGTTCTTGTCGTCCTCGGGCACAGGTTTATTCCACCACTTCATGTCGTTCTTGCTTGTGGCACGCGACTCTAGTTGACGGAACGCTTCGTCCTCGTAGGCGTTTCGTGCCAAGCTGAGGACGTACGTGCAAATGCTCAGGGCATAATTGTCGTCAAGGTCCTGCATATTGCGTACGAGGTAATCCACGCCTTTGTAGATCACGTTACGGTAACGTCCTTCGATTGACTGTTGACGATCAGAGGTTTTGGTCATTATGTGTTGATTTTAGCAAAATGTTTACGGTTGGGTATTTTTATTGGGTTTACATATTATTAAGTGATACTTGGTTGGTGTATTTTGACACGATTTAAAATTAAATAAGCTTCATATTGAGAATTAAATGATGTAGCAGGAAAATAAAATAACATTACTTCCTCATATATTCTTAAAATTTCACCTTAATTATACCACAATCATGCACATTCATCGTAATAAATTTCAATATCTAAATATGTTTTAAACATCCAATGTTTACTGCAAACAACCGCAATTAATCCCTCTTCAAACCCTTTTTCTTATAACGAATCAAACCTTGTTACGCAAGAATCATTAAAAAAAAGTACCTTCCCATCATTACCACGGCATCGCAATGAGCGCGGCGGCAACGAGCCGTCCTTTGACTCGCGCCGCAACTACCAATGCCGTAGAAAAATATTAAAGACGCTTACAAAAACAATTAAGAGTAACGGAAGAGAACGCATGACGCGTTGCGGCACGCGTGCTTACCTCGACTTCCAGAAAAGCGCTGAGAACGTAAGCCGTTAGAGCGAGACCCTTGGCGGCGCCGCCTTGCATATCACGATGACTGACGGTCCCAACTTCTGGAAAGCTACCGTTAGCCGCCTGTTTTTCGGCAAGCCACTTCAGCGCTTCCGCTATTATTTTGTCCTCTACAGTGATGTACTTGTCCGCCTGCTTAAACGATTTCGCGACGAATGCTGTGAGCCTGTTGGGTTGCAAAAATGGTTTTGGGTTCTTTAGCTTACGGCTTTTGTTGTTGTTTTTTTATTTAAGAGAAAAAGCTTTTGAACGTACCATGTGCTACCGCTAGGATCGGATTTTCCAAAAGCACTGAACGATCCGTCGTTGTGTCTGTAGGTCAGTTCCTGTTGGTAACCGGTTTCCAGGTATCGCAAGGCTTTGTTCTCAATAGCTGGAGACAATTGATTCGTATTCTGTGGGAAATTGCAAAGAAAAAAATGAGTAAAAGCAAATATTAAAAATAATCCGTGGAGAATGTAAAAGTATGTATTACCCTTAAGTAATCTAAAATCACAATATTTGGCACAAAGTTGAGCATGTTTTGTTCACCACATCCAAATGGCATTTTGATTAGTTTCGAAAGATTCGGTATGCTTGGTCCCAAAATATCACCTTTAAAAGTAATGTATATATATATACATCAGTCTTTTTTCTTTTTTCATCCATTATGATACTAAACGCAATATAAAAAATAATATATTTCTTACCTACGGCTGATACTTCAACGTAATCAGAATCCGAAACTATATGCTTCGGAATATCTACAGTAACATTTGTTTTCATAGAATCGTCATCTCTCAAATCGACGAAAACTACCTTATTTCTGTATTGGGTTTCTCCTTCGGCCTTTATAAAAACATTTAACGGATAATTTTTAAAGTTCAAAAACTTAACACAAACAATTTTTATAAAGGAAAAACAATATTTACTTTTACAAGAAGAGGATATTCAATGCTGTCACCTGCCATCACGCTGGTTGCCTTTGCTTTGATTGTGATATGGTTCAATTTTGTTGGAATAACCATGAAAGATACGCTTTGCGCGTTATTGGATTGAACAAATATTTTCTTCGTACGGTATAATTCTAATCCTAGAAACGTCGTTTAAATATGAATTTTTGAAGAAATAAAAGTTTTTTTATCAATAATCTGAGGTCAGCGTTTAATTTTGTAAATAAAACAGTAATTTACATACGTTTAGTTTCATGAACTTCATTGGATACTTCAGCAAATTCGAAATCTCCATTATTTTCCAACACAACTTCAACAGACAAATCTTTCGGCATGTAATTAAACACGACAATAGGTATTGCTACAATTTCTCCCCTAATCACCGAGTAAGGTAGATTCATTGATATAAAGAAGGGTTTGAATACTGTCAACTGAAAAATTATTAAAATAATTGTTTATATACTTTTTATTTATCTATATCATATTTTGACATTTCCTTTAAAAAAACAACCCTACCTTTTTGGGTTGTTGCATCAGACCAAGTCCATAAGTAGTATCAACAGAAAATCCAGAGATAACCCATGATGTGATACTATCTGGTATGGTTCTTCGAATTACCGTCTTTCCTTCATATCTATTTTAATAATATAATCGTTAGTAATTTGAAAAGATTAAGTAATTACAAAAGTAAACATAGAGAAAATGACAAGAAATACACAATATAGGGAGAGAGAAACATTTAAACTTTAATAATAAATAAAAGAATGATTTTATGCACGTATTTAAGTCCTAATAATCTAGAAAGAACTAATAACAAAAACCAGAAATGAAATTATCCAAAAGTTGTTGAGTGTAAATAATAATTGTAGAAGAGGAAAATTTGTTTCTTGATTTAATTTACAAATTGTTTCAAATACTTTATACCATTCATTTGGAACCGTTTGCCAACAATTTCCTCATTTTGCCTTTACAAATCTTTATTTACAAAATTTAGATGCATTGATAGAGAAACTATAGGGCGTGAATCAGAAGTGGGTACAAGCACTGATTTAATGTGTATGAAAATTTAAAAAAATATACATAAATCTGAAAACAATCCATATTTTGAATACGGCTAAAAACCTTTGTACATAAATGCAAACCATCAAACTCCAAAAACATAATTACAATTACCTCCGTATTCTTCAAAAGATATGGATCATTCTCTTTAAAATTTTGCTCTTTTGGGCCATTTACACGAAACACAAACAGGGTACATATACACAGCAATATACACAAAAAAAGAGGACAAGAGGGGTGTATTTATATATAGACAGAGAGAGAGAGATAAAGATAAGAAAGAGAGATAGAGAATATGCGTAAATACCCTGAGGACATGTTTGCAAAAAGCCAAGTGTCTGAGATGTCATGCATTAGGAAAACACGTGGCCGCCAGGGCGTCAGCGGCACGTACGAGAAGGCGTAGCGACCGGCCCAAGCGGGCCTCGTGGCGAATCTGTGCTTCACCGGTGGCCCTATGTCCGGCCTCAAGGTCGAAATCGCTAGCCCATCTGTCGGGCCCTTAACCCTATCGTCGCCGTTCCCATCCGCACTCGCTGCAAACGATCATCATCTCATCCCTCCGTAACGCACGCGAAACTCCGTTTCGCTCATAAGTATACATAATACGCACATATATATATATATAGATATACATATTTGTACACCCTATATATGTATGTGCACGAGCACGTTTTTATGCACACATTATGCAAAAGAGTGACTCTATATACCGTTTTCGAGCTCGCACCAAAGGCGGATGATTCATGCAGTTTTTTCTTTAAGGTTCTGGAGTTGCAGTTCAAGAAACTTGTAATATATCGGTAAGAGTCCGTATATGTGGACAGGATGTGATATCAGGACTATTTTTAGAATTGCAGTCAGCGCATACTAAATTTTGTAGGCTTTGACCATTTGTGTTTTTTGCAAAGTTTTGTAAACAAGGTGGTTCATTCTTTGAAATTTAATTTTCAATAATAATGTTTTTATATTTATATGTTTTTACAATTCATCCTCCTTTGAGCGTTCGTAAATTTAAAAATTCTTGTACAAACTTTAAATATTTTGTTACCTGTTAATAGTTTTCAATACCGCAATCACATGTTAAATGGGTTAAATGGACGCAGTATTTACAAAAGCCATTAATTAGTTAGTACACCATTACCACCGTTAAACTCTGCTATACCTCAACCATAGTTTGACCACAAGCTTTCCAGCACTTATACGTAATATAAGCTCAAACGCAACCCGCAAACCTGTATAGAATATATACAATGATGAAGAATGAAAGAGTAAAAGATGATGAAAATGAGAAAAAAAAATGGTTGATTTAGATTGTCAGAAAATTACCCGGTGTCGACCGCCTCCCAAATCCAAGTTTCGGGGAAATTCTTGCGGACTTTCATTTCTGCTGGGGCTAACATCGATGGACTCGACGCCATCGCGGAGGCGGGTATCATCAGTCCCTCCACACTATTTCGGTAGTATACTATATGCATATACAAGCCTCGTTAGACATGACCGATAATGACGAGAGAAGAAATAAAGAGAGCTATACAATTTCTAAGGATATGTAGACACAACGCAAATCGAAACTCTTTTTTTTTATATATATATATAAATACACTATTTAAAGAATTGAAAGTATTGTATAGAAATCGTGCGATTAGCAGTAAAGTGATAAAAAGAGCTCACGGTACGACAGAAGAATGCAAATTTTAAAATAGATTTAAATTAATATTAAAAAAAAACATTTAGCGAACTAAAGCAGAATAAAATATCGAGGCTTTTACATTTCATTTTAAACCGAATATTTACAAAGCTTGTGACGTATATTTATGATGTTTAATGAGTTATTTTTATAGATTTGAGTAATCATGCTTTTTTAACGAATCAAGAATATTATTGGTATAATATGAACTGCTGAAAAAGTAGTATTTTATGTTCATTTAATTCGTATAATAGTTTACTAACAGGACAAAATGCTTTATACTGTAATCTAATTTTAATACTGATGCATGATGAATGTAGGTCTAATTAATAAATGAATCGAGGATGAATATGAGCTTGATGTGTTTTGCGGCATTAGTAGTCTAATATTAAAAAATGCATTATTTGCAAGCATTGATTTACGTACTCAGTTGCGGGTTCTCGTGAATGTACGCGTTCGTAAGGACGACGGTTCCAGTTTTCTGTCAAACATAAATCATAATCAAATTCAACGTGCGATAAAGTATGTTGTCAGTAATATTAATTCATCTCTTCGAGTTATGTATTGAAGAGTAATTTAATATTCATAGTAATTATCCTATTTATAAATACTTACGCGGAATACTTCTTCGGTACTGGCGGAACCGGGTCTGATCCATGAGTGTGCGAAAGTTTCATCACCAAAGAAGGACGCGTCGCTCACGTCATACGATATTAATTCTTTGCGCACTTGTTCCTGTCGCGATGATCATGTACATTATAGTAACAATTTGTCAATGTTTGAAAATTGCGATTATAGAAGTTGAATTAACGTTAACATCATTCAGACAAATTATCGAAAAAAGAGGGAAAAAGAAAATTTCAATGTAATACTTAAAAATGCTTACGTGTGTGATATCGTTGCCTGATTTTAAGAGAAGAGATCTCTGATCGATACCCAAAATACCAACGTAGGAATTCGGTTTTGCCGATATAGTAAGATCAACATTTTCTCCAGGTCCAACGGTTTCGTCTGGTATTGTTTTGATATCCACCTAAATTTTGACGTTAAATATTCAATTAATTCAAGTAATTTGTTTTAGATACACACATTATTAAGAATACATACGAAATTTTGCAAGGCACCGTCCAGTTCTACGTCCAATGAATCGGCGACTATTTCACCATCTTCCCTTACGAAGTAAACGAGTACACGGGCATTAGGAGCCATTACAAAAGTGGCCAGGAATCTAATTAATGCAAACGAAGAGAGAAACAATGTAGAGGTGTAAAATAAGTTAATTATCGAATCGCAGATAAGAGGGAAAAGCTATATCTCACTTACCGGAAAGACGCTGTGTAGCGTTCGGAAATCTGAATTGACGCGGCATTCAGAACATCTCCGCGTCCAAGAACTTGGTAGCTAAGATATTTCAACGGAGTCGTGGAATTGACTTCGATTTCTACATATTCACCCACCTGTTGTTTAATAATAAGAAAGAATAAGGTTTACATTCCACGTGAAACGACAGATTGTTTAATTTGAATCATGAATAATAGATACCATGGGTTTCTCTGTGCGAAGCATTGCTTGAATGTAACTTTCGCTTCTGGAAGTCGCTGGATTTGTCGATGGGAACCATTCGTGAAGGTTCAAGTATTGGGCCTACGTTAAACAATTAATTTTAATGTTTTATCGAAACCTAATAATTGTTTTCAAATTTTAAATTCCAGTAACACAATTATTATTACCTCAATCCGAAGAGGTCTGAAGATGTTATCTTCCGCCTTCAGTGGAGGATAAAAGTCCAGCTCAATCATGCCATTCTTGTCGAGCATTCTCGTCATGTTCATCAAGTTGTCTTGATCGTAAGTGTAACCGTACGATATGTGAACGGGATTTGTATTGTCGATTACCGGCGAACCATCGTGATACGCTACTTTCAACTAAAATAATAACAATTTTCTATTAAAATGCTACACGACAACAACTATCAAATCGGCTGTGATTTCCGACGCTATTTAAATAATTTATGTTTTTCGCGCACAAGGCAACAAAAAAACAGAGTCGTTTTGCGCAACTGCCGTCATCAACAATAATGATAAGATTACAGTGCGCGTGCGCGACTCCAGAACGACATTTCGCACAAAATGCAGCGTCTACTTAGACGGAGCCGAGCGGTAGCTAAAACGTGAAATTTAATGCGAGAAGAGATAGAGGAAAAAAAGAGAACGAAATTAAGACTCACAAAGGCCGTGTACTTGAGGCCGGGTTTATAATACTCGGCGGTTCTCAGTAGTTCCATGGTGTACTTGTGCTTATGAAGGGTTATTTGCATGGAGCTATTCTGTCTTCTTCCCGTGACGGCTTCCTCCACGGCGACCTCGATTACGACCGGCCTCCTGTAGTCGTCGTCGGTTACCCTGTGGAATACGAGACGAGGCGGATGTTTTTGTCGGTACTTTTCGTCGAGGAAACAAATTTCGTATATCAATGTTATTCCTTTGTTCCTTCTCTTTTTTTTACATATAAAAAAATCAGCTTGATTTGACTTTTAGATGAAAAAAAAAATAATAATAACAAGATCGTTCTGTGAATGTAAGTGCGAAATTTTCATTGCACATCAGGAATGCATATAATAAATAATAATTTAATGAAAAATGCGCTTTCTAGAAAGTTGTAACGCCGGTCTCGAAGCGGAAACTCAAGAGACGTCGCGATGTAGCAAAAAATATTGTATACGTTCTCGCGGCAAATTTGCGTATAAGAAAATCGATATACCGACAAATAGCAAACTCTCAAATAATCTAACACACAAACATATATTATACACGAATAAAACCACGAGAGTTTCAGAAGAAAAAAAGAAATGGACATTTTTTCGTAAAACCGTAACACTTATTAACACCCGGCAGAAATTCCAAGCGCGGACGTTTGAGGTTTTGAGAGAGTTAATCGACTGTCCCATCGTCGTCTCTTTTCCCATCCACTACATATATACCGCTAGACCGCGGAAAAAGCACGAGCTCGCCACAGTAATTCGCTATAATGAAGTTTCGTATACATATATATATACCTGAGATCCTCGACGATGTCGAAGTCAACGGTGGCTTTCCCGTCGATCTTTACGGCCTTCCTGATGGGCGGTTGGTAAATCGGCTGTAGCACCGGTGAGTAAATGTCCGGGAAGGCCGTTACCGTCGCCTCGCCCTTCACTGGCTTGCCATAAGTGTATCTGCGCAAACGAGGAGAAATTGCCCGATCAGAGGACGGTATACGACGACGTATATAGTACGAGGCAAAGAGGCAATGGAGATTGGACGAGCAAACGATGATGATAATGATGCGTGCGCGCGGGTATTGTTTTATGGACTTTCACTTTATTCAATAATTCATTCGGGCTGTATCGTAAAACGGCTGACGTATAGTGGAAATATGAAGTTTTGATCGTGCGGTTGTTAAAGACGTTTAACCGTTGATTTCATTGCGCGTGCTTCGTTAGTGAAAATAGAGTTGGAAGTTTAACTGCGATTTATAATACGTGCGTATATTGATAGGGAAAATTTCAAATTCACTTTTTCGATGGTTTATACATGGAAGGTATTAAAATATTAATGTGAAATTTATATTTTAAAAAGTATAATTTTATGAATATTCAAGCAGTACGCGATGTACATCTTTATTTATTTTATAAACTTATAATCGTTTCACTTTTATTCATCAGATATCTCTTTATACGCTAGTTAATTTATTATTTGAAAAAATATATAACTATGATGATTATAAATATAAACAGTATTATGACACCCCGTTTAAACCTATACTTAAGAAAAGAAAAATTACTCAACTATTTATATCTTCAACGATATAATTGACTTGCTCGTGTCCCATTGAATAAACTCTTATATACACAAACCCATAATCAAATTACTACTTCTTCGCGTACTCAAAAGAAGAAAAAAAACCGTCACAGCCATATAATCACACGTACAGACACGCACGCGATTCATTGATACCATCCTATACAGCCATAAAATCAAATATAAAATTATAAGTGTACATATATACAAATCGATGACGCATAACGATGCGTTATACTCACTTAGCGTGAACAATGACGTTGATCTTTCCCTCCTTGAAGGTCGCGTGAGGGGGCGAATCAATAGTGACCTCGAACTTGGGTAGTATGTACTCGGCTACCTGGATACCTTTGCGGAAGGTCTGGTTGCCGATGTTGGCGACGATCTCCCAATCGCCGAGGACCGGCGATTGCGAGAGTTCGAGCTCGCCGTTGAAAATACCTTGGTGTAAACGCGGTCGATCCCATTGCTTGATGCGGTTGCCTTGGCCGTCCTGTAGGGAAGTACAATTATGGTGGTGTGCAAATGAGTGGTTTATAAAATATAAAATTTTGTTTAAAATTGTTATTCGTACATGTTAGGTGGTTACATGGTTTTATATTGATTCCAATGTAGCGTATTGTTGTTGTATATGTGTAAATAATTATAATAAAAATTGTTGATCTAACTCATTAGGGTGTACGTTGGTCAGCGAATTTTTTTTTTAATATAATAAAATTTGATACGATAGTTTTCATTGACTGCGACAAACCATGTTTTCATGCATTTTTTAGTGGAATTCAAGCCTGACAAAGATACTCTGGCGAGAGTTTCAACATGCCCATTGACTATAGTATATGCAGTTTCTATTACACAATGTTGTCCTTCTCTGCATATATTTCAAACGCTTTGACAATATTAACACGAAACGAAACTTTATATAATATATGGACAAATAATAGAGAAATATATTATATAAAAGTATAAAATTTTCAATTTACCGTGATGGTTAACGTTCAATAAAAAAATTGTAAAAAAAAGAGAGAATTCAAAATCTAAACAATAAATATCTTTACAAATTTTAAATGACTAATAAGTACCTGTCTCCTTTTCGCATACACTCGAGCAGTACAAAAACCTTAACGTAAATTTTTTAAATTACTATACACACATTCATGCAAAGTCACGCGTGACCTAAAAACCGGTGCACCCAAACAAAAGCTCGGCGCGCGAAAATTACTTAACGTAAGGTCGCACCTTAACACACAATACCCATATCACATCCGCACCTACATACCACACATCCTACTACGTACAACGTATATTATTATACGATAAACAAAAGCACTTACCGTAATGTAGACCTCGAGCTGCCGATTGGCGGTGGGCCTAAGCCTCGAGTCGAGCACAACGCAACGGAACTGTATCTTGCTGCCGGGCTTGTAGACCGATCTATCCGTCTGCACGAAGACCGAGTAACTTTTGTGCACGTAGTCGAGCTCCGTAGAGTTGACGAACTCGTAACCGCTGAGGCCGCGGGCCAGTAGCCTGTACTTGCCTGGGCCTGTGTCGCCGATCTGTAACGCAAGATTGGCCACGTTTCGGATTATAATGTGTATATCCTTATAGGGAGTAGATGTATACGGGTGATAAATACGTGCGCAACCGTGTCCTGGGGAACTGGGGGGTTCCGGAAAAATGATGGTGTAATATATGGAGAGGACTGGTTTTGTTTTTTTTTTCTTTGTTTGAAGGTGGAGAAGAATAGAGCTGGGTGAGGGTTAACGGTATGCAAATTGCGATTGCGTTATCGGGGAATGGCGCTGCTGACCGATATATATCATTTACTTTTTCTGCGATGCTTTGTTATTGAATAGTAAAAGTGACAAAAATCAATGGTGGAAGACTGGATAAAGAAATACAGCGTAGTTGTCCATTAATGTTTTGATTTTTAAAATTCTATATATGATATATTATAATGAGTTATGTCAATAGTTTTATTTTATTTTAATAACAGCCTGTACATTTTTATTATCGCAATTGTCAAGAATCTCGGTTTCATGCGCGTTTTGGAAGATTTGTTTTTTAAAAGAACATTAATGTTTAAAGCCTGCTTGTAATGTATAAAAGAAAAAGTTCAAATAAGAGAAAAAATAACATGTTGTAAAAGTCATTGAAACTATTATAATGACTCGACGATGGTATATATACACATCACAGTATACCTTCCAAAGTCCGTATATGCATTCTAACCACGCGTGCACGCGTGGCGGTAAAAACCTTACAGCAGTAAAATCAACCCATGCACATGACTCTTAAGAAACTTCGGTAAAAACATAAGCTACTTCAATCATCCCTATACGTATATAGCTTCTAGTTTCTACCTACAACACTATATACATGCGCTGCATGCACGCACACCTCCTGCTCTCGTATATCTTTTTCCGAAGATATAACCATTTCGTCCATGACTGCCCACAAAGCGCTTGCGGCACTGATGTGCATCACATGCTCCCCGTAGCTTTTTTTCTCCCCTTCCCCCCTTCATACACATTCGCGCATACCTACATACACGCGACGAAAAAAGCGCATATACACAGAGTACATATATACACGAGAGCGAGAGAGAGAGAGAGAGAGAGAGAGAGAGAAATCGTACAAGTATGTATGTACACATCTGTGTATCGGCGCGCATGGGCTGCTCATGCAATAACTGTTATTTTATGAATTATGTAATGGCTCGAATGTGCGCGGCGGCGGCGGCGGCTGCACGCTGCGGATGAACCGCCGTGTACGCGCGCGTGCTATAGCTCGCGGGAAAACCGTGTTTCCTCTCTCTCTCTCTCTCTCTCTCTCTCTCTCTCTATACCTCTTCTCCATCGTCATTATCTCAATTCCATTATATGCACGGCACGCGGTCTTTGTATCTATAGATGTACATATATATAGATATATATAGGCGTTATAGAAGAATGACTTTGTCGCTGAAAGAGAGAGAGAGATAACGGTGCGTAACGGCAGCGACTTTTATGCGCCGCCAAAGCCGATCGATTCGCGCTGCCTGCTGATCAGGTTATGGTGTACTGCACAGAGGCAAAAGCGAGAGAGAGAGAGAGAGAGAGAGAGAGAAGAGAGAAGCGAAGAGAGTTATGAAACAACGGTCGCACCGCGAACTGTTATGAAAGAATGCAGGTTTTGTGCGTTGGAAGATTATGTATGTATATTTGTGGGTATGGATGTAGTAAATTTAGCTTTAATGCGATTGGGAGGAATATATAGTTAACCGCATGTGGTTTATTGTAGGTTTTTTGCAGTCAAGAGATGAGTTAATCGCGGGAGGCGCATGTATAGAGCACGCAAGACGATACGTTTTATAGGGGAATATTAATTTTTGAAAGAATTTTTCCATGGATAATGATTCTTGGTTGATTATAGAGTTCAGTTATTTTTTTTTCTGGCATGCGTTTATAAAATTTGCAATAATGTATTTCAACAATCTGTCAAGTCTTTCATGATGCATATAGGTATACGACATCATGTACACGTGTTCTCCGAATCAATTATTTTTGCTATAATATCCTGTTATTTTATACCCACAGTTGTTGCACTTGTTAACGCAGATGAGACCTTATTAAACTAGAATCTTGATAAAACTAGACCATTTCCTACCAAGAACTACAACTGATTTTATGTAACAAAAGAATATTAGAAGCCGCTACAAGAAGATTCCAATCAAAACGCACATATTATACAGTTTTTTTTAATCGTTACGAATGTGACCAACTACAATTCTAAATCCATAACACAATCACATATACGAAACTAAAAAAGATCCTTCAAAAAAGTCGTAAAATTCACTAATTATATTTAAAATCACGCGAGCCTGCGACAACGCGATAGTAGGTCACCTATACAAATCGTCATGTGTATTATTATTTACTTTACTGTCATTGAAAACCATTGTAACGTGAAAAATTTCGCCAAGGCTATAACAAAAGTTATCTACGATTCCAGTCCCCTATATACAGCGAGCAGCGTTACTTGGTATCTGAGCTTTCACACGTATAATATACCTTGTCTTTTAAACTACACACGCGTCAACGACAAAAAAAAACTATAATGCGTCGCGTGTGAAATAAGTGAAAAGATATCTTAATTAGAATGTCGCACGGGGAAGAATTTAGTATGATTCTCATGGCGAAGTGTGCGCATTCTCTACCCGCGCGCAGGTTTGTACATTATATATACACACATATATACCATTGATGCATGACTGGGATGTGGGTCGCGAAGAGAAAGAGAATAGGATCTCCGCGCTTTCTTTGAGTTTTCCCATATATACATTGCTGACCTTCCGGCTTTTTCAATGGAAATGTGCCAGTATCGTCGGCGCCTTTCGCTCGTCCCATTGTCGTTTATGGTTATGTAAAAACAAGACTAGATTCTCCACCTGTGACGCCTCGCGAATGTACGTCTATAATACAGGCGTCAAGTTTTCTTTTGCACCGATTTTAATTTACGACGGTAGTTAATGTATCGTTAGTTATATTATATTATAATGTCTTATTTTGTCTTCTATATATGCTCGCGGACGTTAACGTATATCAGAATAAAAATCTATTTTATACTATTCGTTGATTATCATTTTTATCCTAATCTACTGAGATCGCGAATTATTTAATAATACGTATACTCTAAATATCAATTCCTTATTATAGTTAAAGCTTTTTTAAATTTATATGTTCCTCGTGAAATTATCACGTTAAACCCTTGCAAAACAAAATTTTATCAAACTATAGCCTAAACTTTTATTACGGCATACAGCAATTTAACTCCCATTAGAGCGAAATTCTGCATTAACTAAGGGAAAGTTTGCTCTCGACCATTTACCCATATATGTATAGTAAAGCTAAAACTTTGAGTACACCACATACTTCGCGAAATAATCGCGCGTGACTCTAATTCCTGTTCTTAGCTCCCTACATATATAATACATATATACCAACGATATTTGAATAATAGCTCGGAAAATTTCTAAACGCAATAATAACAATTTCACACCGAACACCTGTCAGCCACTATGACCGACACAATGTTCCATACCCCATTCCCGTCAATCGCGTGATATTGCCACTTCGTATATGCATACAGCAATATCATCCATATAATACACACACATACACACGCACTCACCTCAAGACTCAATACTCGCGTGGCATAAGGCTCGACGACGATGGTATCGGACACAGCAAGAGACTCGCCGCTGTCCAGCTGTCCTGATAGCTCGATGAACGTCGTCGTGGGTTCGGATACACCGACGATACTCACAGCCACGTGGTATTCCGAGTTTGGCCTGACAACTCGCGGTGCGACGATCGAGTAATACCTGCGCAGTAATTTTTGCCCGTGAACAATGTAAGGTATATATTGGGGCTATTACTTATATAGAGAAAGAGGAGGAGTTTTGTAATTGGGCATTGTGATGCGCGAGCGCATTGGTGTGTGAGTATACTTACGATTGTCCGGCCGCGAGCTGGGCGGTCAGGCTGAAGAGGAGGAGGAGGAAGGGCCAAGGTGACCAATCCATCGTTTACGACGGAATTTTGCCTGCTGGGTCTGTAACAAAGAATCGATTGCGGGTGGTCTTGTAATAATATGTTTATGTTGGAGTTAATGGTATTTTATAAGTTATATAATAGGTGTAGGAATATATATATATAGTTCAGAGGAATTTGAAATTTTATGAATTGAAATGGAACTTATTATAGTAAAAGTTATTGTTAATAGCTTCTGTGCATCTAGAGGATGTGACTAGAACAGGTGGAGTAATGAATGATGCGTAAAACATGATAATATATAGCTTAAGTGATGTTGTCAAAAAATCACCTTTTGAATAACTAATTATATCATAGACTTATCTTCTCTCGCGCATAATGACTAAGTAACGGTTAACATAATGGAAAATAATATTCAAATAAAAAAAGTTAATGGCCCACAATCTACAGGCCTAATAAATTAAAAACAATTTTTTAGATAAATTAAGAAATGTAATTTTCGCCTTGGTACTACGTTGTTATTTTCGAAGAATCTTGATATAAAGTTGTCTGCGTTATGCAGCCAACAATATATTCTTTGGAGACATCAACGCTTGGGAAATTTTTAATAATCCTGACATTCGCGTGACAATTTTCATGTCAGATAATCAGGGGATTTCCAAAGCTTTGATTTTAGGATGTGTGTGTTTCTGTTGAACTTCCGGGAACATAAGCAAAAATTACAAAAGTCTACAACTACCAACGTAAATCCTTTTTTATTTTTGATTGAGGAAAAAACTTGGGAAATCCACGATGTTTTAAAAATAAATTGTTATCAAATCGCAATAAAAGTCAATCAAATTGTTCTTAGAATTCTAAAAATGTACAATTATCAACAACTTGTATTATGTATTAATAAAATCGGCACATTGTAATAATATTTACAGTTTAATTATTTAGCCTTTTCAATTCATGTATATGGAAATTGTCTTTAACTAAAGCAATTATTTACATACATTATACAAAAGTTGTATGAATATTTAAACGAAAAATCATTTTAATATATCAAATTTATTTTTATTCAACAGTATTCATACACATATATTTTATTTAATATTCACTCGTAACCCTTCCTTATTTTATTTATTTTTAAATAAACTTTTCTAAAACAAAAATATACCTGAATTAATTGCAAAGCAGTTATCAACACCTTCCACAAAACCTTCCACGCGTAATTTCCACTGTCACCACTGTGCGCACGTAAAAACTTCACCTATCTCACACGCGCACCGAAACCGCACGATTGCCTAAATTAACTAAAAAAAAAAGGAAAAACCTCAAGAGTGCAGCGTCGAAAATCGTCCGACAACCTCTCTCGCAACAAAACAATGCCTTGTATATGCGTATACTCTTTCGTATACTTATGCACGCAAAACCGCTTGCTCTCTAAAGCACATTGCGCAAAAGCCATATATACACATACGGCGACGAGGGTACTATCGATGTGTCGCTCTTGGAATGACCAAAGCGATCGACTGAATCGTGCGTGCGCGCAGACCTATAAGATCTCGAATCTCCACTCCCGCGCGCGTGAGCGAATAAAACACATACGCACGACGCACGCACACATGGATAAAGAACCTCGAGAAGGTGCGTGGGCACATCCCGCGTCCTCGGGGCGCCAGAAGAAAACAACCAAGCGAACCGCACAGTGCGAGCGAGAGAAAGTGAGTAGCCGTGCGTGTATAAGATAGGTATATATTCTGCTTCTAAAAAGATATTTTTTTTTCGTTAAACGCGCAGTTGGTGTGTGCCCACGCGTTGCCCATGCGTAGGACATATATATATATATATATATATATATATATATATATATGTTCCTTTGTGTGTTTTGCTCTCGTTTTCGAAGATAGGTTGATGGTTGCATGCGAGGAAATGGGTTCAGGAAAGGATAATCGCCAGAGAGAATGAGTGAGATTGAAGCGAGTTGAGGACTCTGAAGAGAAACTATATACCTGATGATATTCTGTGTGTGTTTAGAATGTGGATTGTGATTGATTTGACTTTGATTGTAATAGATTTGGATTTGGATATATTTTCTATGATTTTTTTAATGCGCCCACAACTTTTTTTTATAAATTACTACTTTCTAATATTATATATGAATT
Source organism: Torymus tubicola (assembly GCA_035583055.1). Taxonomy (NCBI): domain Eukaryota; kingdom Metazoa; phylum Arthropoda; class Insecta; order Hymenoptera; family Torymidae; genus Torymus; species Torymus tubicola. The sequence goes on from JAWWEQ010000010.1 coordinate 2,180,570, forward strand.
CTCTTACTGTTCAAAATGAATTATGATACAATTTATTACCAGCAACTGTACTTTATGTATGTTTAGGTAGTTAAAGTCAGAAACATTTCTGTAAAATATCTCTAAAATACTTACAGTGAACAATACAAAATATTTTGTTTATTATTATTGTATTTTGTAATGCCAAGAAAAATAAAAAAAAACTTGAAACGCGTATAAAAACTGCAGTAAACCGAAAAAAGAAAGAACGAAGCATAAAACTTTATTCACGCTTTTGTTAGTTTTTACCGACCGGTAACGATTTCTCTAAACAACACCCCAACACCCACTGCAATTCAATCTAAAGTTTCCAAACCCGAATTCCCTTTGTTTTTTATACGCACTTCCACTTCCCAGTACTTATATATATATACTTGCCCCGTCTTCCGCTCTCCTTTTTCGTTTTCTCCGTTCCTTCCCACTCTCGCAATCTTTCCTCTTTTTTTATGTATATATCCCTCTCGTTGACAAAACAAAAAAATTCGCGACATGACGTCGCGAACTACACGCGCATCAGAAGAATCAGAGCAACGCGCGCGCGTGTTCGCGGCAAATTCGTTGGAAATCCCGGAAAAGGAACGCGCGGCGCTCGAGCATGCCGATGTCGTCGTCGCAGTGCCAATTCGCTCCGGCGCGACGACTTTTCCTTTTATGGTACCGTTAAACAAAAAAAGTAAGCGGAACGTATATATATATATACTTATACACACAAGAGAGAAAGATTGTGTGTACTTGTATATAATATATATATACACGTTATATGTGTACAAGAAAACGACGGTTGACCTTATTAAATTCACTCGCCATCAATTACGCGATCGGCGGTTGATGGTATAAGAGGTATTATGATGGGAATTTCGGCGGACGAGTACTTATGCGTGTGTGTAAGTTTTTATCGAGCGTGACGTACGTGCATATAGTATATAGGAGGAAAAGGGGGAGTTGAACCAGTCTCGAATGCGTACATACACACGCGCAACGGTGGGCTGCGCTTTTTGCGACCTCATTGAGATGCGAGATGCGAATCTCTCCCACTCGCTTGGGCGTGCTATAGAAAAGGACGAAAGGTGCACGTGTAAATATATGTATAAGACTGAACGCAAGAGTGTTTAATGTATACACCTTTTTGAGAGTCCATATAACGCGCGTGTGTGCGCGCATTAGTCATTGTTTGATTTTCATACATGTACAATATGGGTTTTAGGAAAAACCCAAGTATATGTATATACGCGTGTATGTATATGTGTTTCTGACTCTAAAATAGAAAATTGTGATTCACACAGTGAACAATTGTTTTCCTCGTACTCTTCAAGTATATTTTTTGGAGACATGTTCCTGCATAAACATGAACTTTTTTGTACGTACACAACGTGGAATAAAAAACGTATATCGGATCGGTTATTCGCTGAATCTATATACATATATCGATTTTCGAAGAATTGTTTTTCACTTCAAAATACTCGATACGCATCTTACAATGATATATTGCATTTCGAAGCATGCATGTTCCTTGAAAAAGTTGTTCATCTTTCCAATATAGAAAGTGCAAACACTCATATATATCAACTGACCATTACGCAAAAATATATCGTTACAGGGTGCATTATATATATATACACACACGACACGTAAGTACGCGCGCGCGCTCATACTCGCACGTCTCCACTCATTCCTCTCGAGCAAAAAACAAACTTTGAAAACCGGTAGTCCATTACCTCCTGCACTCGATCCTCCTATAACGATCCCCATATAACTCTCCACCAAACGTTTACGGTCTCGTTTGTACGTGTATATACTATTCACATACATATATATATTATATTACCCTCTCGCGTAATACTGCTTAAATATACTGCGCGTTTACTAAACCGCATATATACGGGCCGAAAAGAAGCCGGCCATTCGCATTCCACGCGTCTCGGTTTGGCGTGCGCGCGTAAAATACAACCGGCGCAACAATTGAAATTCCCTCTCTCTCTCTCTCTCTCCTTCACCGTTGAGAGAAAAAAAAAAAAGATGTACAACGTATACACACATCACACAGCGTTAATATATATATATACGTATATAGTGGCGGCGGCAGTAACGGTGCACCTGCGCGCGCGCGCGTTCTCCATTTCGGAGCTATGAGAGCTTGGACGACTGCGCCTCGCGCATGCAGCACTCTTTTTACGACCTTGTTTACATACAGACGCACGCGAGAGCGAGCGCGCGGCCCGAGGGTTTAATGCAAAAGTGAGCCCCCTTCGTAACCCATTCGTTGTTGTTGTTATACACGTGGGAATATTATAAGTATGTAGAGTTATACATGTCGCACGGGTAAGTTGTTCGCGATATATATGCGTGACATCGTCGGTTTATAATCGTCGATGAACTCACTCACCTGCGCGCGTCGCGGCTGCCGGTGAACGCCTCGCACTCTCTTGAAATAGGCCAGCAGTAGCAGCAGCCAAGCCTCTCAAGACTCGCCGGTGTGGTTCTCCAACGCTGTATATCGGTCTCTTCACAAAAGAGATTCTCTCTCTCTATCCGCGCACCTACGATTATTATTCCGCTGTCCCCGTGCGTATATATATATATATATATACTTAATGTTATACACACGACCACGTCACGCAAAAATGCCGGCCAAGGATCTGTCCATACGAGAGAGCGCGAGCGCGCGTTCTCGGGTTTAAGGTCAAGTCTGTGTCTTTCTCTCGCGTTCCGCGGTTGTTTCTCTCCGCACACTATATAGTACTCTTTCTCTTATACACATACACGTCTTGCGCCGTCCGCCGTGGTAGCACGACTGCGTGGGCCTTAGCGCTGATGCCGCGGCTACGGCTCTCTCTTTTCCTCTCTCTCTCTCCTCGCTTGCTCACGAGCGCGTGCGGGCTAAAAAGGCGCAGGAGTTAGCGGAGGGAGTAGGTATATACAAGCGAGCAGCCACCTGACCGAGTGCTATGATGTTGATATATATACTATATACAAGAGCGCGAGATCTGTTGTTGATGATGATGTAGAGGTGGTAGTATAGTGGTATATAGTGATTCTCAATGAAATTCTGCGCGCGTAAAGTAAGTATGGAAAAGGAGGCGGGGGGACTTGAAGTGGAATTTTCAGGGAAGGCGTGAGAAGCTGCGGTTATTTTTTTGCTCTGTACATAGACGGTTGAAAGAGGAGGAATCGGAGGATGAATTTTTCGGAGAACGATACTGCGTTTGGTATGAATAGGTGCACAAAGAGGCGAGTCCCGGTGGGATTGTTTATGAGCGAGGGATTTGATTGTGGGAAACCGAGATGTGCTATTAGAACCGTGTAATAGGTTCGAAATGTGTGATTTTACGGTCTGCCGAGATTGGCCGTTTAATTTTCTGAAATCGCTTTAAGATATGTTTACAATAAGATTAGAGAGTAAACATTTTTTTTTGTTTATTTATTATAAATATCCAGAAAAATAAAATCTTACATGTAGTTTCAAACTATTGCTGAGAAGGAAAACTGAGTAATTAGTTTCGGAAAAAAAGGAAAAGCAAGATAAAACTAAAAGTTAAGTTGAAGCTTGTTAAAGAATAATTGCTTTATTAGTTACCGTCTTACCTGTATATCCACGTAGTATAATGGTAAGGCTTGGACGTGCCTAAACAACGTAAATTCGTATTCAAATTTATCCTAAAGTGAGTATATATAGATATATGATGTGTGTAAAGCTTGACTAACAGATAGCATAATTTCAATAGTGCATTTTAATGACGGAAGCATTAAAGCCGAATGTTTTGTATCATTCTGACACTTTAAAATACGATTTTTATTCATACATACAAGATTTTAATATAATAAATATTAGAATTCTAATTCTTTTTTTAATAAAAAAGATCGTATTTAAATAATACTTCATTCAATGTTGTCTTTCTTTGGATTTTTTTTACATATAACAAAACGGCATTTAAGTATAATTATAATCTACTTCATGGTAACATAATATTAATAGATCGTTAAAATATTGGATATGTAGTTAAATAAAAAAAAAATAAATAAAAACCTTAAAACTTGTATAATGTTTCCTTTAAAACAGTAAGTTTCCAGTTATACCGTTTTTTCCGAATTCCAATCTTACATCGGTACCGTATTTTGTTTCCCACACTCTTAAAAAAAAGCCAAACAGGAAAACATCCTATAAATAACAATATAAATCTTGAAGCAAACGTATATAAACATTTCATCCAATTTAAATTGGAAGTGTTTATCAACCAGACAGACATTAAATACCGAGACGAAAATAAATTATGATTGAGGATGCCCCCATGTGCAAACCATTATACAGAATGAGTAAATTTAATTGCAACTTAGAACGAGAGGGCTTGACCGTTTGTTACTATTACGTAGAAGAAGAAAGTTAATAAATGATAAGATGTTATGAAACATCAGTAATAAGAAAATTAACATCTTTTGATTACACCATTCAATCACGTTACTTTGAACTTTTATATAAATAACGTTACATATTATTTGTTTTTGTTATATTACCCAATATAATATACGCAAAGTAAAATTAAATAATCTTCTTTAATAATTAACAAAATTTCACGCTGGTAGAATTAAATTAAGGATATTTTATAGCAAACGTGTTAATTAAATGAAAGCATTTTTAATGAAAATCAAAATATGCAGTGATAATAAAACGATTTACCTAAAGGTATATCACTATAGTAATTAAAATATAAATGTTATCAAATGTAAATTGTAATATTTACCTTAAATTGGTACATAATTATTAAACGAAAGCAATATATTGTTCATAGCTATAAAGTTATATATAGGTAAATAGTAGCGGTAATTTACGGTTACCATTTCCACCAGGACAACATACAATATATTTATAGTAAAAATTGATAATACCATGAGAAATCCCAATTTCTTCCGATAAAACCACGTCGACCTTTACACACATATATACAAAGTAAGTAAAGCGCTGGCGCATGTGAGCGCGCGCAAAAACACGTCACACAAATTAATTGTGCCGGCAGCACGGTACACTCTCCCGCTCGTATGAAAAAAATTCGAAAACGAGATCGGGGGTAAAAAAAAGGAAAGCAACTACTGCGCTCAAAGACGCTCACACATACACTCATATATATACATAGTGTGAGAATGTGTAACCCAGAGCTATAAGCATCGTCCGACGGCCGCTCCTCCGTATACATACATACCCCCTAGTATACACTCTGTTCCCGATATATCCCTCTCTCGCGTGGCTGTCTCAAGGATCTCTCTCTCTCTCTCTCTCTCTCTCTCTCTCTCTCCCTTTCTTGAGAGAGAGCCTCTCGGCTGAAAACTCCCGTTACAGGCGCGCGCGCGCGCGGCTGATGCGTTGATCTAGATACTGCGGAACGAGCTGCGCTGCAACGAAGAAAGAAAGAGAGAGACTCGGAACTCGACTATATATCTCTTTCTCACTCGGCAGTTCCTCGGTGGTATATACCTATATATGTATATACACGGACGGTATAATGTGTATACAACATGCGCCTCTTATATATATATATATATATATACACCTATATAGGATCCGGCGCGGTAAGAGATTCGCTGATTGCAGGTCTATGACTTTTTTTCTCATGACGAGCGGACATTTAATTTATGGATCGTGCGTGTGTACACACACGTAAATAGGTATATATGTACATGTGTATGTGTGTATATATATTGGTGTACACGGTTTGACGAGGAATGTGTGATTACGTCGGGATGATATGATGCACGCTAACTGCGTAATGCTAGCTGTCGGACGAGCGTCCGCTCTATATGATGCTTAGGAAGGGCTGTGTATAATAATGATACGCACGATACGTAAGATTGATAAAAGAGGATGGTTTTCCGCTCTGCTCTTGCTGGGAATTCGCGTTTGCATAATGGAGTTGATTTTCAATTAATAAGGGGACAATAATCGTATATAAGTGCGCGTTAATTGCATGAATTATATATTTGCTTTCGATTTAATTGGAAATATGTATTCGATGTATTGAGCGTTAAGTTTTAGAAATGTGCTCTATAATGTATATTCAATTATAATTTATGTATGTAGGAGTAAAAATACAAAAGTTTTAAAAATGTTATATATAGACGCAAAAAGTAATGTAGCGGTACTCGTATATTTTACACGTCAGTATAGAAGATCGCAAAGATAAGACTTCATTTAATATTTCCATAGAATAAAATGATGATGAAAAGAAGATGAACCCATGAAATGTAATTCGTGAGAAAGTATGCGAACAATGAAAATTATAACTTTCTGTGAAAACTCTGCGAATGCACTGCTTTCCATATAAAGGGACGGAAATTTAATGAGTGCGTGAATTAATTTCACTGAATCTTATAGCGAAACTTCAAAATTAGCGAATATATACTTCTAATTTAAATCTTTCGACTAATTAAAAATTAAGTAATAATTAGTGGTTAATCAATTTTAGTATAAATAATATTTTAATCCGCTCAATATTATTATACTTGTTGGTTTTAAAAAATTACTGATTCGATCAATTTAGTCTTATATAATCAGTAAATTTGTAATTATTTCAAATGACAAAATTAGCATTCTATGATATAAAAGGACTCGAATATTATACGTCTTTGACAAAAATATTCCTTTTCAGTTGTTTTGTTGTACAGGTTCCAAGAAAGCGTCAAATATATAATTTTAAAGAATTGCATGTGTTATTCGACTTAAAGCACGTCTAACTTGATTTCCGAATTAGGAAAATCCGTATGTATTTTCCAAGATTACAAATTAACAAATAATTTGTTAATAATAACAGTATTCTGGTTTCTTTGTAATTATCGGACAGACCAGCTAAAATAAAAATGTCTGGCTAAAAATAGATTTTTTAATTAGAATTTCCTTTTGTATTAAATTAAGTAGTTATTCATCCACGGTATTAGTTGTCATATCAAAAACTTTTTTAAATATCATTATATATGATAAAATTAGGGGTTGCATCATATTACGCAATCACGTGTATTATCGATATATTGTAATTATTTTTGGATGTGGATAAATTAGCAGTATTTAAAAATAATTATTGGTTTTTATTACGTGAAATAAGAAATTCTCATTTAAAAATAAATCATTATTTCAATGAAATAATCAGTTTGACATTTCTACAGATTATTTATACACATACAAAATAATAAAACAAGTTAAAAAATAATAATAAATTGGCAAAGCTCAAAAAGAATTCTTTGAATGTTTATATTCTTAAATTAAAAATTGTTCGTCGAGCAACGTTTCAAGAAATAGGGCACACGCGAGTCTGCAGTCACACCCTTTATAGTCCTTATTCTACACATTCAATATTTTTAATGTTTCTAGAAGTGTATATGTACCTAGTTACATACTTCTCTATATACCTTGTAGAAAATATTAAAATAACAACAAATTCTAGAAAATTTTGAAATTTTCTAGAAACAGCTAGAATTTTCTACAATTTTCAGGGATGTTCTAGAAAGTTGCAGAAAATTCTATGCGATGTTCTGGAAAAATTTAAGCCACTTTAAACGGGTAATAAAGACGCTTTTCAATTAAACGTAATTTTTTTAAATATCTATTTGCCAATAGAAATACATTTTGGCTTATCTAGGTCGTTATCTTTATCTGGGACAAGCATTGCCCAGGCTGCACTTCTCTTAAAGGAAATCAATGTTTGCGAGGTTGAGGGTAACGCTCTCTTAGATCATCTATACATTTCTATATAAGGTACTATAGATAATATAAAAACGTTAATAATGGAACTCTTTGTTTGAACTATTGTTGAATGAACGATAGCTAATATTTTGAAAGTAATGTTGTGTATTTGTAAAATATTGTACATATGATAGTAAATAACAATATATGTAACAATTTTAGTTTACAATAACTACGAAATATTTTTTTTATTTTAATAACTGAATTTTCATTTAATACATAAATAATTATGTATTCAATAAATCACGACATTTTTAAATTATATATGTAAATTTAACAATCTAACAATATAACAGTATTTCATTAAGTTATTACAATATTTAAAAATAATCAAATTAATTAATTTGAATCATTCTATTAAAAACATCATACTTACTAAATTATTAAAAATCATTCTGTAACTAATATACTTAATAATAAATATTATTAAAACTACATTAAAAAATACATTATTATCAAATTTTTTACCATATTTATAAATGATTTTATATCTGAATTAATTATAGGCAAAACCGATTTTAAAAGATTCTAATCATTGTAAAAACTTTTATAAAAAAAATTATATAAAAAATATTAATTGCAATAATACAAATAAAAAAAAGTAAAATGTCTGGAAAATATTACAATGTAAAATAAATTGGTTTGAAAAAAAGAAAGTTTATTTATATATGTATGATTAAGTACTAATTATTTTATAGCGCACTGTGAAGAATAACAATGTAAACAATTCAGTTATCAGATATGCATTCAATTATAAAGTCTTCATAACAATGATGATTCATAAGTTCATGCAAGAATACTATTTGCAAGTGTTGTATTGATACAACAGCTGATACATATAAATTTAAACTTTTTTTCTGAATATAGTACTGAAATTCTTAAATATAGAACGACCGCTATACTATTGATGCGCAAAAACGGGGCGGTTCCAACTGGTTCCAGTAAATTCGCGGTCGCCCGAAACGTTTATCCACGATTTTGGAAAATATCAAGAAAACTGTCGGAAAGTGTAACAAGCTATGCTTAGATTATTTTTAAAGCGTTTTGTTTACGTGTTCAATAACACACACGTTGATTTTCTACACTATTCCAACATTAATATTGTATTTTATCAATCGCACATTCTAGAAAAATTACGATTTCAGCTGTTTTTACCTAATAGTTTTAATTTTTCCAATTGCTACAATTTATGCTGTTAATTAATATCTTAAAATACGCGGCATCAATGCGTCCTTCACTTCAATAGTTTTCGTTGATAATAAACATAAACATTGCGTATTTTTACCGATAAAGATATGTTTTTCAGCAATTATTTTACATTATATATAACCTACTGCACATTTAAAACCTCATTTCATTCATGGTTACCTTCGTTCTATTGAAAAAATCATTTGTTTTCGCGAATTTCGAGGACGTTCTCAATCGTTCGTTTAAACACCTTACCTACATAAAACAGCAGTCTCGAAGCTTCTCGACACGTTCGCTGACACAGCGGAGCGCTGCTATCGCCTTCTACGCACGATTAAAAACAATGCAAATATTTTACCAACAACAACATGATTTACAACCCGAACCGCACATAAACGAATATAATCGACCACTAAACAATCTGCAAATTAAAAAAACACGTGAAAATCCTTCTAAAGCATCGATGGAAGCGATAGAAGCCGACCGAATGTGCGAGAATATAGTCTGAACGTTACGAGAATGTTCGCGTATCGACCGGAGCGCCAGTTCAGCGTATAAATACAGCCGCGCGACGCATCGCTCCTCAGTACATGAAAAGCGAACATACGAATCACTACAAAGCGAACGAAACCGAAACTAACTATAACACAAAGATGCCTGCTATTGGTATTGACTTGGGAACCACCTACTCCTGCGTTGGAGTCTGGCAGCAAGGGAAGGTCGAGATCATCGCCAACGATCAGGGCAACAGAACAACACCCAGCTATGTTGCCTTTACGGACACGGAGAGGCTCATCGGCGATGCCGCCAAGAACCAGGTGGCGATGAACCCCAACAACACAGTGTTCGACGCCAAGAGGCTTATCGGCCGAAGGTACGTCTTTTACGAAAATATTAATTTTTCAAGATTTTAAAAATGTTTTTTTTAAATGACAGGAAAACTAACCTTTCATCTTTAAATTTTTAACTTGTCAAAATAAAACGTAAAACATTACAAACTTAATATACATCTTATTTTCCTGTCGTTTTAAAAACGTTTGATTTTTTTTTGTAATTAACGTTTGATTTAGATTTACAAAAGTTTAAAGAAATAATTTAAAAATTTGTTAAAAATATCGTTCTTAAAATTTCAATGTTAATTTTAAAATTTTTTTTGATAAAATTTTTATGAAAAAAAAAAAAACAACATAATTACATTATGCTAAAATTGCGTGTTACTTTTCTGTTGCAGATATGACGACCCGAAGATCCAGGGCGACCTAAAACATTGGCCGTTCACAGTCGTCAACGAAAACGGCAAGCCAAAGATCGAAGTCGAGTTCCGCGGCGAGAAGAAACGTTTCTATCCGGAGGAAATCAGTTCGATGGTCCTCACGAAAATGAAGGAAACAGCCGAAGCGTACTTGGGACAGAAGGTGAAGGAGGCGGTCGTCACAGTACCTGCCTACTTCAACGACTCCCAGCGTCAGGCCACCAAAGACGCTGGAGCCATAGCTGGTCTCAACGTACTGAGGATCATCAACGAGCCCACCGCCGCTGCACTCGCTTACGGTCTCGATAAGAACCTCAAGGGGGAGAAGAACGTCCTCATATTTGACCTGGGCGGCGGCACCTTCGACGTATCCATTCTCACCATCGACGAGGGCTCGCTCTTCGAGGTTAAAGCCACGGCGGGCGACACCCACCTCGGTGGTGAGGACTTTGACAACCGTCTTGTCGACCATCTCTGCAAGGAGTTCGAACGCAAATACAAGAAAGATCTCAGGACGAACCCGAGAGCCTTGCGCCGCTTAAGAACCGCGGCCGAGAGGGCTAAACGCACCCTGTCTTCCAGCACCGAGGCGAGCATCGAGATCGACGCTCTTTACGACGGCGTCGACTACTACACCAAAGTCTCGAGAGCGCGCTTCGAGGAGCTCTGCGCTGACCTGTTCCGGTCAACCTTGGAGCCCGTGGAGAAAGCTCTAGCCGACGCTAAGCTGGACAAAAGATCGATCGACGATGTCGTCCTCGTCGGCGGTTCAACTCGCATTCCTAAGATCCAGTCCATGCTGCAGACCTTCTTCTGCGGCAAGCAGTTGAACCTCTCCATCAACCCCGACGAGGCTGTAGCCTACGGCGCTGCCGTACAGGCGGCTATTCTCACGGGCGAGGGCCAGACAAGCTCGGCTCTCCAGGATGTCTTGCTGGTCGACGTTGCGCCTCTGTCGCTTGGCATTGAAACCGCTGGCGGCGTTATGACGAACATCATCGAGCGCAACGCCCGCATACCATGCAAGCAGACGCAGACATTCACCACCTTCGCCGATAATCAGCCTGCTGTTACCATCCAGGTCTTCGAGGGTGAGCGTGCTATGACCAAGGATAACCATCTGCTTGGTCGCTTCGAGCTTGGCAACATCGCCCCTGCGCCCCGCGGCATACCGAAGATCGAGGTCACCTTCGACATCGACGCCAACGGCATCCTGCACGTCACCGCCAAGGACACGGCTAGCGGTCGTACCAACAACATCCGCATTACCAACGACAAGGGACGCCTGTCGCGGGCGGAGATCGATAGGATGTTGTCCGAGGCGGAGCGCTACCGCGAGCAAGATCAGGAGCAGCGCGAGAAGGTGCAGGCGCGCAATCAGGTTGAGAGCTACGTGTTCTCGGTGAAGCAGGCCGTCCAGGAAAGTGGCGACAAGCTCACCCAGCCCGATAAGGATCTGGTGACGAACTTGTGCGAGGAGACCATCCGTTGGCTCGACAACAACACCTTGGCCGAGAAGGACGAGTACAAGCATAAGCTGGACGAGCTGCAGCGCCAGTGCGCACCGATCATGACGAAGATCCATGCGGGAGGCGCACAGCCGCAGGACTGCGGCAATCAATATAGACAGGGTGGCGCCGCACCCCAGGGTGACTACTCGGGTCCCACCGTCGAGGAGGTGGATTAAGAGCTTCAGAACACCGAGGCCAAATAACATCATTAATTGCACCGTGGCCTGAACAACATCGATAGGCCGCATCTAACGAACGGAACAACATACCTAGTCATTACAAAAAAAAAAACCAAAAAAATATATTTATTCAAGCATTCCAAAAAGACTGAAAAATTGTTTCGTGGCTGTCTGAACAAATGTATATAATAACGACTAGTTAGTTTTCATGTCGGGGCTTATTGATTCAGTTTTTGTAATTTTGTTTGGTACTTGAGGGTCTTCTGCAGAATCGTAGTTGGCTGTTAATTGCCGAATTGAGTTATGAGATGCAGAGTCAACAAGTCCTGTAGCCAGTTTTAACAGCTTTCTGTAAGAATATTCATCTTTTTGATTTTGTTATGGGTAGGTGATAAAACTGGTTTTCATTGTGATATTAAATAAATTTTTTTTAATTTTTATACAAAAATACTGTTTTGTGATTTGCGGCTAATCCCCTCTTCCTCGTCCTTTCTCCTTTCCTTTACATTAATACTATTAGTTATTTGTGATAATTGAAAATATAGTATTTATTAAAAATTAAAGTAGCTGATAGTAATTTCATATCTTATTGATATTAAAACTTCACACTTTGTCAATTAGTTTATTGTTTAAAATTTTTGATAAAGCTTTTCATTAATTAAATTCAAATTTTAAAATAGTTTTGATTTAAAATTAAGTTAAGCATGATAGACTTATCTAACCGAGATCTATAATTGAAGCGCACCACTTGCGCGCATCAGTAAAAAAAATGTACAAATTTTGTTGAATAAATATTTGATGTTTATTAAAATAACTTTATATTAATTTATTTAAAGAAATGCACATATAGGCATAAATACTCAATAAATCAGAATTATAAACCATTTAAGTTTTATAAATTTATAATTCTTTGATTTTAAAATAGTTTTGATTTAAAATTAAGTTATCATCATGATAGACTTATCTAACCGAGATCTATAGTTGAAATGCACGTCGGTAAAAAAAATTTACAAATTTTGTTTGTTGAATAAATATTTGATGTTTATTAAAATAATTTTATATTAATTTATTTAAAGAAATGCACATATAGGCATATAAATACTCAATAAATCAGAATTATAAACCATTTAAGTTTTCGATCAAGCTCGCAAGTACTTATAACTTGTATTCACTGCGGAAAAGTTGGCACCACTTCTGCCTTCATATCGCTTCGGATTTGAAAAATCAAACGGTTGCGTCGGAAGGTCGGAACTCCGAGTTTGCGCTTCTCCATCACTCAGTTTCTACATTTCTCGCGTTCGTATCTTCTACGAGTTTTCACATAACTTATTTCTCCGTAGAATTTACGATCCTTTCTTATATTTCGTTGCAAAGAACTGCAAATAAGGATGGCAGAATTCAAAACACCTACGACCAGAAGAGTGAGAAGTAAATTAACAGACAATCCGGAGTTACAAACTCCCATAAAAATTCCGGCTTCGCCTTTCCTGAAGCAAATAGGTTATGGCTGTGGTAAGACTTTTCCATCTGTTTGAACAAAAATTGTAATTTACATTTAAATTAACTGAATTTGGTCATTATATAGGAATTAATGTATTTACATTGGAGAGATCTCCAAAAGTTGGTTTTACTCGTTCACCATGGGCAATAAAAAAACGCAACAAAGATGTTACTGATGATCCAAAATATAATACAAGAATAAAACTAGAAGCAGAAATTCTTCGAAAACTAAAACATCCCAACATTGTTCAATTTAAAGCACTTGCTGTTTCAAATGGCGAACCATGTCTTGTCATGGAGAAATTAGATATTTCATTAGGTTATTTCTAATTTCATAATTCAATATATTCTAAACTCAATATGTTATTATATTTATATTTATTTTTAATACATACAGGAGATTTAATAGAAGAAAAAGTTGAAGCAGGAGAATTACAATTTTCAGCAAAGGAAATATTAAAAGTTGGTTACGAAGTCGCAAAGGGCTTAGAATACCTTCATCATATAGCATATATACTTCATGGGGACATGAAAAGTTATAATATTCTAATTTCAAGAAATTTAAATATAATCAAAATATGTGACTTTGGAGTTTCTGTACCATTAACAAAAGCATTAGAAATGGATACTTCTACAGGAGAATTTACGTACATTGGTACCCAATGCTGGAGCGCTCCCGAAGTTATCAATGGTAAATATTAAACCTATCATTTTCATTTATCAAGGAGTGTGTCTGTGCTCCAAAGACAATATATCATTCATTGACCTGCATGAGAATTTTTTTGGTTAAAATGGAACTCTAGTTTGCGCAACTTCTGCTGATATTTTATCAGACATATATAGATAAGAGTACTTATAGTTATAAGATAGTTGAAAATAGCATCTACAAAGATCAATGTGTTTCTGACGTCATTTTAATTCTGGCAACATGTAAATGGTAGCGTGGCCGAGCGGTCTAAGGCGCTGGTTTAAGGCACCAGTCTCTTCGGAGGCGTGGGTTCGAATCCCACCGCTGCCAATTTTTTTTAATTTTTTTTTTTTTATAACTATAAATTATGTTATAATTTACAATAATATTTCTTTTTGTTTATTTATATTTTTAGGAAATGGACCTATCACTAATAAGTCTGACATGTGGTCCTATGGCCTTGTTCTTTGGGAAATGATAGCGTTATCACCACCACATGTTGAAAATAACAACGAGACAATGGAGGTTTCCATGGATGAATCAATGCTTGATAATACAGCTATGAATACAAGTAAAGAAAATAATGATCCAAACGATTCCTTTATGGAAGATAGTTTTATTCAAAGTTTAAAAGATCCAGATGATGGAAACTATGGTAGTTTAAAATAATATATTTATGTATACAATATTTTAAAAATATTATTAAACTAATATAAAAATTTCCTTTTTCCTTAATGCATTCTTTAGGTACAAGACCAGCATTACCTGCAATAGAATTAGGTCCAGAGTACGATAAGGTATTAGAATTATTTTATGCTTGCACTGATGAAGATTTCAAGACAAGACCAAGTGCAAAAGGTGTTGTCATGTTTTTTAAAAACTATGTGAAAGACATTACAAGTGGAAATACTTATAAAGCATAAGACTTGACTGTGTATTGTATATACCAAATATGCCTTTAAAAGTAATGCAACGTATTCTATAGTTAAGATATAAACAAGGTAAATTATTTAGTTAAGTTTATATTTTTTTTATAAAAATTAACAAAATTGACATAAGATATAAGTGTATTATTATATTTTTCATATTTTTATATATAAATTTTATGAACAAATAATCATTAAAAAAATTATTAAAATGACAACGATGATAACTATAGCGATTTTGATTTTTCTCTGAAATAAAAAAATTCTGTATTATTACAAAAATAAGATTATTTAATAATACTAATTACTAAGTGAAGTACTTACTGCCCTTTGCAACTGTTTCTTTTTATTTGCTTTATGAAGTCGATCACGGCCACTGTCAATATCATCTGTTGCTTTACTTGCAAAATATTCAACACAGTTTAATTGTTCTCCCTGTGCAAAATTTACAATAATTTAATAATAATTTTATTTTGATTTTTAAATCAATAATTTAATACTTCATACTTGTCTTTCAACTAAAAATGCCATTTCAAGAAAAATATCCCTGATTTCAACAATAGATTTTTCTAACTTTTGTAATTCATTGTGCCTAGTTTCAATATCAGATAATTGTTGTTGAGCTAATTTAGTTTCTTCTAATATCTGAAAATAATTATCATTAGATGCATATATTATATTTGAAAAAAATTATTGAAAAAAAAAGTATTTACATTATCAACAAAAAGACTAGTTTCTTGTGAATCTAACATATCATCTAATTCTTCACTTGTTACCTGTCTTCTTACTAAAAAAAAATTATTAATAAATTTTAATTGTTATTAGTATAATTTTTGTTTGAATAATTTATATTATATATTCTTACACAAACGTCTTTGTTGACGTAAAAGTAATGAACATTTATCGTAATATCTTAATAAATTTTCGTTATAATCTTGCATTGTTTCTGAGTATAGTTTAAACATAGTCATGTACTGTAAAACCTTAATCCTATTGTAAGCTGATCCTTCTCGAGCTGTATTAAATGTAATATCTTCGACGTCGGAAGTATCCTTTCCTAATTCTAAATAATAATAAAAATTATAGAAAGCTTAACTTAAGTATGTATATAAAAAAATAAAATGTTTTATTAAATAAATTTAAAAATATAATTTCATTAAAAAAAAGTTATATCATTATAATTAATAAAAATTATTCTCAAAACAATTAAAAATACAAATGAAATTTGTAATTGACTCTATGTCTAATAAAAAATATTTTAAATTTCTGAGAAAGCAGTTATACCAAAAAGAAAATCACTAGAATGTCACTATACGAAAGCATCATTTTCACTACTAACATCCCCATCTTGTTTGTTTATCTACAACGATCTTTTTCAGGTAATATAGGTTATGTTTACTCAAAGTAAATCGACAAAAACGTTGCTTTACATGCACGCAGTCAAAATGTTTTGTATAAGATGACTTAAAAAGAAACTTGACATGGATCCTTTAGAAGTATTTGATAATTTCAAGTTAGATACTTTGGATGAAAAGTGGAGCAATGAAGTGTGGCAAAGAGAATTTCTATCCTTTCCTGAACCCCCAGTTGAGTACTCTGTACTCTTGGGCAGTGAGGATATGGAATTATTTTTGAAAGAAACTCGAAATATTGTGAAAAAGTGGATAGAACAAAATGTGACTAAAGACCAAGTGAGTAGTGAAGAAAGACCAGAAGTTTCATGGCAGACATTGACAGCTCTGAACATCAACATACGAGGATTGCTAGCTGTTTTAGGATACCTCATTAAAATTGGTCAAGCTGTAGGAGCAGATGAAGATGCTAGACAATCATGTTTAGCATCATCCAATTTGTATTTTACTCTTTTGAGTATTCCTGGAAGCAGTTCATTTCATGTCTTCCATCCAAACTTATATCAACGAGCAATTGAAACTTTGAAATTAAGTGAACTCTTACAAAGTAAAAAGGCTCAGAAAGTAACTGATTTAGAAAATTTGTATTCAGAAGATAAAGATGAAGAATTGATGAAAAGTGAAAAAATTACATTAACAAAGGGGCTGAATAGCATCTTGTTTGACTTGATTATGATGCTAAAAACATTTTACATGAAATACCAAGCTAGATCTTTGGAAGTAACTGTTATGAACTTAGTAGATATGACAAAATTAGAAATAGAAATAAACCATTTTGAAACTCACAACAACCACAAAATAGCGGCTTCAAAATCGTCTTTATCATATAATGCTTATGTTGCTTTACAGGACCTATGTGACTCAAAACATGGTGCTATAAAAGATACTATTCGACTCATAATGAAATATTTAATGCCTCATCTATGTCCAAATTATTTAGAGTTACCACCACGGGCATGTAATGTAGTCTGGGATACAATAATACATTTTATAAAAAATTTATTAGATTCTAATGGATCTAATGCAGAATTAGGTATAGAAACATTGGTACAACATCTTCTATTAAAATGTCCAGATCGATCAGAACCAAGGCAAAAGCAAGCTGGAGTCATTGCAAAAATAATTAATATTTGCCATGGTGAAATTTTTCATAAGTTAATAGATAATTTAATTAAATTTGCTTTTCACAATAGAATACCCTATAGAATATTTGCCCAAGAAGTTATTGGAAAATTATTGTCAGAAAATTTTAATAATATGGAGAACAGTGAAACCGATTACAGGACCAAGATTAAAACTGTACTGACTGCTACATCACTTAGTCGATGTATTGATTGCTCCAGTATGGTAAGAGGGAAAGCAATGTCTATAATTGAATCAATTCTTCACAATGAAAAAGTAACTGTAAGAGACTTTTTAAACATGTCAGAAGAAGATAGTCCATTTCCAACCCAAGAAGTAATATTGGAAGCTTTTACAACAGATATTAATCCTCTCCCTGGTCCAAATACCTTTAATACCATGCTACTAAATAGGATAAAAGATGAACGTGCTTTAGTAAGGCGCAGTGCTATGCATGCACTTCAAAATTTAGTAACGCATTTTCCAGCACTCTTAGATAAAGTAGCACCTGTTATTGGTCTTCATTGTAGAGATCCTGCATTGTCTGTTCGTAAAGATGCTGTTCATGCACTAACTAGTCTGCTACAAAAATATCCTGATGATGATAAACTTATGAATGAATTTATAAAATGTGTTTTACCACGAATATATGATGTTGAAACAAAAGTTCAAGAAAAAGTATTGGAATCCCTACAAAATTTAATGTTAGATAAGATAAATTCATTTGAAGCAGATTCAAATGTCCAAGATCAGCATTTACCATGGAAAATAATAAATCGATTGACTGAACATAAAATGAGAAAAAATTTATCAAAAATCTGTGATAGTTGGGTAAAAAATGAAGTAATCAATAATTCTCTAATTAATAAAATACAAACACATATTGAAACTGAACATGATGTAGAAGCTTGGATACTCTTATCAGCATTAGCAGAAAATTTTAAGATAACAAACATGAGAAAACATTTTGAAGACTATAAAAAGATCATACAAGGTAATGACTTTGTTACTACCTTAAAATTAGAAGTGCTAAGGTATATTTGGCAAAGTATGGGAAAAGATTACTTAGAAAATCTTCATGCTTATATCTTTGATAGCCTTTGTAAATTTCATGTAAGTATTGAATCCATTGGAATATGTATAGACATTTTAGGTGGAATTACAAAACGCTTGCGTGGATCTGAAGCAGAGGAATCAGTACATTCACAAGTAGTCGAGTTAATGAAATTATCAGAAGTTCAGATTGAGAAATTAGCTGATGAAGATACACAAGTTGATGATGAAACAATTTATGTATATTTAAAAGCTATGAGTATTTTAGGACATGCTTCATTTTTGTGTTCTGAAAATGTATCTGAAATTACTTTGAATATAATACAAGGCCTTTTATTAGATTGTGATTCAGTTCATATGTCTAATCATTGTTTAGAAAAATTTAAAGCTGCTGGAGTAGTTGTATTAGGACAGCAAGCAATGAGAGATCGAGAAGTTGCTGAACAAGTCATGCCAATTCTAGGAAGATTAATGGTAAGCAGTAGTTCATCTGAATCATTATCTCACGCTGCTATTAGAATAAATGCTGTTAAAGCATTAGCTGATCTCTGTATCAGATTTACTGCCCTGGTGGAACCATATTTACCTGACATGTGCATAAGCATGAAAGATCCTAATGCTCAAGTAAGAGAAACAATAGTTGTGATATTTGTTCAGCTGTTACTTGAAGATTATATAAAAGTAAAAGGTGCATTTTTTTATCACATATTAACTATGTTATCGGACAATGATGAGACAATAAGAGAATTAACAATTTTTCTCATAAAGGAAAGATTATTAACAAAAAATAAAATGCTTATATCACAATCTTTTGTAAGAAGTATATTTCATTATAATAATTGTGAAACTAGACATAAATTTAATGATAGAAAAATAAGAAAAAAAGAAAAAGATGCTTTAACATTGCCAGGAAATAAAAACGAGATAAAAAGAAGAGTTATCTATGATTTTATGCTTGAACATCTTGATCCTCCAAGCAAACTTAAGATTTTAACCAAATTGAATTCAGAAGTTTTTGAAGGTGTATCAGAAAAATTCATTAATGTGAAGCAATCAGAAGGTGCATGTGTTCTTAAAGACGTAATTTATATAATTGCTAATGATCGAATGCAGGCTGCATTTGGTCATAAAACACAACAGGATGAAGATTGCCAAGATGACAGTAATGCTATAATAGAAACTTCAACAAATAATGCTTTAAATGTTATTACAGAAGGAATGAAGAAATTCAAATTAAGCGTTATGGTTCCATCATTAATAAGGCTTAGAGAATTTCTTTCTGCATGTAAATCACCTTTATTGATAGATGTCTCAAAGTTTTTCTCAAAAATTATTTCTGAATTTAATAAGGATCAAGTAGCAGAAATATATGATGAACATCCACAGTTGAAAAAAGACATTGATGATGATATTAGGTGCGTTATTTCTGATTGAGTTTTTATTTTTTTTAACTTAAATTTTATTTTAAAATTTTTTTTTAAATTATTTTTATCAATTATTTATTTTGCATGTTTTAATATGAATGCATATTTATTTATTTATTTGTTAATTATAATTTACTTTTTATTAATTTATTTATTTTCGTGTAATTGATGCATGGGTAACATTTTAAAATTTTGTTTTAATCTAGTATGTGTGAAAAAAGGCCAGAGGCTGATGATTCTGATTTTGAAGAAGAACATGAATCTGTAAATAACAATATGTCTGAAGAAAATGAAAAGTGTGCATTAAAAACAAGAGATTTTAATGCTAATATACCTAAAACCAAGTCCAAGAAACAAAAATTTTGCAGTAGTACAGTTACTTCTCCTCGTGCAAGTACTAGTTTTAGTGCTACTACACCAAGAAAAATACAAGATATTCAATTTAATGGGGTTCCAAGAATTGTTCTACGCAGATTATCCACTTTGACTTATCCTGGTATACAACAATGGATGAGTCCTCCAAGAGAATCAAATAAATCTCAATGTTCAGATCCTGGACCATCTAGCAGTGGTATATCCTCAAACAGCCCATCAGAAGATATGAACCCATCATCATCTGATTTATCTGAACCAGAGATAAGTAGCACACCAAAACCAAAAAAGAAAGCTAGGTTGTCCAGGAAAACTGACAATGTATAGCAGTCTTAAAGGTACAAATGTTGAGTGATTGTTATTTAAATAAATAATTGTGTTAATCATTCCTTCTACCTTATCTCTTAGTTTGATTTTGATACATGGTAAAATGCGCGTAGAAATTTACTTTTTGATCATTAAAAGTAATAACTTAATAAAGAAAAGGCTGACTGTAAAGATATCAAATTTATATATAAAAATACAAAGAAAAGAAATATTTTGAATAATTACTGATAATATTTATAAGTCGGCTTTTATAAACTTTACAAATTGTTGTATATATATATTTGTAATTTTATATTGTTGTTTCCATGTATTTTTATTAAACTAAGAGATATTTGTAAAAGGAATCGTTTGTAAATAAGTGAAAGACCATCTTAACAAATAATATCGATTAAAATTGACAACCTACCTCTTAATTTATTATGGATTCTATGAGCCAACTGATTGATGGTGTATGTCCGAGTTTCAAGCTCCTTTTGAATATCTGCAAGAATTTATTTTGTTAAAATTGAAAAAAAATATTTCGAAATAATGTAAGACTTACCTCGATTTGTGTGCAAAAGTACATCACTTTGTATGTTTTTTACTATAACAATATTCTCAATCATTACGTCTATTAGACCACGAGTTTCTTGAGCCTATTAACAGCACGATGTATTATAAAAGAAAATGTAAAAATAAGCTTTAAAGTTGCATTCAATGATTTATACAATTTAATAAATGTATAATGTAATTTAGCGTGTAAATAATGAAATAATTAAATACTTTTCTCTAATATATATATATAATATATATATATAAAGAATTCAAAAATAGATGTAAAAATAAATTTAAAGAGCTCTATTTTTGTACATGAAATTGAATGCAATGCGATAAAAGTTTAATCGTAATATATGTATAAATATATATATAGCATCTACACGTACTTCCTCAAGGAGCTCGTGCAGTTTTTTGCTTTGCTTCATCTGTATCTGTACATTCCTCAGAAAGCTGTTGCTCTTTGTTATACTGGTCTTTCGCACCTGTAAGTAGAGAAGAGCTAGTGTACGTATTATCGGTTGATTCCCCCTTACCGCCACCACGATTACTTAATACATAATAATATGCATATATATTATATCTCACAAGCGCGAAACTTACTGCACACAAATCGGGCATACGGTCCCGCGTCATGATGAATAACGCCTCGCTATCGGGCCGCGACTACGAAGCCGTATTAAGCGGCACCCACCGCTTGCTCGCTCGCTCGTGAAGGCGACTTATCTTCCTTATCAGTGCACTGTTGATTATTGATAAAGAAAAAAGATCATTATTGGCCGGCGCGCCGACTTTGCGCGCGCTCTTTAAATTTTTTCGCGCGCCCGCGCGCGTGGGTGCTTTATAATAATTGCGCGCGTCCTAGTCTATCTTCGCCCGCGAGCACGCACGCACGTACTCACGCAGGCACCACGCGCTCTCTAACCGGTGAATTCAAACGCCTCTGACACACTTTCGCGAGTGCGAGTGAGAGAGACAGACAGTGAGAAGTCGGTGTGCCGACGATGGTGACGACGAGTACAGCGCGCACCAATTCATTTGTGGCGAATATGCTTTGCATCTGAAATGGAAAAAGGAAGCGGCCACTTGGCGAGATGGAAGAGAGAGAGAAAGAGGTGCAAGGACGAAGTTAAACGTCTTCGCGCGCGCGATCGTACAACTGACGTTTTCTTCTCCGTCGTCGTCATCAGACTGACGCTGCTGTAAGAGATGGCTTTTCGTGCTTGAATGATAAAGGATGATGGAACATACATATATACACGAGTATGCGTGTGTATGCGCGTAAACGTATAACCGTCGACCGGTGTCATGTTTTCTGTCCGCGTAACGTTCCTCTGTGTTATCATTGTCACGCTAAATAAATTAATTGAGAAAATCTACCAGTGCCTGCGCTTCAAGGTATATATATCTGATCCGGTTACATCGGCTAACTATGCGCGAGAGAGCTTTGTAGAAGCATGTATGCGAATGTGAGCATGGTGCGTATATTATATATAATAATATATAAATTATATATAACATTGTAAAAGTTTTTTACGTTTTAAACTTAACAGTTTGTCAGATTTTTTATAACAGGTGAACATTTCTTTAATGTTATTTATTACAGAAAAAATTTAATGACTTTTCCCAAATTAATGTTAATGTGTTAATATATGAAGCTTTAGTGTTCTTATTTTTATTATATTTGACGAAAGCTATTTCCTTTTTTTGTTTGTGCGAAGTTTATAATAGACTTTTTTTTATAAACTAAGATGAGTAACAGTACAAGAAAGTAAAATGCACACCTGTGTGTACTTTATCGGGCGCCATGGCCGATAAGTATTTAAGCAGATCTGTGATATTTTGCAGAGCAAATAACGTTGCATTTTATCTTTATATACATATAATAATATACAAAAACCAAGAACTTAGAAAAAGGTTTGTGAACGAAAAAAAAACTGTTAAATAAAGAGTATTTAGTTTTTTCAGCAGTTTGTGTTTATTTCTTTACTCCTTTATCAAACTTTCACATAATATATTTCTAATCCGCCTTCGTTAACAATAACAAGATTCTTCAGTTTACAATACATTTTTCATGGGGAAGACTTAACGCACTTAGGATTTTGTTGTTTTATCTATAATAAATAGCTTTAAAATAAAACGTGAATCATTTTTTAAGATTCAAATAAAATTTGTTTCTCAACGTAAAATTTCTACACAGAAGAAGACAACAAAGTAGAAGATTACGCGTACATTCTAAACAAAGAATTTGTATGTCTCACTATCGCGTTTCGTAAAGATAACGTTGAGAACATTCGGTAAGGCAAATCAGTCAGTCTTATAGAATTTCATATCTGTTAAGATTGATTTTGGCGCGCGCTCGTAACAATATTTTTTTTTTTAGACTGCTGATTCATTGTAAATAAATTAAATTCAACAATATTTTATAAATATTAGTATATAAGCATTATTTATATATAGTGGACGAATCTTTGTTAAAACAGCTACCAAAAATTGCACTGGATTGGTCGATTAGTATAACGCTAAGGTACGCAACAATGGTTCACTAATTTCTTTCACAGCTTGTCCTTACAAGGAACTGTTAATATATTACAAAATAAAAATCTGTAGAACAAGGATTCTACGTGCAATATATATATTTACATTATATGAAAACGTTTTTTTTTTAAAGCGATACGCTTGGCATATCGATAAAAAATGTATCTATTCGAATATCATAAGATACAGCAGAGTGACATAATTTTTCTTTGCATTATCAGCATGCATTACATGATTTATCGTCTCTTTTTTTATTATCAGTTAATAGTCTATCAATGGTCCAAAAAATATAAACGACTATATATTCCTTGGATCTCTACTAGAATGCTTGAAAGCAGTAACAAGCATTAACGTTCCAAAAGTGCCACAGTAAGTCGAAGTAAAGCATCGAAAATGAAAATAATAATTTTTTTCACTTCGTTTTCATTTTTTTCTAAACAACAAAGTACTTGCATCATTATAATTTCTTTTCAAGAATCAATACATTATTATCCTCGACGCTTACATTCTCAATAAAACATTTGTCAAAACAAAACGAATCATTATCAAAACAATCGCAGTCCGACACTTTCGGGAACAATTGCACGCGTAAAACCCAAACACCCCGTATAGGCATTGCACATTATAATTATCCGCGATCGCATATCAACACGCGGCAACTCCGTTCGTTCCCTGAGTCACCGTCGTCGTCGTCGTCCGCGACCTGATCTTGTCCTTGAGATAGGTAGCGACCTGGTTCTGAGAGTGCCGACAGGCCAGCTGAAGCGGCGTCAAACCTTCCTGGTTGGACAGCAATGGATCTGCGCCCGCGCCCACCAGCTGTCGTGCCACTGTCATGTGGCCCATCAGCGCTGCCGCGTGAAGAGCGCTCTCGCCGTTCTAAAAATACATGACGATGATGAGAAGTTGGCGAAGATTTGCGTGGAGAAGGTTAAGGTAACGGGTATAAGAGACTGAGTGGTGGAAAGGAGTTTATTTTTAGAGGGATTAGAGTTTGATGGTTTGTTTGGGATTTTTATAGGTGAGAAAAGCCTGGGGATTGGTGGTAACGTTTTTGATGTTGAGAATGATTTAAGAGGATGTTGGAGGTAGTGTGGATTTTTCGAATGAATTTCAGTTATTTTAGTTGGTTTATGAATTCGCGATTCTTTTTTACTTAGTGGAATAAAATAAACACCGGATGCCAAAAGTAATTAGTGGTAAAAAAAAACTTGAATTAAAAAAATAATAGGAAATACTAATAGGTTGTCGGTGCATGTGTAATTATATACAGATTCCAACATTGATAAGTGTCTTAATTATTTAGTAATGGAAAATAATGTTGCACGTTTATTTACAACGGCTTCAATAATTATTAGACCGTGTACATAGGCCCTGAATTGCAAATTCGAATAACGAGTAATTTTAAAAACACGTAATCTTATAATTTACATAGAAACATGAGTAGCGCGAAATTGAAATTGTTCCATTGATTGCTTCTTTGATTGCGTGCGAAAATTGAAAAATTTTTCAACTTTACAAAATCATCAAATCACCTTCTAACGGGTACAACTCATATTTATATATATTTAACGAGTTCAAGGCGTATAGTGAGAGTGTTTGCACATCGTGTATTCACAAATTTAGCCAACCGTGACCCTCTAACGTCGGCCAAATTAATTCGAATTATTAATGTTCCCAAAACAGTTATATTTACTTACGGGAAGAATTCCGAGATTCGGACGGTACTTAAGTAATTCACCTATGACGGCCGTGTGGCCCTTGTGCGCTGCTTTGAACAATGGCGTTGCGCCATCCTGAAAGAAAAAAACAAAGCAAGCAAACGCTCGGCGTTAATCTCGTTATCGGATTTTATCTGCCTAGAAACTAGTCTAAAAAAAGATTCACCTCACAGATATTCCTATATGTACACAATGTAAAGAACTGCTTTTAAATAGATTTAGAGATTATATAAATATAAGCGTGACCCGTGGGTTTCTAGTCGGAAATTTATTGCAATCGTGAAGTCTGCGTGTAATGTATAGCGTTACTGGAAACAATTTATAGGTGCAAAAAAAATATTTACGACTCATTTCGTATAGTGTACAACGAGAATTATCCAATTACAGGTAGCGTCAACAAATACGAAGATAAATAGGCCGCAAAATATTCGTTCAATAATCTTTTTCATCTAATGTCAAGAATAGATCTTGAAAAAGAAATGATTGCACACATCATAAAACAATTAACGCGCCACTTCACAAAGCGCCGCAGCCACCGCTACTGCAAGAGAGAGAGAGAGAGAGAGAGTGATCGATAGCTCGAAAACCCTCCAACAAAGGGGGAAACACTTGGCCCAATTCTACCTAGACACAGCACGCGTATACTCACTGGAAAATTCATAGACAACACCCACACCCACTCGCTTATATATACATACAGACGCGTTGCATATCTATCTAGCGTGCGCGACCAATCGATTTCTAAAAATACATACAGAGACACAAACGAGTATATAAGTATATAGATATGTAGCACTATATAATAATATATACTCACGTGTCGCGTGGCGTCGACGCGGGCGCCGGCTTTGAGGAGCCTCCTGACCACGTGGTCGTGACCCATTTGCGCTGCGATCCAGAGCGGCGTCGCCCCGTCGGTACGAGCTGCCTCGTATTTGGCACCGTGGGCTAGTAGCACCTCCAGGATACGCACGTGGCCGTTCTGTGCCGCTATAAACAACGCCGTCGCGCCATCCTATAAAAGGAACCATATATATATATAGTGTAAATTGTGATGTAGGTCGTGAATTTTTCGGGGTTTACGTCAGGCTAAATAACGTTACATTATATACGCGAGCTTGCAAAATTTTTATATACGTGCGCGAGGGTTTCGTAAAATCGAGGATTTCGGAGAGCGGGAAATTGCGCAAAAGTTGCCGCCTCAAAGACGGCGAACCGTATATATATATATATATATATATATACTATAGCAAGGTCTAATGGGGGTTCCTGATCGCCAGGGAATTCTGGATGCGAGTGTATGAGTATAATTTAGTGAAAGTTTCCGGAGCACGGTAGAAAAACACGCGGAATTATATCGGGAAGCAAGTGTAATATATATATATAGATATAGAGTTACGAGGAACTCATAAAAAGCGTTTAATTGTTATGGAAGAGAGTTGATTTGCGCGCATAATGACCTAATTGAGCCGTTCGGTTTTTTTCTTTTGTAGGTCAGTTTTCTATATACGTTAAATTGAAACATTTGTTCCGCGTTACTAATATTCGACTTTTTCTCAGTATATCCATTGCAATAAAATTAAGACTATATTATACCTAATGAATTAATAAGAAGATTAAAATCCGATACTCTCAAGCAAGCCGTAACTTTCTACATATTTTCATAATATTTCTTCTCATAATATATTACACGTACGATTCCGAGCCATCCCGTTATACAGATTTGACAATACCCGATCCACCCATTATTCCACGTAACCGCCCTCGTACATCAGCTCAGCTTATATATATATATATTTACATGCCCACACATCACCCGCCCACTCGAACGCGTCCTATAGGTATATATCCACTCTCGACGACGCAAACTCTCTCCCTCGATGAAAAAAAGGAAAAAATGAAAAAGCAGATAACAACAACGGCTATTCCTCATCGACTGCACACTTCCGTGTATAAATTCACGTTGGCCGTACATATAGATATACAACACATCCGATCGCGTGATTCTAATTATAGCCTCTATATACTCTCTCCTCGGCTGCGCGAGCATCGAGTTCGCGCGAGCGCGGAATTTGACGGGTTT
Organism: Torymus tubicola; assembly: GCA_035583055.1. Classification (NCBI taxonomy): domain Eukaryota; kingdom Metazoa; phylum Arthropoda; class Insecta; order Hymenoptera; family Torymidae; genus Torymus; species Torymus tubicola. Next base: position 2,208,141 of record JAWWEQ010000010.1, read on the forward strand.
TGCACTCCTGCGCGTGTAGTAACGGCACTCGAGCATGCATCATGTACGAGCCACCCACGCATATATAATTCTCACCTTCATGTGAGCGTTGACGTTTGCGCCCTTGGCGATCAGACCCTCGACGACGTCTAGGTGGCCGCATTGACACGCGACGAACAGTGGAGTACCGCCGTCCTGTAACAAAAGCATCGTTGATTGATTAATATAACTATAATGCGTTGTATAGAGCTTTGAGAATCTTATTCTGTTATTTTTTTCTTTTTCTTTTTTGTTAAAGGGAAAGTTGTAGAGGGATGACTAATGGTGGTAAAATTTTCGAGGTGATTTGTATGCGCACGCTCGGGGTCTGAATTGGGAGCGGAAAATGCGTGCGCTGAAAGTTTCATTTATATTATAGATATATAATCGCCAAAGTGGGTTAAGTTTTGTTTGTAATTTAACTGTTATATGTATAACAGGGGCGCATAACTGCGGCTTTGTTTCGTGCGAGACTTATATATACTCATTTGTTATTCGCGGCGCGTGTCGATTAATGGAACCGCGCGTATATACCTATATGAGGTGTGTGTATATATATATATATTCATTGGTTTCTCGTGCATTGGTTGGAAGAGGCTTTTTCGTCGGCAAATACAAGAATTTACGAGCAAAGCGGTAAAACTTAATGAATTTCCGTAAACTGTGGGCTGGCAGTAGTTTTAAACCGCTATATTACAAAATAAACACGCGTTAAAAGTTTAAAAAATGCAATTTAACGTATCATTGTTAGTAAATATTGGAAAAAAAAACTTAGAAATATATTGCACATAGAGAAATAACGCTTCACTTACGATGCTACACGAGTCGACTCCAGCACCATTCTTTATGAGGATAGCGGCAATGTCCATGAAACCTCCTTGCGCAGCAAAAAACAGAGCTGTCGTGCCCGTCTGTAAAATAAAAAATAAAAGAGTTCTCTATTAGATTAGCAAACTACTTTTAAAAAATCCAAGATGTAAAGTGTTTTTTCTGCACTAGCGTGTCGTTAATTGTCACGAAACTTTAAAGTGAGTCTTTCAGTTGAAAGCCGAAGTGACTCGACAGCGAACATCAAGAAGTCATTACGGAATAAAAGCTGCGTCTAAAAATAGTTCACATGTTAACTGTTCTTTGTGCGTCGCGGATTGTCTCCTACAGTTTTGGCATTGCTAGAATACATTTGAATGTCGTCAAAAATTCTAAAATCTTTTGTGGATTATTTCGTTTCTCTTGATATTCGCTTATATTAGAATTTTAGCTTTCGTCATACAACAAATTTTAATAGACCGTTACTTCAGTTTACATTGAATATCCCAGGTATACGAATAAAAAATCTCATAAGGATACTTTTGTTAAACAAATATTTAGTTTCTAGATAAGACACTCGGCTATATTCAAATAAACATCATTTAATTAAGAAATTCCAAAATTATTTTCTATCCACGTCCACGGTATAATATATGTAACCCAATGGCAATGCACGACAATAAATGGCGAACACTTGTTTCAGATTGAAATCGAAGATAGCATTGTTCTTTTGTATATCGATATCAGTGCAGCCATTCAATTCTTAACTCTCTCCACCCAATGAACACCTGTACATCAGCGAACCATACACAGATACACATGCAAGCCCATCTCTCTCTCTCTAATCTCGCCTTCTAACCCAAAACTCCCCCACCTTTGCAAACTCTTCCCCGCAACGGGTGCGCAATCCATATTCAATTACACTCTCTCTCTCTCACCCGCGCGTCATCCTGACGCAACCACACGGATTTTTCGAATTCGCGATCGCGCGCACCGCTCACCCACACATATATATACAAATACATTTTCGTACACGTACATACATGCTGCATATACACACATACACATACAAAGTACCAGCGCATGGGGTCGGCGACCTATCTTTCTCTCTCTCTCTCTCTTTCTGCCGGTGTGTTGTAACAAACCTAACCGGTCGCGCGCGCACGAGAGAGGCACGTGTAAGAACGCGAGCTGCTGCTGCTGCAGTTCGATCGTGCACTTTCGCTGCTCTCGTGCGCGCGTATAAGTGCTTTGAGACTGTATACATGTATATATATATATATGTATATATAAGAGACCTAATAGAAAAGTCAGCCGCAGAGACGCGCGGGTCGTCTAATTACGTTCGCTCGCGCGCGCTGGCAAGTCAGTCGCTTTGGGTGCATAATGTACGATAATCGCTGGCGGCAGCGACGGAGAGTTGTTTCCGCGATCATTTTACAATTTGCCGGATAATTTTTGGGGTAATTGGCCGAGAGGGAAGGTGCTGCTACTGCTCTGTTGTTGTTGTTGGGCTGTTGAGGATTGATTTTGCGTTTGTCGAGAGGGAACTTTCACTTCGGGAAAGCAAAAGCATTCCGGAACAATTAGCTTTTTTTTTTAATTTTCATATATATTTCTTTGGTTGCGTTGGTACAGTTACATATACATTTTGTTAGTCTTGTTTAATTGATTAATTGGATTCCGATGATATATACATATATTTATGCGTATATCAACGCGACATTAGGATTAAAGAGTTTTACAAATGAAAGTTATTTATCGGTTCATCTACATATACATACGTATGAAATGTCTATTTGATTTTCGAATTTCTAAAAATAAGTTCGATTCGTTAGAGACTATAGACGCTCGAGAGTTGTTTATATATGTATAAAAACTTGATGAGAAAGTACACGGATGCACGGATTTTTTGATCCTAAATCAACGTTTTCTGTAAACTCACGCAAGACCGCAGCATAAGTATCTGTCAACACAAAAACTTTATCGAACTGCTCGACGAATACCTCACGATAAATCTTCATTCCACTAGTTCTGTATACATACACGCAACACTTCGTTCGAAAAAACTTCCCAACCCCGTTAAATTTTTTTTTGCCCGATTTACATATGCTCTTGATGCAAGTGCCCATAGTGTACCAACCTCGTGACGAGAGAGAGAGAGAGAGAGAGAGAGAGAGAGAGAGAGGAAAAAAACTCCCTCCACCAGCGTTGCACGCCGCAACAATGCGCGTCGTTTTTGTGTGTATACGGGTGTGCACTCCGGAATTCCCTTTTTTGCGTTTCATCGGGGAGGTGGTGGCACTTCTACGAGGTTACATGCTTCGCGAACCGCGTCGCGCGTACACAGGAGGTGAGGAGAGGGGGGGAAAGGGACACAATACCTATCCATTACAGATACCGCAGAAATTCTAGAGTCGCAGAATAAGCCGCCGCCGCTGCTGCTGTAGCCCCTCTTCTCAGTCGATGTTCCGCATCGGCGCTGGCAGTTGCGAACCGAGGCTCGTCACTGTGCTTGTATATGCTTTTTAGCCGTAATGGTTGTGGGTAGCAATAGGAAAGGATATAGGGAAAATATGAAGGAGGGATATGCGTATGTAGATTGGAGTGGTCATTTGGTTGAGATATGCGTGCTATTCCTTGGAATTAGCTTACGAGGAGGTTTTTTCGAGCGGTGAGAAAGTCAGTGAGAGATGCTGAGATTGAATTTTTTTCGCGGTTGCGGATTTCGTGGCGCTGTATAGGAGCTGAATGAATCACGCGGGCAGTGCTATTTTTGTGTGATTATAGCAATATGAGTTTTTTTTAATGCTTCAAGCTATTGAATTAAGAATTAACGATTGTTTGTCATTTTGAAATTAATTAAATATTTAATAATTACAAAAAACAAAAATGGATGTTGATTAAAATGAATTTATTAAAAATTTGAATAGAATAGCGAAATTCATTCAATGTTTGATTATTGGGTTTCACAATTACTTTCGATTAATTAAATATTGAATTCGAATATCACAGAAAATATTAATTAGGACGAATTAATTTATTTGTTATCTTTAGTGAAATTTTTCAAGTCAAATAATTAAGAATCAATTCAATCCAATATATTTCGTTGAATTAGTCAATTTATTGGATATGAGTAATGCAATGTCGTCTGTCAATTGAACTAGTTGACATTTGTTAATTTAAAACGTCAGCAAGGTAGCATTTGGCATTGTCTGTTTCATTTATTTATGCAATAACCTTGATTTTAGTTATAGTTTTTATTTCAGTAAAACTTTGTTGTTCTCTGAAATAATCCATTCATAACAAATCTACAACACTTATCATTTAACATTATGATCAAAGTATTAGATAAATCATATATTTTGTTTCTTACTAGACATACAACCCATACTGACAATATTCACTCGGTAACTTTAGAATATACTCTCAACAGACGCATCACCTTCTATAAGATATTCAAGTACACTTGGACGCCCAGAAAAAAAATGACTTCTTAAACATCTTACTTTACGACGAACGAGCTGCTACTCGACATTCACTTGCCGTGCAATAAATTAGCTTTGCATCGTAAAATTTGAAATACACGCATCGTACGTGTACATAGGCGGAACCGATTGCAAGTATAGAGCAGTCGAGCACACGCGTATATATACGCGGCCTTCGCGGATAATTGTTTCTCACGATAATGGCTCGTATGTATAACGTGTCACTGTCATGCGTGTGTATATATACATCATGCGCTATCAATTATGCACTGAGCTTAATAATAGTAAGCGACTAATAAACAATCGGAGATCGGAGTTCAAGACGTCAGATGTTTTCTAATGAGATACTAAATACAGTGCGATATATATATGCATCTGCGCGACTTTACAATAGGGGATAAACGAAGCAGCGATTTAGAAGTTACATAATATGTACATATCTCATGTAGTTGAGTGAAATTGACATTGTGATTATCAACTTTCTAAATTTATTTTTGAATATACACACGGAGCGCTCATTTTAGCTAAGGCAGCATAAAGTTACTGCACGCTAATACATCATTGTTTGTTTATACTAATAGCGTATGAATTTTAGCACGTGCAGTATGATACTCCTCGCTGCGACATGAGTAAACAATATGTGCGCGGAGAGTAGCGCCATCGTACTAGTGTAGCTTAGAAGCTGTCACACGTCAATAGCAAAAGTTTCATACCACGGTGGTATGAGATTCTTGTAATCTTAAATCCACGGACGGATCGACTAAAACCGTTGCACGAATTCCACGCTCTCGTGGTATGGATTCACTGCTTTTGGAGCATGGAAGTATCTCCTGCACTATTAGCATGAATTTTATACTTTCGCAGTTTTCGTGTTATGCCACCGTAGTACTAATACTAACTATATTCTTAAAGTCTGAATTTGTGCTACATTTACATGGACTTCATGCTACTCAAGTACAACAAAAATGTATGCTTCTATAGCGCGAGTTTCCGTACAATCATAGCTAAATTGAGCTCTTCGTGCACGTATACTTTTAAAAACTTATCGAAATATGTTTATTTCGTTGCGTGTAGAAATAAGCGTTTATTCATTAAATTTTTATTGTGCGAAGTATAAGAAGATTATTTACGAGAGAAGATAGTATAATTTTTCATTTAATTAAATTTGATGTATTGTTCGAATCAATAGCTCTTTCAATTATGATAAAACTTGAAGAACAGAATAATAAATTGAACTATCGCGAATTTTCTGAAGCATTACAACTATATTCGATTATGTTATTGCAACGATATATTGTTTCCACACAGAAAAATATTTTGAGTACTTTCAAAAATAAAACAATGATAAATAGACCATAGTAAGCCATGATGAGAAAATATTCATTTATTTCCAAAGCAATGAAATTAAATTTCCATTACAACACCTATAATATCTCTTAACAAGGCAGATGTGGATAAATTAATCCTAAATTGTTTATCACTAACTTCACATCGAGAAAGTACATTTATTATTTTAGCCAACGCTTCAGCTACCACCAGCATTTTTTTTTAATTATAACAATCTCATAAATTCGCTTTCAATTTCAAACGCTCGCACAAACAAACACTACTCTTTCTCCTTCGCTGCTAAGAAACGAACACGCTTCTATACCCGAACGTTCTCTCTTCAAAGTCCCGATATATAAGCAAACCCGAAACCGCTCTCGTCGAAATTAGCGAAAGCACCTCGAGTATGCCATAGCTTCGCTTTCGCAGTCTCGAGTATGCGTCCGCGCGCATACTATGCATCACAGCCGGCAACGCCAGCGGCAGCAACGTGTATTAGGGGTACGAAAATCGTCGTCACCGATAAAACCTTGTGTTACGCAATATTCAAGCGCTCTTCGATGACGGAGAGAGAAGCCGCCGCCGCGCGCACACGCTTACGCAATTCCCCTAACCGAAGAGTACATTTTATAAACGCGACGAGGGAGAGCAAAAGAGAGAGAGAGAGAGAGAGAGAGGTCAACGTCATTAACCGGCTGACGATCGTTTTCCATCACGCTTAAAAAAAACCGTCGCGAACGAAATTTGGCGCACGGGTGAACGGGACCGATCTTTAATAAACACACACAGGCGAAGGGCTTTCTTAACGGCTCGATGTGTATACCGGCATATTTGCATTTCAATGCGTGCATCATGGGTTATTTTTACGTGGTAAGTATGTATATACAAATAAACGCGTGTGCGTGCATGCGTGTATATTTGAGCGAACCGGATTTCGGCTCAATCGGGGATCGGTTTTCGGTACGTGCGAGGTTCGCCGGAGGATATTTGCTTTTCGCGCCTGAATACGCGGTTGCGATGGGAGGATGTAGTAGCTTTTGTATATATGTGTGCGGAGGCGAGGTTGATGGGCGTACCCGCGCTTGTTGTCAAGAGGGTTTTGTTCGCGAGTGATTGATTGATTGTCCGTGTGTGTGTGTGACGGATTTGCTTTTTTGAGATTTTTTTTTACTACACTGTAAGCTCCTCTGTATTAGTGTTTTCGTTCTGTGGTGGGGTTTATAGGTCTAATGTCGAGTTTATAGAAGTGGCTTTTTATTGTAGGTAATTTATAGGAAATTAAATTGAATTAGTTTAGCTTTAATTTGATCAATTTTGGTAAAGAGGGTATGTCTACGTATATAGACGATGTTTTACTTTCATGTGTGATGTGTGCTCTGACACGACAAGGTTCAACAAGAAGGTAAAAGAATAACAACTAGGTGCTCATATAATCAAGAGAAACTTTGTGCAATACTTGAAATACTCTTATGTCCATAAGAGCACGTATGTACATACACAAACGGTTGATTGTATCATTGCTATATTTAAAACTGAAGCACACCGCTGCTACTACTATACAGTTTGTATAATAATTTCTCATTTCAATTCAATTTTTTGTTTTTTTGCGAGACTTATTTAAAGTTAATTTACGATATATGCAAACGAACCGCGCAAAATCAATCGCATACATTAGCATCCGCTAATTGATTTTCAGCAGCATGAGATTTATCCAAATAAGTGAATTTGAATTTCTTGAATATATATAGCGCGTCGTATTTAATTACGGTCAAAATGCTAAACCGCTGTGCTGTTGACGTAAACGAATTGATAAAGATGCAAAGCACGCGCGGAACTCGTCGTCAAAAACATCGACCAAAAAATATACATATATATAAGTAAATAGTTCCAGAAAACTGTACAAAACAGCACGTCATCGTTAACATTTCAACCAATAAAATCCGTGCTCTACTCTCCATCAAAACCCATCAGACATTCCTTCTTTCACAACTTCTCTCTCTTTCTCTCTCTCTATCCTTCAACACACGAAACGATCCTCTTAAAACTCTCCCCTTACGTCCGTGCGCACAAATTTCATATACTTCACCTCTTGGCTTCTTTGTTCGCGGCGAAATTTCCCTCGCGCGTTCTCTCACGCAAAAACTGCCTTTTCGCAACGCGCGCGCGCGCGCGCACAGCGCGATAAACCTCCTTTTATTGCGTCTATATACGCGCTATTGTCACGCGCGTAGACTGTACGTGGGGGTCTATAATACTTACAACGCGCTGCACTGCCCACGGGGTTTTACAGAGCCCTCGAGACGACGGCGATGTCTGCGCGCGCGCGTCGCGAAAGAAAAAGCACGCACACGTATATAGATATATATATATCCTTGCATACAGCAATGGTGCGCTTCGGTCACGTCGTCGAACTTCACGATGACGCGTGCGAAAAGTGACGCGCACGTGCTTGCGTATACCACCGGATATATATGCGTATAATATATATATATATAAGAGAGAGCGAGTGTCGACAGTGTGCGATAAAGGTGTGTGTGTATGTATATATATATATAGATGATGCAAGGTCGTTACTCCTTGCCGCTTTTTTTGCAGCACAAGCGGAGGGGAAACAGCGATGGCTAGGTGAGATCGGAAGTGCGAGGGAAGATTCGAAAGAGGCTGCGCAGTGCAGCGTGTAATTGGGCACGTATATAGTGTATTGTGTGTACGGAGAGGATGGAGGCGATGAGGTGTTCTTTTATATACGTGTATAGATAGTTAGCGCTTAGTTATATCGCTAATTTCGTCGTGCCGGATAATTTATAGCGCGTTCATTTTTGTTGCTATTCATGCGCCAGGTGTACGTAGGTGTATTTTATATATATATACACGTAGACGGGGGCACAGGATCTATTGTGTCTCGGTCGCGCAGGCCTCTTGAGTAATACTTGCATATATAGGTTCTGCATTGAGACGTTGAATTCGCGTTGTTAAACTATATATAAGCGACGACTCGCGTTGTATACTAATAGAGGAGAAAAATTGCACCGCCATGATTCATTTATAAACGAATGGATTTAATACATATATATTGCACATTAATAATAATCATCGTAAAATCAATGTCAATAATACACTACGTGAATTACAGTGAATCAAGTTTATTGAACGTTCACGTTTTCTCGTCGGCAATATATCAAGCTTATTGCTAAGAAAGTGATGCATTATCGATGATTAAAAAAAAAAAAGAAGCAAGAGATGAAACGAAGATAAATTAAATGCTACTTGCGCGAAAGAAAGGGAGAAAGTTTTCTGTAATGCGTTATTATGGAATTTACAAAAGGTATAGTTTATAACGGTTATGAATCGCTTCAAAATGACGCTACAGTTTCATTGAATTTATAAACAGCGGCGCCATTGACATGCATTAAAAACGGATGCTCATGGTGCTATAGTCGGTATTGATCGTCACTCTGTCTATGACGGGCTATGTCTACGAGCTTTACATAATCATTATATAGTGTGCCTATATAATGTCAGCGATACCGCGACATTAAAACAATTACGATCTCGCCGTAATTCTTTTTTATCGCACCGATGTATATGTATATACCTATATATATACCTATACCCACCATACACAGCCATCATGCGTAACGATGATTTACGCTTTTCAAAACTATCAGTGTCACCTTAAGGTCGTTCGCCTATTATATCTCGACAATAGAGCAATGTATCTCGATCAAAAAATAGCATTAGCGCTATTTACTCTTATTATACACATAAATACATATACGTATCTGCATTTGAAGTACCATACATCTTTTATTATATTAAATATTATTTTAAACTCCACTTCGCCAGTATACCGCGGCACTCACGATTAATGAGAAAGAGCTCATTTACTGATAATTAGCTCTCGAGTGCTTTGTTTTCATGCCATCTATATATCTATACACCGGTAGATTGATATATATATATATATATATATATATATATAATACTGCTGTTGGCGTATGTGTGTGCACGCGATGAAGATTTCAATGAACAACTACTCACCAGCCTCTTGGCATTGGGCTCAGCGCCCTGCTGCAGCAGCTCGACGACCGCCTCGATGTGACCTCCGGCAGCTGCCAAAATCAGCGGCGTCGTGCCATCCTGCGAGACACGAAACTGGCATCAGTTTTACGATTTTATTCATATATGGTAGATGTCTCGGTGTCTTGTGATTTTAATTTTGGGAAGCGGTTTCGTTTGTGTATATATATATGGGTGTATCGGGCATTTTTTTTAGTTAGTCGCTTTAATCATTGGTTCGCTTGCGGATGGAGAATATATTAAGTGTTTGCACGAGCGGAGGAAGGCAATTATGTTTATGTTTGCCGCAGGTGATAAAGTTTCCGGTTACAACTTAATTTATCGAATTTACGCGAAAATGTATATATAATAATTTGAATCTATATGTACTGGCACGTCAAATAAATTGCTATTTCAATCGAATGAATTTGTAATATTATATATAGTAATGCGAGAGTTAAAAAAATATCGATAGTTATAATATTAAAAAAACAAAACTATAAAAATCATTCCTCTAAACATCACTAGTATATGGAGCCACGTCAAAACAAATCTCCCTGACACTTTTGCGTACACAGTTCCTCGTTAGAGAGCGTCTATTTACATTTATATCAAAACCCGTTTATATATCGCTTGTTTATCTCGGCGAATTTTTATTTGCGCCATCTATATAAGCCAACGAAACGAATTCTAAATGCAGTAACCAATACATCATCTGCCTTTAAATGTAGCCCGATAATTCAGTTATTTTATATATCGAATTATCATAGTGGCTTGACACGCGTTACTATAAATAAACAAACCGCAGCAGAGAGGAAAGAGTTCGAGCGTAAATATAAAATAAGACATCTTCGTACATACGATGGACCGAGAATATATCGATTTTCAACCGAATATAAGGTGTAAAAACAGTAAATCGATAAACCCCGCAGTAGATGCAGTACGAGTCTGGTAAGCCCCGAGCGCATAGCAGCGCTATCTCTCATAGCCATCAAACTTTTCCTTCAATTTCTCTATTGATATATAATCTTTTACATAATTACTGCGTAACCACAGCTATACATTAATATGAATAAAAAATAAACAAGCGTATACCTTAAATACGTAACATCCGCCCACTCTCTCAACCAACAAAATAAAAAGATAATCCCATTCGCGAACAATATACCTCCACGCTCCAATATATACCTACATATACGTTTGTCGCATCTGTCTCTCCTTTATAAACGAGCTATACAACTTGTCCTCGTCGTTGCCCTCGATGACAGTAGCACGCGCCACTGTTGCTGCTGGTTTTTACGCACGCGTGTACGCGATCATCGGTTAATTGAACCGGCTGCGACGTAGCGCGCGCGTCCGTCGTGTTGTGCAACACGACGAGCGAAATAATATCGGCCGCGTTGACAGTTTTTATGTATATTATATACATATGCACGCGAGAGTATAGTTATATATAGAGTACTTAGAGAGAATGTTGGTGGCGTAAAAGGTAAGAATATATAGGTTTGCATAGGAGTAAACGTATATAGAGGGGTTGTGTGTATAGGTACTGACCTTGTCCTTACAGTCGACGTGGACGCGGCCCGAGTCCAAGAGGAGTTGGAGTCGTTTCGCGTCGCCCCGCGCCGCTGCCAAGTGCAGCTCCACGTCCCACGGTGATTCCTTCTGTAATGTTGAGAAAAAAAAGGTGTGAGTTTGATATGGATAGATTATTATTTTTTTTTTTGAGAGGAGACGGATGATGATTTGTAAGGGAAGATGGATGTACGTTAAAATCGGTTATCTGGAACTGTGCGAATGAATTCAATAAACATTAGGAACGTATACGTGTACGTATGCGTGCGAAGTATATTTTCTAAACAAATTACAGCGTGGCAGAAAGATAACATCGTAGACTTGTTTTCCTACCGAACAAATTGGCTTTACGATAGTTTTATGGAACATAAAGTGAACTTTATAAAGCAATTGGCTACTAGAACGCGAGACGCGTCTGTATATTCGCGTAAAAACAAGTTTAGACGGGAATAGTATATATAGCTTCTGATCTTGGTTGGCCGAAAGTATCAGATTGCCCGTGTGCTGAAAAGTATATTGGGATGCAAAGGTATGAAGTCATGATTATATTAACGAATTGGTGAAAAACTTCATTTCATCCTAAAATATTTATGGTGATATTGAGTTACGAGCAAAAGAAAAAACATTCATGCAAAATCGGGTATTTTGTTGAACGCTGCGTTGTTATGTGACACGTGCAAAAATGTTAATAGTCGGAATATTTTGACCAAGGAGGAAGAAAGGTCAAGTTTTTTTAACGGCGACGACGGCAATGCAGTCAAGTTTTGTCATTCAAAACATCATTACGGCGGTAGTGTGCCTTTAATCTTGGAACGCCAGTGACAAAAAGTATATGGAAAACATATCAGTGCTAAGAATATAATATGGATAAATCAGTAGATAAAGTCGATACTGACAATATATTTACGAGGATCCGTCTGAACGGCTTAATCTACTTAAAACTACTTTGCATATTGCATATATATTACACGAAGACCTTCCGTATTTTCTAAATTTGCATTGATCCCATTCCGCATTGGACAAAACAAAACTTATATATACACGTTAAATTTATATTTACAATGGTCGACCTAAAATTATATTTAAATTTTCAATATAAAAAATCAAAATCTAGTTTAATTTAAATATCAATATATATACACGATAAAACAACCTTTCATATTTATATAATATTATATATACCTTGCCAATAAACCTCAAGTCATCGACCTTTCTAAAAATAGCCCCACAGAGATTATGAAAACATTTTCTAACGTCATATTTTTTCCGCGCGCGCGTGCGAAAAGCATGAAAAAAAAAATAAAATACTCGTAAGAAAAGCACGAAACAATATATACGTACGTCTGACGCGTCGCGGTGACACAGTTTTTCCTTTTATTCCGCCCGACAAACAACACACGTCAATTATGTATGCAGACGTACACAGGCCGAAACACCGCGTGGCGCCTTCACGGCAAAAGACACCTCTCGTGTGTTGAGATCATCAGCGAGATAACGCCTTATCTAATTCTAGAAACATTTGGCAACTCTCGCGACCTTGCGTCAAAAAAGAAACATTCCTCGAACCCATTAACGAAGAAATTCCGCTTCCATCTCCGATAATAATAAAGTGAAGAAGAAAGGCAAGTTAAAAAAGAAAAGAAACCGCAAAACGACTCATGCCTCGTAAATCGCGCTATTTAAACATTCATAAACCATACGATCGAGCGCTGCTATATACTCGATTATATTATATACCGGCTATCAAGCTGCAAGTATCCGGCCCAGATTTCGGAACAATAAATTTCTCATCTCGCGCACGCACAAAAAAAAACACACACACACGAGCGTATAATATACATACGCGCGTTCGCGCTTTTCCCGAAGAATTCGAATATAAAAAAAGAAAAAAAATACGCTAACGGTACAACATAAAGCCCGTGCGCTCTTACGCTCGAGCGCGTGTGTTGCTGCTGCTGCTGCTGCACGCTCGTATATATATACATGATGTACCTGCGTGCACATATCCACGGCACAGCAGTCGTGCGGAATTCGACAGCTTGCGTGCAAAATGCATCCTACCAAAGTAGAAATAATAATACCGTACAACGTTATCTTATATACATATAAGGACGATATAGAAAGGACGATGAACAGCGAGGGGAGATATATATGGCAAGTAGTAGCAGACGAGATGTCACACAGGAGCAACGCCGCAGGCGCGCAGCGAGAAGGAGAGAGAGAGTAAACAAACGGGCGCGAGGGGTGTCGCGGCCCATATCGTACATATATAATGCGCTCACCTTCATTGACATGTCGATGGGGCTGCGACGACGGCGACGGCGTGCGGCACGTGTGCACCCGGAAGCATCTGGAGCGGAAGTCCTCCCGCGAAATGTTATATGCGTGCGCAGACTCTCTTTCTCTTTCTCTGCACTATACCGAAGAAGTGGATTTTATAACAAGGTACTTGGGCGCTGCTGCTGCTGCTGCATCAGGATGTGCAGCAGTAGTAACAACGAACGGCCTTCGCCTCGTCCTTTGCCCTCTCCCTTTCTTTCTCTCCCTCTCTCTCTCTCTCTCTCTCTTTGATCCTTGCACAATAAAATTTCTTTCTCCTCAAAGCTTATACGCTAAATCAGTCTTTACACTACTATCACGTGTTTATCGTAGAGAGAAAAAAATTTTTTTTTTATTAATAACGTGGGTGCTGGTAATAACAATGTCCTCTCGGTGCGTACTGTAATGACACCTGCGCGCGCTCCGGCGTGCGAGCTGACGATAACAGCAGCAGCAGCAACCCGTCGCGCTCGATGCAGCCGCACACTGAGACTGGACTGGCGCGGCCCGATATAGGATAGAGAAACACGAGCGACAAGAGAGGGAGGGAATATAAGAGAGAAGTGTGCCGGTCGACGAAAGATGGCAGTAGTATGCCGACACACAGGCGTATTATATACATATAGCGTGTGTATGATGCGTATACGCGCGTGCAGTAGCGGGTGGTTGAGTGGGTGGGTGGCCGTACACCGCGGAAGAGTAGGAGAGAGACGTGCTCGAGAGGTAATGCGAATGGTATAGGTAGGTGTATGTAGCTTCCTGATGATGACGGGCAGGCGAAAGGATGACTAAGGATGTTTCGAGTTATGTCTGTGGTATATATAAGAGGGATTGAAAGTTTATTGGGATAAGATTATTTGGAGTGCTGATGGTAGGTTGATGTATAGGGTTCTTGGTTTTGGAATGTCTTTGTATTATACTCTGCGTAAGGTACTTTTGTCGTTCTTGTATTGACTACCTGAATTTATTTTAGAAGGCGAATTTTTAAGTTGATGCTGCGGAATTCATTGAATTGTCAAGTTGTTAAATTAACGTATAAAATTGTTAAAAATAAATAAATCTTATTTTTAATCAAAATTGTTTCAAGCATGTAAGTGATAATATTTTGCATCATTTGCGATGAAAAATAAGGAAACTTTAAACTGTAATTTAAATATTTTTCACTGAAAAATCTTTTCTGCAAGTTTGTTCCTCAAGTTTATGGAATTATGTTTACTTATTTATCACGAATAAAGCATATTTATAAACAGAAACAAAAATATGACTTTTACGTTAGCGTAATATAAAACTATAAAAACATCGTATAAAAGAAGATATTCAAAAGAAGTTATATTTTCCTTTATATTATATTTCATTTATAAAAATGTCGCCAGATAATAATACTTGTATATAATGCGCTACATGTGGTTGAAAATATTTTTTCTTTGATTCATTATTTATGACATTGCAAGCAACCCAATAAAAATTTAATCTTCATAAAACGAGTGCCCTAAAAAGGTAGTGAATTCACGGAACTTTGCTTATTCACTTCATTATTCGTTTGGGTTATGCAGTAAAATAAAAAGGCTTTTTACGAAATGCACTTTAAAAGAAAACGACACTTTTTCACGCTATAGAAACATTTTTTTTACCGCTACATATAAGGAAAGGGGAAGATGGACGGATGGGCTTTTGACCTAAGTGCTCCACTTGTACTCGCAGCTTTAATTAGAACGTGGACAGAAAGGAAAAATAATTTTCCAGAAACAAATGCTTGATAATCCCATTTGATATATGACACTCCATTACATTAAATTACAGAGGAATTAAATTCAAATGCATTTTTTATTTTAATGTTACGGTTCCTTTTCTAGTCAGTTATTTAAGGATACATTTGTACCAGTAATCAATTCAAACAATAACTGGTTCTGCTAATGGTTTCCAAATGTACTTAAATAAACTTATAAAAAAAATCATAAATACGTTTACTACCAATAAGTAGAAACGTGCCGAAACCGGTAAGACAAGAGTTTTGCAATGTGTCCTATTTTTTCCTTACTTTATGCAGTATTAAATTTTTCTTTTCGTTACTCTGAAAAATGAATAATGTATATGTCAACAAGAAATCATTTATTAAATTCTTCAATACTATTCATTTGAAAATTACTTTCTATTCGTACTTTTGTATATTACAGTCCCCAGTAGCTGTCATTTTCAGCTTTTTGCGGCTATACACTTATCTAACAAATCGCCTGTTTCCGTCGTTCTAGAATAGCGATAAGGCGTAATCCGAAAATGGTTTGGAATTGGCTCTGACTGCCGCTCCCAGATTTTTCCGACATTTTAACGGTTTCGATTTTATGCCAGATTGAAGATCAAAGGGGAAGGGTCAATCATTGGAGATAAGAGCTCAGTGAAATGCGGTTTCGAGTTTCAAATTAATGGGATGAGATTGCTGCATATCTATTTATTTGTATCTCGTTCATTTGTAAATGAAATGTTTATATGTAGTTCAATTATTAAATTTTTGTGCGAATTGAAAAATATTTTTTTTTTTAAATTGGTATAATTTTAATATCTTTCCTTCATATTTTTACACTAATTTTATGTAATACATTCTTAATTATAAGTTATAATATATTAAAGATGAATAGAAAATTTACATTAAATAAAATTTTTATTATTTTTCATAATATAAATTTCACATATCTGTACATAAAATATATAGGCAATATTTATATATATAAATTTACATTCAATGATTTTGTAAATAATAATTAAAAAAAATAAAGATATAATTTATTCGTTTATATATTTTTTTAAATATTAAATAATTTATTAATAATGGTTTTTATACCACTTATATTGTTGATATTTAAATGTTTATTTATAATTTTATATGTTTATTCAATAATTTACGTCTTTACCAAAATTTATAAAATTATAACATATTTTACTTATGCTAGCTGTAATAGAACGGTACCAGTTAACCGATTACCCACTGTCGATAAAAAGGTAATGTTTTTTTCCGACTGAGGGCTGTGCTGTGCACAATGGCGCAGTGATAAATTGCGCGCACTCTGCAGAGCACAGTCGGCGTAGTAACTAGTATCGGTGTTGAGTGTCGACGTAGTTCTAGGAACGGCCAGTAGCTGTCGAACAAAGGACCTTGGGCGGCATTTTGAAGATCTGTCAAACAGCAATCAGTGTGTTTACGAGACTGATATTGTTTATTAACTTAATTATTAACATTTAAGTACCGCTGTTTTGATTTAGTTTCAGTGATAGTGTATTCTACTGTATAATAGAACATACTTACGGGAAAAAAACTAAATGATTTGTGTAATATGCTGCGTCGACACAATTTAGTATCAAATTTAGCTTTTCTGGGCGGATCGATTTTCAAGTGGAAAAATGTATTTTTCGATTAACTAACCTGTAAGGTTACGCAAAATTCTGAGAAACTTGATCATCAAACACGTTCGAGCGTCGCGCTGACATCTGAGAGGTTTTTTTCTTCAGCATTTCAAGGCTTTCACCTGTTGCTGTAGCACACATGCACGAAACAAAACATTAGCTTGTTTCTGCACGCTATTTTCGATCGAATGGGAAACTCAAACACGAGAAGATATAATTATGGTAATAGACAATACTCAAGCCAGGTAAGCTCATTTATTTTGGTAATTCTAACCTCGAAAATTCAAGAGCAAAGAGTAATCAATTTTCATTCAATTTTCTCCTACAGTACAGTATTAGTGACATTATTGGAGGAAGATGTATTCAAGCTCCTAGGGCATCTTATGAGGACATACGACCTTGGTCAAGATTTTCTCGCAGAAGGTATGGCCATCTAAGTGTCTAATACATAAACTGGGTGTTATATTTAAAGTATTAATCAATAATCAATTCCAGCTGGAGCGAAAACACATTAAATGACCCACTTAATTCATCAAAGACTGCATGGCCTGTGCCAATATTCCAAGCTATTTTTCTACCTGAATTTCCAGTTAAAGAGTCGCTGTTGAAAAATGATTATGCTTTTATTGATATTATTTCTAAAGGAGCCTATGGAAGAGTATACAAAGTAAAAAAAAGAGAAACGAAAGAAGTTTTTGCCTTGAAAGTAATTAGTAAAGCTAAAATAGTAGCTGAAAATTCAGTTCAACAATCTAAGCAGGAAGTAAGTTTTCTTTTTTTTTTTTTACTAATTTATTGAAATGTATAATGATATTAATATCTACATAAATATATGATTCTTTTAGGTATCTATACAAAAAGCTGTTGGACATCACACTTTTATTGCTAGTTCTCCATTTCACTGGCAAGGAAGAAAGACATTATACATATGTATGAAATATTGTAAATTAAATTTATGACAAAATACTTTTGGTTGGAATGTATGTTTTAAACTTAAATGTTTTTCAGTAACTCAATTTGTCGGAGGTGGTGAATTGTATTCTCTCATTCAAGAATATGGCTGTTTATCAGAAGATGTAGTCAGAATATATGTTGCTGAAATTGCTCTTGCTTTAGGTAAATTATTTAGGTTTTAAATGTAATAATAAAAAATTGAAAAATAGAATTTTTAATAACAACTAAATTGGTTATTTAGTCTTTATTAGGAATTAAATTTAATGTTTAAAAAATTAGTAACAATTTAATTGACTGATGCAATTTTAATATTGTCAAAATTATATATTTTGCTGCAGATTTTTTGCATAATGCTGGAGTAATTCACAGAGATCTCAAAGCACCTAATATTTTACTTGATAATGAAGGCCATGCAATGTTAATAGATTTTGGTTTAGCTAAATGGCTTCGACCAACTCAGAGGACATCAACTTTGTGCGGAACATTTGAATATATGGGTTAGTTCTTAAAATTATATTATCCATTACTAATATTTTTATTGATATAAAAAATTTATTTTTTTGTACAAATATACCTAAAAATTAATATATTTTTCTAGCTCCTGAAATTCTAAAAAGGCAGTCTTATGGACATGAAGTTGATTGGTGGTCACTGGGTGTATTAGCTTGTTATATGCTTACAAACGAGGTTTGTTACATTTTTTATATCAAACTTTAAACGCTATCTTCTAATCTTTTTTAGATACTTAGATTTCATTTGTAGTTTCCGTTTGTTTCTAAGAAAATGTTTGTTATAAACAAAATAATTTTCCAATTAACATTTATTAATCAGTACTACAATTTGTTAACTACTTTCATACTTAAAAAATTGTTTTTTAAATGTTTGTAAATAGAAGTATACATATATACGTGTCCTATAAGCATGATTTGCACTCAAGGATCGAAAGCCACTCGACTCCGTGGCGCAACGGTAGCGCGTCTGACTCCAGATCAGAAGGTTGCGTGTTCAAATCACGTCGGGGTCACATTTCCTTTTTTTAATTTTTTTTTTACTTTGTGATTTATTTTATGTAACGCAATTATTTTATTAAAAAATTGCATTTACCGTAAATATTACGTAACAAAAATTTTTTATTTCATTTTTTTTATTATAAGAAATTAATATTACTGTTTATAATTTAATAACTTTTGAATGATTTAATATTTATATTAAATAAATACCTCAGTTATTCAAACAATTTTACTGTAATTTTTGTTTTAACAAACACAAACTATAATTATATATTTTATTAAAAATATCTAAAGTTCATTCACTTTTTTGTATATCTTTGTACTGTCTTCTTCCTTTTACTTCTAAAAATAGAATAATAGCTGAAAAATAAATATTATGAAAAATTCATCAAGCAGAAACATGATAGATAAAAATAACATGTGAGCTAATTAAAAATGTGAAACAAAAGTGCTATACCAAAGATTAAAAAGTAAATACAGATGCATTATTAAAAAATAGAATATTTGAAAAAGATTAAAATATTTTGTTTTTGTAAAAAAATTATAGTAGAGTTGTTAGAATTGAGAAAAGTGCTTATCCTTAATTATTAATTTCTCTCGTTAAGATGATGTGAAATACCGATATTATTATCGAATGTCTATATTTTTTACAAATATTAATAGAATTCTCAAAAAAATTTTAAGTATAATTTTTGCCTAACATCTATTATTTTCAAAAATTTACTCAGAGCATATCCTTTATATAATTTTAGCGTTCAAGATAATCTATTTCGATCTCGACCGATCTTGAATCTCGATCTCGAAATCGAATATTGAAATAAACGAAAGACGAACATAGGCGCGCGTAGCGCGCTGATTAACCCTTGTCCTTTATATAATTTTGGCGTTCGAGATAATCTATTTCGTTCTGGAACGATCTCGAATCTCGAAATCGAATATCAAAATAAACGAAAGCCGAATAAAGGCGCGCGTAGCGCGCTGATTAACCTTAGTTTAATTAATTTAATTAATAGAACTAGGGTTAATCAGCGCGCTACGCGCACCTATATTCGTCTTTTGTTTATTTCAATATTCGATTTCGAGATCGTGATTTGAGATCGCTCGAGAACGAAATAGATTATTTCGAACGCTAAAATTATATAAAGGAACCGCAATGTCGGTAAGTAGGAATCTGTACTTCTAAATTTTGATCTAGTTTTGAAACAGGAGTATTTCATCGAAATGTTGATAGAATTTCACAGAAAAATTCTGAATATAATATTTACATATACGAAGTGCCTGACACAATTGTTTTTCTAAATGAACGTTCGAATATTAATTTATTAAATTACGAAATTGGGTCGATTTTGAGCATCGCATGACTTTTACTTTTATATTATAATATTTCGTGCATTTGTATGATTGTATTATAACCGTGGTTTTATTTTAATTATGACGACGCTGGAAGGAGAGAAAGAATATAAAAAAATAGTTTTTAGTATCATCCTAATTATAAAAAAAAACTATCTGTAATTACTGATTCATCGGTTCTGACCTTAAAAGAGACGGATGTCACCGTCGAAACGTTGATAGTAACTATACTTTGTTTTTTTAATTGACGTATAAAAGTCGAAAGAGTATGTTGATTATTAAACAACAATTAAATAAAGAACTTAAAGATTAACCGAATGCAGGATTCTGCCATAATCTTTCAATGAGTATATCTTATGAAAATACTAATAGAATCACTAAAAAAAATTGTGAATATAGTATTTATATATACAGAAGGCGTCAACATCGTTTTTGTCGGAAAAAATATTCAGGAAATATTTTATTGAATAGAAACCGCGCTGTCGATAAAGCAGGGATCTAGATCAATAACTATCATGACAATACTAATGAATTACTTCAGGGGATGTAGGAGCAATTTTATCCATGGTGATACCCATCTCGAGCCGCAAAGTGTTCATTAGGGCAGTAATTGAGAACTATATAAGACTTGCAATGGGGATTTTAGATAGTTGTAAAATCGTTAGAACTTACCCAAAATTTAAGAATAGGTAACGCACAGCATTAACAAGAGAGAAAAATGTTAAAATTACATCTTGATATTATATATACATTACTATCTTGATATTCTATCATTTGGCTACCGCCAATACTATATATACATTACTATCTTGATATTCTATCATTTGGCTACCGCCAGTTTTGGCATGAAAAGTAAAAAAGTAGTTAAGAAATTAATTAAGAGGTTTAGTAGTCCTACCAATAATGGTTTCATAAATATAAACATATCTAATATTTCGCTTGAAATGATCTTACAAAAACTAATAAAAATTTGTAGATCTGGGTATAAGCCCGTTGTTAGATTTATGGACCGGTTTATTTAATCGAACCCCTTAATAAAAATAATGAGCGAAGAAGTTTTAAAGAAATTATATAACACTAATATAAGAAATATTAAAAAAAATTTGAACCATTAAAATCTCAATCTTTTTTTCTAAAACAGTTTTATATATTTATTTGTTTATAAAACTATCAATTATAGTTAAATTTACACATTTATGTACATTACAAACAATAATAACGCAAGAAACGTTGAGAGTTTTAGGAGTCATCCATCAAATACAACGAAAATAGGATGTTTTGTAATTTTGAAGTCATATCTGGTATAAAAGACATCAGAGTAAGTTTACCGCGAAGTATATTTAGGACCCAATAAACTCCGTATGACTTTCGTTATAGTTTCAAGATTTGGCTTTGACGGGTACTAGAAGTTAGTATCATACATAAAATTAACAAATTTATATCCCAATTTTAATGACTCCTTTCATCCAGTTTAATTCAGAAACATTTATCAGTGAAACTAATGTTTCTTTTTTTGTTTTCTCATAGAGGAAGCTTTGTGATATTAATTTTTTGAGTTGTTGTAAAAACATGTTATAATACTTCTTGTGGATGAATTCTGAAAAACTTTCATCATGAATAATCTTAAAATAGACCACCGTCAAAACCTTAAACAAATTCTGTACGCCTGGATCTCAGCTTCTACTTGGTCGATTTTAACCAGACAGGTCTCTTTTTTTGTGTGAAGGCAGGTCGAATATCCATTTTTTGACCGTTGCGTTTTGGTTTTATTTTTCGAATTTTTTATTTTCTCAAAATTTATTTTTGCTTTTTTTTAATGATAGGATCGAATACTTTAATGGGTTGGATATCAATTGAAGGAGCATAAAAAACTATATTAAGAAAAAAAAAGAAATTCTGTAGTTATCACGGTTCTTTTGTTATTAACAAAAATGTGTGTGTTTTTTTGAAAGCTTATAGCTTCCAAACCAAATGGTCAATTTTTTTGAGAAAAATCACGATAATGCAGAATATAAATTGCTATAATCTGCAAAAATTTGAATCCATTCTTTCGGTTAGTTTTTGTGAAAAAAAAATTGAAAAATGAAAAAGAACGAGTTTTGTATGTCCAACAATTACGGAAGTAAAATTGACTTAATCTATTCCAATTTCTTTTTATACGTAGATCTTGTATAGCTCTCGGTCGAGTTCTTTAGACAAAAATTCGTCAATAGTTTTAATTTTGCTTAAAAATAAAAAAGTTATATCTATAACTTGTATAATTTATTAAAAAGAGAGATTTAAATAATTACAATTAGTTGGCAGAATAAACAAAATATGTTTGAGGAAGCAACGGGCCAATGAATTGGCAGCGGTTTTTTTGTTTGTTTTAATTTCTACCACAATGTCTTTATTTGTTGTATTAATTAACTTATTGACGCAATATATTTAATTCAAAGAATTTAAGTGTCAGTAAATTTTTCAAAGTTTATTCATTTATTATATAATTCATGTTAAAAAATATCTTTTCCACGGTGACAAAAAATAAACGCCCCCGGGTGGGCTCGAACCACCAACCTTTCGGTTAACAGCCGAACGCGCTAGCCGATTGCGCCACGGAGGCCTACGACCAGTCGACCTTTGATATATACCTCCTTCTGAAAGCCCCCCACTCTGCACTTATACCGTATCTTAGAAGTTAAATCAGTTTTTTTGCAGTAAAATTAAAAAAAATATATTTTCTTGGATTTTGTCTTAGATAATAAATTAATCATTATTACTATTTTCTATAAATTACAGTTTATTCTGATTTTTTGTTTTTTTCTATTACTTTAATTATTCAAAAAATATTGTTATTAAAAAAATATATACCGTCACTTCTCTGAACAGAACATCTTCTCTTATGTAAATAACTGAAAAATATTGAAATATTCCTATATTATGCATTGTTCACTTGCGGGTCCTTATTGATTTTCTTATCTTTAGAGTTTCACCGCTAGATGGCCGTATTGCATACAATCCATAGAGGAGTTATTGCAAATACGGTAGAACAAATATGCATAACTTTGTACAATAGTTACAATTTAATACTCTCTGTTATTACCTTTTTAGTTGCACTTTATAAAAAAAAAGAAACTGCATGAAACGTCTGAATAATAGTTTATGTGAGTTTTATGTAGGCTATAAATTGTTTCATCTTTTCATACCATAAACTGTTTATGAGCTGTTTTTATAGCGTCAAGAAAACTATTTTATTTTGACTATAACAGAACAACTAAATTATTAATATTTTTCATTTATTCAAAGCGTTGAAGTATGCATTGCAATACAATAAAAAATCTTAAAAAACTAAAAATAAATACGATCTGTTTTTTTATGTATTTATAATAATCTTATTTAATAACATTCAATAATCGCAGCGAGACTATTATAGATTTCTTCGTCGAACTCTTATATTATTGTACATTATGCATTCTAGATTTTGAAAAAAATATTAAAAATTAAAGAGTAAGCGAAAACACAAAAGTACCTGTATGCAACTTTCTAATGTGAAATTATTTCATGTCTTTTGATCGCCTTACAAAATATTTTTATCCCTTTCAACCACTTACAATAAATTCATTTACTTTAGATAATTTTATTTTTTCAAAAATGAAATACTAATCAATTTTTTGTCTAAATAGATACCGAAAACCTGCCAGAATTATGCAAATTCTTGATTCCCTCTATAAAAGACTTGCAACAAAAGCGCAATCGGTTGCGCCCAATCGCGGTGTGTACGTCTCCTTATCGAACGCCCGCCGTCGGGAATACGTAATTGCGGTGTGCGCATAGCGCGGTGCTAACGAACGGAAGCTCGCGATTATCGCATCTCTCTCTCGTTCTTGCTCACTCGCCTGCTCGCCTCAAACAAATAGCTAAATAACGCGGATGTCTGCGCGCGGAATGTTAAACGCAGCCCTGAGACGACGTCGCCGCTGTCGTCGTCGTCGTCGTTGCCGGCGTCTGGCAACGTGCGTGACTCAGTTTGCGGCTACGAAGCACGTGTGCAATATCTCTCCCGAGTAATTCCCGAGGCGGAAGGCGCGATTGTCGCGTGCGTGCACGCTCGATTAGACAACTTACCTAATTAGCGGGCTCGCGCTCGCAGCGCTTCGATCTTGGCTGCGTGCGTGTGTGTGTTTGTTTTCGTCCGACTTTTTCCGTTTGGCGATTACATACCGGGGATTTTTCCGGGCGAGGGATTACGTGAAACAGTTGCTTGTTGGTGGTAGGGATAGAAAAAAAGTCATCAGTGAGTAGGGTTGAAAGTAGTATAGTTTTCAATACTGCGTCGCAATGGAAAGTTATCGCGATCACTTTATTTGTTTTGAATAATTCATGGTGTTTAAAGTGTATTGATCGCTTAATTTGTATTGATTTTGTAGTTTTGATACTATCTTTTATTGAGTTTTTTTAAAAATAATGATTACTTTAACCCGTATCGACTGATTTTTCACTATACAGTTTCTTTCTATTTTCTATTGTAACTTTAGGAAAAACGTGATACTTTACGTTTAAATTTAAAGAAAATAAATAATTTTGATAAATGCTATCGTTTCTAATTCGTTTTTGCAAAGTATATCATAATACAAAATAATAGTTGAACCAGTGTTTTCGTTACAAGAAGAAAATTAGAGTTTCTTTTTAATTTAAATGAAAAGTTTGTTGTTTCCAGGCTATAAATAACTTCCCAAGTACTGTTTATAATTTTTTTTTATTTTTCTAACATTAATAATTTTGTATATGGACAAAAATAAGTGGATAGATAAAATAATATTGAAGTTTTTATGTAAAAATACGATGAATAACACAATTAATTTTAAACTTCCATGCAGCTTGAAACTAATTTATGTGCGGTCACTATTGAAAGTGCTTATCGAATTCAATAAATTTTACTCTTTTTCGGACGAAGATATTATAGTCTACAATAATTTTCAATAGGAATTTGTAAAACATACTTTAGCTTTTTAACATCCTCAATATGAAATATTCATCATATATATATATTCCTAACAATTTTAAATTTATATTCATGGACAGAAAGTTATACCGATCACATTAGTAATTTCCAGCATAATCGACACGTTCATTTTCGCTATGCATATTATACTATCAGTTACCGAGTTATTAATACTTTCATAGATCAAAGCTGAACTTCTGATAAAAACTGAAATTAGCTTTGTTACGAGGTACAGTTAGAAAAAATCTAAACGTGTTGAATAATGAGTTCATAATCAATGCGCTTCTTCATGCAATATCGCAAGTTACGTGGGACTTTTAACTTGCATAATTATTGAAACGCATTATCGGCAAATTAGCACTGATTACGCTTGTCAAATTAAAAACACTTGAGCAAAAGAAACTCACTTTTAAAGGTCAAGGTATATTGAAAATTATACATTTTTGTTTGCTTAGGCTGCTTATGTAAAGAAATACTGCGTTGAAAAGATGGTTGTCGCTTATTAAAATCCAAGTATATAGCAACGGTCTTAAGAAATTAATTTTTACAAAGTATATCTTTATTGTAAAGTTTTCTTATCGAAAAGTAATAAACTTATGTAAAAAGGAATCATAGTAAAGGATTCGATTACTATAGTTAAATTTTTTTCTAAAAATGTAACAATTCTAGATATACCTATATTTTCGACATTTATGTCACTTATAGTTTTCCTTCTACAAATGCAGTGTATATACTACAGTAAATTATATATTTAATATACTCATTTACTTGCTTCCATTAATTTTTTTTTCAACATGCAAATATGTAAATACATACATGTTTAATTTCATTTTATCTATCTATAAGTCAATTTCGTCCTCCGTCTTTGTCGTGTGTATATAAGTCGTCAGAATTTACTCACGCCTCGGTAAGAATTGTACTGCGATGTTTATCAATAGAATATAGCTACACTAAATACTTCTTTATTTTACATGTCGTTCACCTGCAATTAGTTAGCCATAGCATTGTATATCATATACTGTAATTTCGGATTGTTGCAAAGACTAATTGGATTTCTGTAGTAATTTGGGTTTCACAAGTTTCTTTTTATTTAATTGGAATATTTATAAAGAAGAGAAGATGCATACTCGTAGATTGTAGAAAATATAAAGTATAACACCCTGAATTAAGTCTTCGATAAGCACGATGCGCTTCCTTCCTCTCTCCGTCGCTCGTCACGAAACAAGCGACACATAGCTTAATTTTTTTCATCTCATAATTTATCTTTTTTTTTTCTCTCATCTCGTATCATTATACCATTGCTACAAGAAGTTGTTGGCGAGTTGGCAGAGTAAAAACATCGGTGGTAATATCAATAATAATTATTATTATTGTAACGATGATGATAGCAATAATACAAATAATAATAGAATAATAATAATAATATAATAATAATAGCGGTACTGTCACTAACGATAATAATAATAATTAATTAATAATAATAATTATCAGTAGTAGGGCTAAAGGGGAATGGGGAAATTGCTACTCAGTACGTTGCAGGATGAAATTCGAGGAACGAGGATGGGTGGGGGGATGACGGTGGCTGAGGTGTAGTGGGGGGAGATCTATTTCTGGGGTAGTGTGTGAGATGAAGTCGTCATGTGGTGCTGCACATACCTCTAGTTAGTTACGACACAATGGGAACGCAGGAGATATTAGATCAGGGAAAATGAAGGGGGAAGGGGGAAGGAGGGAATAAAGGATGAACTAAGACGCAAATTAAAAAGTGGATCGGAATAGTGAACCGGACGTCCCATGGCGAACGGAACACAACCGAGCGCTCACACGTGTCCGCCGGGACGACACGCCGTTTTACATCGTACATGTATCATATATATGCATCTTGTGTAATGTGTGTATATAATAATTCTTTCTCTCTCTCTCATACTCTCTCAAGCGCGCGCGGTCGGGCGCCGAGTCTCGCGGGGATCGAGGTGACCGCCTTGGGTTTGGGCGCCCCACCACCAGCTGTCCCTCGGGTTGTGCCCGAGGGTGGTAGTAGTGTTAGGCTAGAAAAAAAGTGGGCCACCTCGAGCCGGCGAGTCTCGGGTGAGCGCCCGAGCGCGCGCGCCGCAGCGATGCAGCCACTCTATGTTTTCTCTTTTTTTTCTCTTGCTTTTCTCGCGAAATTCGTAGCGCGCCGGGATGTTTTAGAACGTGTGTACTCATCACGTGAGTGTGTCTGTGTCTGGATGTGAGTGTGAGTGTATATATGACAGACCCTGCGTACAATTACCGAGCGTTGTATAATTCAACTCCTCGCCCTTGTCTCTCTCGCTCTCTTTCTCTCTCTTTCTCGCGTCTCTCGTGTTTTACAATAACGTCTTGTGATCCTTTCCTAAAAACGCGCTGCATTCACACTCTTTGCTCCTCTCGCACTCGTTCGCATTACAATTATTAGTGATTCATCGCTCTCATGCATGCTCTCGCTTTCTTTCTCTCTCATTCGATCAGTTCTCTCCTCTCTTTCTCTCTTTCGCAGAATAATCGCCGTTTGTTGTCTCGAAAGTGGAATATCTCTCGCTCTTTTAATCGCCTTCAGTATATTCGTCGTTCTTTATCTTGGCCGGTCTCTACTCCGCGCTTGAGGAAGAGGGCTTAGGATGATGCGGGCGCGCTCGTTGCCTCAGCGGCGGGCTTGCTGCTCTCCTTCTTGTCCTCGCTCAGTTTCTTGTCGTCCATCTTCTTCTCCTCGCTGCTGTCCTTCTCCTCGCTGCTTTCCTTCTTGTCTTCGCTCAGTTTCTTCTCCTCCACCTTCTTCTCCTCGCTGCTGTCCTTCTTCTCCTCGCTGCTGTCTTTCTCCTCTTCGCTGTCCTTCTTTTTCATCATCTGGTCTTCCTGGGGCTTCTCCTCGGCCATCTTCTCGGCCTCCTTCTTGGGCTCCTCAAGCTTCTTGGCTTCCTCAACCTTGGCGTCCTTGACTTCTTGAGGTTTGGGCAGCTCTTCGGCCTTGCTACCCTCATCGGCAGACTTGGCGGACTTCTCGATGGCTACGGGGGCGGCAACCTTAGGCTCCTCGGATACCACAGCAGCGATTTCCTTCTCGGGCACCTGGACAGACTTGACAGCCTCGCTGGCGACGACAGCATCCTCAGAGCGCTGCTCCTTGGCAACGACCTCCTGGACAGCGCTGCGGACCTCGGGCTTCACGGCCTCGCTGGGCTTAGTCTCGGCAGCGACTGCAGCCTCAGTCTTTACAGGCTCAACGGTAGCAGCAGCCTGTTCGGGTTTCTTCTCAGCCTCAGCTTTCTTTGGTTCCTCGGCGACAGCGGCAGCCGGGGCGGGGGCAGCGACCTCACTGGGCTTGGCGTCAGCGACGGCGGCCTCAACTTTGGGTTTTTCTTCGGCAACGACGGCGGCTTCCTGGGCGGGTTTCTCGGCGGCTGGTGTAGCAGCAGCGACAGGGAGGGCTGCGGGCTCAGCAGCCTTCTCGGCTTCCTTGTCCAGGGGCTTCTTTTCCTCCTCAGCAGCCTTCTTGGGCTCCTCAGCGGTCTTCTTGGCCTCCTCGGCTTCACGGGTTACACGCTCGGGTTTCTCCTCAGCCTTGACGGCTTCCTTGGCAGGTGCGTCAATCTTCTTCTCAACAATGATGGGCTTTTCGTCGATGTTCTTAGCCTGGGCGGGTTCAGGGGCAACCTCAGGGGCGGATACGGCCGGAATGGCTGATTGTTCAGCTACCACGGGAGCAATGGCCTCCTTGACAGGCGCAACCGCAGTTTCGGCGTGTTCCTGAACTTCATCAGCCTTCTTGATGGCCTCAACGGCAGCGACTTGAACAGACTGAAAAACAAAATATTATGTTAAAGAGACATTTCTTGAATGATCTACTACGCGTTACTTGGGTCGTTCTACTTCAATTCGCACTTAACTAGCTCAAGTGCTCTCACATCAGACGCGTAACACTAACTGCAATCGACACCCACCTGTTCATGCTTCTCGGAGGGCGCGACCTTGAGCTCCTCCTCGGGTTTCTTCTCTTCCGCCTTCATTGGCTCCTCGGCCTTCTTCTCCTCCTCCTTCTTGGCCTCGGGCTCGGCCTTCTTTTCCTCTGCCTTCAGCTCTTCGGGCTTCTTCTCTTCAGCCTTCTTTTCTTCCTCCATTTTCTTTTCTTCCTTCTTTTCCGCTTCCTTCACTTGTTCATTGGGCTGAGGAGCAGCGGCGGCGGCCAGTTCAGGCTTCTTAGCCTCTTCAGCGGGCTTGGCCTCCTGGGGCTTGTCCTTGGCGGCTTCGAGGGGTACAACGCTGAGCGCTGGATCTGGCAGCTCCGCGGGGGTGACTTTTCGCTCATCGTCGGCGACGGGCATCGCACTGATGGCCGTCACAGCCAACAGGCATACTGCTGCGAACACTAGCTTCTGCATGGTTGCTTTAGCTGAAAAAAAGGAAAAATTGGTTAGATGAGACTCTATTATTCAGAAAAACAGTGATAGTTTTAGTGCATTACAAGCTAAAGTATTTAAGATGGGAGAGGTGAATAAAGTGAAAGAAATATGGGATCACAGACTAGGTATCTTTGCTTCGTCTCAGCTTAAAAATCGTGAATTCCGAAAGAAGGGTGTAAGTTCATTTGTTGTGCAGATTTAATTTCAATTTGTCTAATTGCTATAAAACCTGCAAGACCTACACTTCCTTGACACCCTAACAATCACGACGACCGTTCATCAAATTCTTTCTAAAAATTCCAATCTCTCAAGCGCTACTCTCCCTGTGGAATTAGATTACCCAACTAATCAAATTGATTTACGACGCCCCGGGACTCGTTTCTCCTCATCCCTTTCTTCCCGCCCGCCTCACGTACACAGCACCAACTTCTCAACTGCAGCTCTTAATCATTCAGTGAAACGGCCGCGACTGTTGACACTCTCCCTCTTTCTCTTCGAGTCGACAATCTTCTCGTCGAGCGCCGCACGCATGTATACGCTGAATGGGTCGCGATTGTGCTCGATGAATGGCAACGGAGGGCCTTTCTCAATGGAATACAGCGATAGAGAGAGAACTAGAGGGGTAGAGGAAGTGAAAGAGGTAGAGCGGCACTTCAAAGCGAGCCATTAGCGATCGAAGTAATTTCGATAATTGACCCCGCATGTACCGCGCACGCTTGGGGGGCGGCGGCTGCCCGATCGATACGGCGTTGGCACGCGATAGTATAGTAGTAGTAACAGCAGCAGTGTGGAAACATTCTGGATTCGAATAATGCCGCGAGTATATTTGACGAGGATAATTAATAAGCCGCGGAGATGATTACGATGCACGGTTCCCGAGCCGTTCAGCTTTATCAATTTAACTTTGTTTTTTGCCGTAAGTCGCGTGGTTGCGTCATAACGAAGCGCGTGTATTAATTTTGATTGGTAAAGGCGGCATAGGTACATATACACGTGTACATGTTCCTTTATAAATTGTCGGCTTGGGCAACAAAGGATGCGCGTTCGTTTCAAAACGTGCACAGGCTCCGTCGGATTGCAACACGCACACATACATATATATATATATATACGTTCGCGCGCTCTATGTTTTTTTCTCCCATCGCACTGCGCCGTTTAAGGAAGATATATGGCTGACAAACATTTTCATGAGTTTCCACAAAATGTGCGCACGCACTCACATAGTAACATACAGACACACACAGCCGCACGTATGTACTTTCTAAATTAGAAACAACTGGCAAATCGTTCCGAGCAATCATCGTATTAACGACTATCATCGCTCGTGATCGTACCGCGTTCAATCCTCGACAAACGAAATCAATCAACGCTCGGTGAGAGAGTACAAGAGAGAGAGAGAGAGAGAGAGAGAGAGAGAAAATTTCTAACCGTCCGACAAGTGATTGCGGTTCGTAACGGGGCAGGCAGGCAGGCGTCGCGAAAGTAAAGGACTGCGTGCAAAGTGCCAGAGTGCGACATTGAACCGCGCGCACAACGCCCGGCGTGCGAAGAGCAAATAAGGCGACGCTTTATATACGCAGGCACATACACACACGCATCCACATATATACGCCCTAATGACAGGATGCGCGCTGTAGTAGTAGTAGCAGCAGCAGCACATCGACGCGCCCCGCGTGTGAGCGAGCGAGTGGATCGTAACCATCCGTGAAAATGCGCAGAAAGTGAAAACGCCTATGTCCCGTGTGTATATATACACACACGCGCGAGTGAATCATCCGGCGCTAAACGCCTGTGCTTTGACGTTGTCTCTGTTTTTTTACCATTTACCGGCGTTATTCGCTAATAGGGCAACGCGCGCGTGCGACAATCGTGACGCGATACAGCGCGAGTTTGTTCGTTCTTTTTTTTGTGTTTTGGGTTGGTTGTAGCAGTATCGAGCGGTGAGCCGTAACAAAGGCCACGAGCGATTCGATTGATATTTAAATATGCTATTATTTAACTACTTCGCGCGGTGTTTGCAAAACTTACCAGCGTTTTTGTCCTGCGAAATGGAGCAAATAACGCGGTGAACAAAAACCGGTCGCGATCGACACGTTACGATACTGGAAAATGTTAATCGCGACAAAGGTGACACCTGCGTTTACGATCGAGTAAAAATTTATATTCAAATCGATGAATAATACAACGACGTTGGTTTGCCGCTTGCGTGCGCTTACGCAACGGGAATTAACAATTTGTACAATTAAAGAGCGCGTCAAAGGCCTATCATCAATTGCTGGCTTCCGTCCAAAATGCGGCGCCTTTTGTTATCGACGTAGTAGCGTGCGCGAAGGGGCCAAAGAAAAACACACGGAATCACATTTGAAATTCAAATGTTACGCGGTTTGTGCGTGCAAAAAAAATGGAGAGAAGAAAAATATGTTACTCGTTAAAGGAAACATTCGCGTATATGTACTTTTTATTCTATACGCGTGTGAAACTTACGCTGATACATCGATATATCCCATCTGAAACTACACTATTCTTTACATCTCCGTCATTTTGAGAAATGCATTGTATTTAAATATGTGTGTGCGCGAGCAGTCGGCGACCCACTGCACGCGTGCGCTCGCCGACTTACGCAATTCGGTAATTATTTGTCAATCGTTTCGTATCGATAAACCTGTAGCCAAATACGGTAAAAGGCATATATATATACGCGCCGGCCCCAACTTATCGCATACTCTACTCTCCTCTGCGTCCCAGGCGCTGATTTTCTCTCATTACTCCAAAACGAGTTATGTACACGATTGCTAGTATATATATAAGCATATAAGTATGTGCGTTTCTGTACACACACACGCGTATATATACACGTCTCTCAAGATCGTCGCGTCTCGCGTTGAACGACCTCGTTCGTCCTCTTCTTACTCACCACATTTTCTCGTCGCGCAGATACGACGCAAAACTACTTTCATTCAAATCGCGGCCCTCGAGAGCGTGAGTGAGAGAGAATTGCCCTCGCAACGTACATACGCGTACGCAGTCCAGCGGCTCCTTTTTCACAAGGTCGCGTCAATTACCGCTACTTAACGCTCGCGCGGTACTCTTACCGCTAATTTCTCGCGTCTCTACGTATACACACACATATATACGAGTATGCGTATGTACATACAAGAGACGCGCGATAGAGCACGTTTTTCCCGAGGCTGTATATACACGTCTATATATACGTATACATCGAGTGGCGAGACTCAGCATTATACGGGGCCACCCCTGCGCGCGCTTGCCTAGTGTGAGAGGGGAGCCAGAGGGAAAAGTAGAGGGAGATAGCTGCTGTCGAGGGGGGCGAAGAGAGAGCTGCTGATGCGGGAGAGTTGCTACCGCGGATATAGCGAGGGAGAGGTTCTAGAAAACAGGGGCTTTAAAAATAGAGGGATTTGGGACTGTTTCTCGTTCATTTTTTTGTGTTTGAAAGAGGAGGGTGCTGTTGCTTATTTTTTTTTGTTACTGCTACTGCTGCTACTATATGTGAAAGAGAAAAGCAGTACAACCGAGGGATGGCGATGATTCGTTGCCTGAATATTTCATGAACGACGAGAGAAGGAAGATTAGAGCTTTACGAGTGCCACGGGTATTCAATGCGATGTCTGTTGAACTGTCGGATAAAAAAGCTTCGTTACGAATTTGTAATGTTTGTATATTATTATATCAGACACAGGCGTTACTTAATTATATATATAGACCGAAAAAAGTGCGCGATAACAAAGAGAGTGCCACCGTGACGCTGGTATAAGAAACAGAGAGAAGAGAGGATAGAGAGAAAAAAAAGAGTCGAATCGCGAGCGTCGGGAGCCGCATGACTCACCGTTACATAACAATCAATAACGGCCGGCAAAAAAAAAGGTCGAGAAAAATTCATTTCAAAGCAGCCGGACAAGCCAACAGCAGCAGCAATGCCTTTCGCTGTGCTGCTGCTGCTGTTGCTAGTACTGCTTCAGCCGATATCTGATACGGAAAATAAATGCGACTGCGCCTAGATCTATACACGTATAGGATATACAGTACAAGAGCTGCGCGGAAATTTTTCCCTCCCTCGTCTACATAGATATATAGCTTCTGCTGCTCCCCTGCTTGGAATTTTCCTTCCTGCTATAGGGTAGAAAAGAGACAGACAGAGGGAAAGATAATGGGGAGAATAGGAGGATGGCTGCGGAGGATAGGAGAAAGGGAGGAAGGGAGGACAGACGTTTATGTGGGTGAAGACGGAAAGCTAGTCGTAAGGTGTGTCCGACTTTGCTCTTTTCCTCCCTTTCTCTCTCTCTCTCTCTCTCTCTCTCTCTCCCTGTGCTTTACGACAGGGGGCGCGTTGTGCCTATGGGTGTGTACTGTACGCTAGCGCGTCCGCGTTTATGTATACTACGCGAGCAAGAGGGGTAGCAATAGAAAGTGCGAGGGTAAAGGAGAACGAGATAAAAGGCGAGGGTCATGAGGACGCGCGTCGCGTATACGTGTATATAGTTACGTACGTATATATACGTATATACAAGGCTTATTTATTTCGCTTTCGGGTGAAAAAGAAGAGCAGCGCCGCGTTGATGTACTCGCGGTGTGCCGCACGAGTTCTCGAGTATAATTGTATTAAGAGATTGCAGACTGAGGTGCGCGCGTAACACGTACTAAATATTTAATTCAATAAGATGAGGCACGCTCTCGTGCGCGCGCCCCTTTCGTCACACTTGCGGATATATAGCCAGCATGTGTGCCTCGGTTACGCGGCCGGTGCTTTTCTTTCGTGGAATGTTTTTCCCCTCGATATAGCGCGGCTAGATTTATATTGCCGATAAGTGTATAACAACATAGACGTGGTGCCGCCGCCGCCGCCACGGGAAAAGTGTTATTATTATCGGGTTCGCGCGGTCGAGTGGGAATAAAAAGTTTTTTTTTTGCTGCTACTGCTGCTGCTACATACCGGTGTACATTATACGCGATTTTCCGTGAAAGAAATTAGCGCCGCGTGGAAGATTCCCGGGAATTCTTTTTCTTTTTTGTTGGGTTTCGATTATGCAATTAGTCCTCTGACCGATAGACCAACGCGCGTGTTGCTGTACGTATATCCTATATATAAGTGTTAAGAAACCCGGCTCTCTTTCTCTCTCTCTCTCTCTCTCTCTAACCTGCATTAGGTTTTATAATGCAGCGTCAAACACGTTATGTCAAATTGTGTTTTATTACATAAAAAGGGGTCTTGTTCAATATTGCCGATTATTGCGTAAGTGACAGTATAGTGCGATAATTAATAAATGAGTAATGAGAATTCTTGGCAAGGATAGCGCGCG
This sequence comes from Torymus tubicola, assembly GCA_035583055.1. Classification (NCBI taxonomy): domain Eukaryota; kingdom Metazoa; phylum Arthropoda; class Insecta; order Hymenoptera; family Torymidae; genus Torymus; species Torymus tubicola. The sequence goes on from JAWWEQ010000010.1 coordinate 2,243,163, forward strand.
TGCAACAACAAAAATCGTTTCATTCGCGGTTCGTGTATATATATATATTCATTAAATAGCTCGCAACATAAAAATTTCTAATAAAAATAATATTCTGTTAAATAAATTGAATAAATTATTGATATTCAGCGGTGCATAATTGAATTCAGTACAACTCTCAACTAGTCTATTGCGACGAATCGTTTCCGACGACGACGACGACAATTTCCATCGGCATTTAATTTCGCAGATTCTAGAAAGTCTCTCCTCATGTCCGTCAGACTTCATCGGCTCAGCGCTTTGTGTTTCATAAGCCAATAAGTATCCTTCTGTACATGCAGAAGCCCGTAAAACCGCGTATGACGCGAGAGCTCCTAGTTATACCTTTCATATATACCCTCACCTCTTTAGCTTCAATTATCTATAGAGTAATTTCCAACCGAAAGGGTTGAACTTGAACCTAAAAATTCGTACCTTGTAATAATATACTCTTTAATTAAATTTACGAATGTTGACAGACTCCCTCGTATACGTATATATGCCGAGCGACAATAAAAACGTCCCAAGGGCTACTCGATCGTTTCGTGATGTTCCGTTACCCAAAAAAAAATTAGAGGGAGCAAATATTTGCGATCGTGGGTAGGGAGAGACTCGAACCGGGAGTATATAACAGTATAACCCAGCGAGCAGTCCAAGTGTGTGTACTCGACTAAGTGCTCCTACGATTGAAGGGTGTGTGGTCGAGTGCGCACCGCTGCTAAAAATTAATGAAATTGAGTACCGTCGCGTATACGCGTACACGTAAATGAAAAAAAAGAGAGAAAAAAGTTTCATCTACACGAGCCGCAAAGACACTCGACGTTTAATACACCAGATTCGCGTTTAAATACGCTCTTTACGATGGGCACTTAAATTCCGCAACGTCAGGTATATATATACATATATACTTTTCCGCAACTGCGCACATCCTTATACCGCCGCGCGCGCTCACGTGTAAAAAGTCATCATCCCGCGCAAGGAGCAGCAGCATCCTGAACTCGTAAAACCAGCACCGGATCGTTAAAGATTCTCTCCTTCACTGCCTATATATATATACTGCCAGTCGGAAGGATCGTTTGACAAAGGCGTACGCGCAGGTTTGCGCTAATTGCGGATTAGGCGGGCTAATTAGAGGCCCCAGCGAGATATACGCGCTAGTGCGGTAAGTAGACGAAGACCAACTCTTGTCGATATTGGCTCGTTAGGAGGCGCGCCCGCGCGCGCGCGAAGAGAGGGAGCATAAGGTGAGGCGATGCTAACTTATACCGCGTGGAGTTATAATGGCTCGGGACCCTCGTTAGCGATTTCTTCGCGATTATTATACGCGGGGACTGAAAGAGTGAGTGAGAGAGAGAGAGAGAGAGAGAGAGAGAGAGAGAGAGAGAGAAAGAGATAAATTTAGAGGCGCGTGTTATAGGCTGGAATTCTCATCTCGTTAAGGCCTTATCTAAATCAAGGCTCGTCGAGCGCGTGTCGAAATATCTCTCTCTCGCTCGCTCACTCGAAGTAAACCAGTTTCGCTCGAGAGGATTTTTATCCGATCCCGAAAATTCCTTCGCGGCCGCGACCTCACCGTCGTAGCAAGAAATCTACGTACGTATACGTACGTACGTATATATATACAGCCAGGAAAAACGAAGACTACGAAGAAGATTCTCTTTCTCTGTCGTTCTCTTTCTCCGCAGTGTCTCTGTATGTATATATACATATATATATACACACTACTGTTACCACTCGTTCTTGACCCGTTTTACCAGCGTGCATTTGCATTATACAGATACACATATACACCGAAAGGTTCTCCTCGCGTATATTATCATCGCGCAACTGCGAGGTCCACGAACCGTCGCAGTCACTGTGGTGGCCGTGAACGACGATGACGACCACTACTACTACCTATCAGCCACTCGTCGACATTGAAAGAGACCACTGCTCAAGTTCATTAATGGGGGGAGAATCGACGTCTGGTATTATATACGTGTATATTCCTTCCTTCCGCGTGTTGCGTGTGTTTCTTTTTTTTTTCGTTTGTATCTTTCGCACAATCCGCGATTGGCATGCGCGAGTCGTACGCAGGTAATCCATAGCGCGGGGCGAGATTACGTTTCCCCGGCGCGCGCGGACGAGTCGAGAGACTACGTGCTCCGAATGACGGATCTGTCCGGTTCGCTTTGCTATATATATATATATATATATATATACACACATATGCTATATACTACTTTTTGCAGAATATCGAATTTTGCGGTTTTTGCTATAGAGCGCGTGATGTCAGAGAGAGAGACTACTGCGCGTGATATAATGTGACGAGCGAGTTACGATCGCGTGTATGTATATATATATTTTCGGACTTTGTTTTTTTTTGAGATGAAGGAAGAAGAAGCGACACGCGCGAAGGTTATACGGAAAGTTTCTAGATCGTTTAAGTATACGAAAATATGCAGGAAATGTAATTTTAGAATTTGTTTTCTAGTTTTATATAAACGGCACGTGTGCTTGTTTTTTTTCTCTTCGATGAGGGGGAAAAATATCGTCGCGAACCGATGATATTAAAATAGCCGCGCAGCTGCTGTTTCGACTACTGCTGCGTTTAGATTATTTAAACCCTACTCTTCGTGACAAAATATTTATAAATATGAATGATAAAGTGCGTGCGGGATTGTGACTGGTACATAGGTGGTTTGTATGGGGAATAACAGAGCGAGGGAGAGAAAGAGAGAGAATCGGAGGATTAGTTTGAAACTCAACGGAGAAGATATAGCGGAATAGACTTAAGTTTAAAGTCACTCCGTGTTCAAACTCGCGTGTATACGGACCGAAAACTGCAAACTCAATTTCCACAGTTACTCTCTCTCTCGTTCTCTAAGCAAACTACGTGCACCGTATAGAAAACTACGTTATATTCAACTGTATACGAAACCGCCACAAAGAGAGTAGAATAGAACACAAGCCGCGAACGCCTCCGCACGTATATGTTTGTATGTCGATCGGTCTCCTCTAATCACTTATTTCCGCGCGACTAAAGAGACAAAGAACTATTCACCAAAATCCCTCTCTCGTATATAAACATATATGTGTGTGTATATACGCGCGACAGTGAGACAGAGAAAGAGTGCAACACCCACCTCTTTTTATCTCTATCTCTGTTTCTCTCGTGTCGGTGCGGTGATGCACGACAAAGCCTTGCGCACATATATACACATACATATACAGTCTATGAAAACTCGGCTTTCATCCCCCCCAGCCAACACAGAATCCCTCTCGGCTCTTCACGGTTAAACTCGTCTTTACCAAAAAAAAAAGAAAAGAAAAAACTGCGCAATAAAAAACGATACGGATAGAGAAGAAACACCGAGAGAAGAAGTGGAAAAAGTTGAGACGAAGAACACAAGGGTGTACGTAGGATAGAGAGATAGAATGAGAAGATAGCGGTCGAAGAAAAGTGGAGCGAAAATTCGGGTTACGCGAAGGGGGAGGAGACAGAGAGGGTGACACTCTCTCTCAGAGAGATAGAGATAGAGAGAGAGAGAGCGGTAGAAGCGTAAAATCGATTACTCACTGTGTATAGTTTGCTGTCGGTAGAGTAGTAGCGACGAGTGCTCGTCTAATCTCTTGCTCGCACAGTAGTAGTAGTAGTACTTCAACGAAGACTATCACTTGGTTGCTATATAGCTGATATAAAGCTGCTGCTTGCTGCTGCTGATGCTGAGGATCCGGTCGATGCTCAGGAAGAGCCAGCGGTTCACTGCGCGGTCGTCGATCGGCGGCAGGCGGCGAGAGTCCCTCTCTCGCGTTCTCCTAGCTCTGGCTGGGTGGTGGTGGTGGTGGTGGTGGCTGCGGCGGCGGCAACGGCGGCGGCGTCGGCGGCGAGACTACCCGGCGAGCGAGTGAGACAGAGACAGAAGGCGGCAGTGCGCGCGCGCGTATATGTCAGAGGGAGTGTATGTGTGTGAGAGAGAGGGAGCGTTGCGCGCGACACGAGATATAGCTGCTGCTCTGCTGCTGCTGCTGCTGCTGCTTTGCTGCTGTTGCAGAAGGTTGGCTCTCGTCGTGCGTGTGTCGAGGCGGATTCCTCGGGGCCTCGCTTATATACCCATTCACCCACCCGCGCGAGCGAACGAGTAAGCAGCGAACGCCGTGGCAGAGCAGTACGGGGGCATATACACGAGCGGCTGAGGAAGGGGCCAGCCCTCCTACTGTACCGGCTGAGAGGGGCCCCTCTCCCTTTTTCTCATTCTCGCTGTGTCTTCGTCTCTCTCTTTCTCTCTTTCTCTTATGACCAGAGAAAAAGAGAGAGAAAGATAGTACGTGTGATGCGCTGAGATTCTCCTCCTCTCTATGCTCGCCCTCTCTCTCTCTCTCTCTCTCTCTCTCTCTGTCAGCTTCTCTATCCGGCTCTGTACTACTCTCTTTTTCGCTGTCTCTCGTTCTCGTCTTTACCATTACTGCGCTTCTTCGACGGCAGCAGCTTTTTGCCGCATTCGCTTTTTCCGTTTTCCCGCGGGTTTAAAGGGGAGTTTCTGCGTCTATTTCTGTCATATATACTCTTGTGCTATTCTGAAAATTAGCGAGGAATGGAAAAGAGGGAGAGAGAGAGAGAAGCACGGATAAATGTGAATCGGAGGATTACTTCGGAGCAGTACTTTTAATGATTTTTGTATTCTTTCACCCTCTCTAAAAATACGGAAAGTTTATTAAAAGCCAGGTTGGACTAATTATTTATAAAAATCCGATGGATTATTCGCTTGATAGCATCGCCCAGACGTCAGTCCGATGCCATCTTTCTCCCACCCAACCCACCCGTCCATCCGTCTGTCTGTCTATTTAAAGTTTTTCTCTCTTTTACTCCGACTTTCCTTCTTATCTATCCACTCTGGCTTATCTCTCGCTTTCTGTCTTTCACTCTTCGCGCTTATACTCTCTTTCTGCGTTTCGTCCGTTGTTTCTTTTTCTAATTCCCCCGGACTTGTTCTCTAAAGCGAACAAACAAAAGGTTGTGCGGGACGCGTCGTGAATGTCGATGCCAACACGAGAGATAAGGCGTAGTCCTCACTGGAAATCGAGATCAAGAATGTGGATCACGCAGTTGTTTTTTCGGGACTTATGCATTTTTCAAAAATATTTCGTCATGTTTTTTGTATAATCGAAGTGATATAGTTGATTAATCATCGTCAGAGTAGTTTTTCAAAAAATTATTCGCTTTTCCTTTTCCATATGTTAACGTGCTTTTGATGATTCTTATCAGGTCTAGAATATATTATTGATATAGCTAGACTCATGTAAATGTCCATGATACATACAACCGACATCTTAAAAGAATTGCAGATTTCTTTTCCTTTTTTTTTCTGAGTCTCAGAAAAGCCTTTGACTTTCATTAAATGCAAAACCAGACGAAAATCCCTGAAAAATTCATCAAAACAACGTTTCACCTGAATACTTAAAGCTCTCACCACTCGAGCAACATTTTGTCCTTGAACCTATACGCGTACATCCCGAATCAAATGCACGAGTTCTCTCTCTTTCTCTGCTGTATACGCGTATTTCTCTGCATTTCTTTCCCTCCTCTCTTCGCTTCTCTCTATTCCTCCTCCTCCCGCTTTTCCTCCTCCCTCAGTTTTTCCACCTCCCCTGCCCACTTCTCTCACTCCTCCTCTTCAACTACTTTTTCTCTTTCTCCCTCTCTGCCCCTCCCTCCTTCAAAGGGTGCGTTTACACCGGACACTTATTACGCGAGTGCTCCGGCTTCTCTCTCTCTCTCTCTCTCTTTCTCGTCGTCGTCTCCTTTGCGCCGGCAATGCCGCCAGGACAGGTTCCCTCGCGTATTTATGCGCTCGGGGTGGTAAGGAAAAGAACGGAGAGAAAAGAGAGACGAGTATCCCTCGTCTCGTCGTCGTCGACTTGATCGATTAGATTGTTTGCTCTCTCGCGGGGATCTCTTATTCTCGAGGGTCTCTCACCCCTTTGTCCCTTCAACCGCAAGCGCGCCGACTAATCGCAATCGTCGGATGTGTTTGACTTGTTCCACGCGGGGCGCGCGTCGTCGTCGACTTCGTCCTTCTTCTTGCGTTGTCGTCGTCGTCGTCTCTTATCCTTCATAGAGAGACGTCGCAGTCTCGTCGGCGCAGCGGCTTTTGCCTCAATTACGCCTTGTTATCGTGATTTTGCTCTTTTCTGAATTATGCGCGTGTTTACCGAGGATTTCATCGAATTATCGCTGGTTTCTCAGGAGACTCAGACGCCGGCGACGATGTTTTGTGGACATAGAGTCTGGAGAGGAGCGAGCGAGCGTAATGTGCAGTAAATTACAAAAAAATCAATAAACAGCCCGATGTTGATATACTGTCGTGTGTCTTATCAAACTTTTTCCCTCGCGATAGAGATCGTCCCTTTTTCTCTGTTGATCTTTTGTCTTTGTTCGATAAAAGTGACAGAAGATTGCAGAAAGTCGTATCTTAGGGAAGTAATAAGCAAAAGTTGGTTTATCATTTATTCATATACCAACTGCAGTTTATCATAAATAGAACTTATTTCATCTAACGCGCAGTGTTATTAAAATACACGTATAAATAGCACTTCTCATACGCAAACTATATGAACCGAAGTAACCGATACGAGTTATACTGTAAATCACTTTGATAAACTATTCTAATTGCCCAATTTAGAAGCCGTGTGTACCTAGCAGGCTTCCAACCACCTATCGAGCATCTCATTCTTATGTAACGAATTAAAGCGCGCGTACTCGACCCCTGCCATTAACCGCGTCGACATAATCGATTGTCAATTAGTTCAAAAGCTTCCGCCGCTCTGCCGACGGCACACAGTCTCCACATGAATAAGTGATGATGTACCCTTTAAACGTATTCATACTCTCTCTCTCTCTCTCTCTTCCTCTACACTCCTTACTCAGCGAGGGGTTATGCGAACTACTTCGAGCTGAGAGAGAGTGAGTGTAAGAACCTTAAGTGTAACCTTCGAAGTGCCCCTGTCATATATGTATATATGCAGTGTTGTACCTGTACGCTCAACAGGAGATTTGAAGGATCATCCTCAGTAAACTACACATATCTTACGCGATCGTATGAGCGCGCACATAGTGTACTCAGGAGGGCACAATTATTTAATAAACGAATGATAATCTTTTTATATAATGCAGGCCACGGGCGTTATGAGTGGCACGGTGCAATGTCAGGTCGAATCACGTAACCGCGGCTGGATCGTTATAACTCTCCCTGCAATTACCCACCGCCCACTCGAGACTTCTTCTTTTTCTTCTTCGTCTGCTCTCTTGCTACTACTCAAACGTGCTCGCAACGATTTCCAGAACTATCGATTCGTTTCTCGCCGCATCATATATCACAAAAGCTCTGCATCGCTGTGCATATACTGTATAGTATATAGAAAAACTTTCCTCTCTGCCCTTCTCAAACCTCAGCTGGAAGATTATATATACATATATACACGAAGAAGGCGAGAGGAAAAAAAATTATCAACGCGCCGAGGCCTATATAATACAGGCACCCGCAGCAGCAGCCGCAGCAGCCTCCTAAAGCTGCGAGAAAGAAATTCTCTTTCTCTCTCTTTCTCGGGTTCGACGTTCCTCTCGCGCGTTCACTCCCCCCTGTTCATATGCACGCGTGTGTGGAGTCGAAGAAGAAGAAGAAGACTCGTCGGGCAAGTATATCCTGTAGGTGTTTCATTTATAAAGCGGGCAAAAGGAGCACGATAAAATGGGACGCGGACAGGTCCTGACAATGGACTGTTGCTGCTGCTGCTGCTCTCTCGCAGGGCCCAATGTAAACTCGCCTCTCGGGTTAATCCCCCCCCCCCCCTTCTTCCTCCCTCGTCTGGAATTCAGAGTTTAATGCTCTCCTTAAAACGTTCTGCTACGATCCTCGTCCTCTCTGGCTCACCTCTTATATTCCATTGCGAGCTCGCGCACGATTTGTAATATTATTATAACCCCGAAGGAGCTTTTATATTATACGCTAGGGCGTTGGTGCGCGCGTGAGCGAGAGAAAAGATTACGTAAAATATGCAATGGAACGGCGGCCTTTATTTTATCGTTATGTTCTCGCAAAGGGAGAGAGAAAGAGAGAAAGAACGAGAGGAACGATCATATATGTATATATATATACGTTTCGAAAATTTCAGTTTTATATTCGCTCGCACGTTTTTTGGCTGTACGAGTGCGGTCGTCACGTATGGGGATACGCAGCGATAACGTCCTTTACACGGACGCGGAAAGAAGAGAAGCGACCGGAGAGGCAGGCAGGACCGACGAGAATATATCATTTTTATGGATCGTTCTTTTTTTGTGCGTTCTCTTGTTTTTTTTTGTAGATGGTAGAGCAGCGAAAAAAGGTCGAGTTTGTTTATTGAATGAAACGAGTAATTGACTTAATACGGTTCGTAACGTTGCGTCATTGTATGGATTCTCGCCTCTAATTTTCTCGCGATTCAGCATTTCACCGAGAGGTGCAGCCTATTATATATATATATATACCTATACCCAACGGCTTCTCTCTTTCTCTCTTGCAAAATTACCGTCGTCGATACGTCAATCAATGGAGGCTGCAGCAGCAGCCGCGAGTACTACTGATTTATTTCACGCAGAGGTAATGTACACGCGTGACGTAAACGTTACCAAACACATATATACATTTATATACGTGAAAGAGGGGGGGAAGAAAAGTAAAAAGAAAAAGAGAGACAGAAGCTCCCGCATATACGACTTTCTTGGAAGATGGAGACAGATGGCCGTTTTCCGCCCGATCCCATATATAACGAACGAAATGAATTTTTACGAAACTCTCGTAATTACTTTGTACCCGCTCGAAGGTCGTTCCCAGAGAGAAAGAGGGGGACATACGGGTTATTACGAACGAACGACATTAAACATTGATCGCAACGTGTTGCTGCGCGTTGCTTATAAGTGAAAAAAAAAAGGAACGAAACATTTTCGTTTATTCAATGAACGAAAAGTCCCGACGAAAGTCTATACATTAGAGTTATATCGGAATATAAACGTCGGTAGAAACGATACATCAACAGGCGCTCCTGCTGCTGCCGCTGCTGCTTCTTCTTCTTCTTTTCCTTTATCGTGTCGAATTGACACACGACTGGGCCATTACTTTTTCTACAGCAACGACGGCTATATACGCCGGCTAATCCTACCAGGCGCGGCGGTCTATTATAAATGATTTACGGCGGGCACTCGCGGAATAACGGGCAATTATATACGTGTGTGTGTGTCCTGAGCAAGCTCGTCCTCTCTCTCTTTCTCTCTCTCTCTCAGCGCGTAAAAAGAAAGCAAGGCATTCCTCCGATAACTCCGTGGATTATCCCTCGGCCTCAAGCGGGGCTAATTTGTACGGCATTTAATTGGCCGAGTTCATTGAGGGGCGCTCGCTCGATACACTTCTCTCGCTTACCGTATATATATGCTCGCGCATATAAGCATAAGCATCAAAGTGCTCTCCAGAAGAGAGAGAGAGAGAGAGAGAGAGAGAAAGAGATTTGAATCCAGTTATGCAAATGACCATGTCGTGTGCGCGCGCGTGCGAATACATTATTCCGCGTACGCAGGCCTCTCTCTCTCTCTCTCTCTCTCTCTCTCTCTCTCTCTCTCTCTCTCTCTCTCCCTCGCGGGCATTATCAGTTGCCACGGACGCCCCCGCGCGCGCGCGCGCGCGTGTCTGTCAACAGAAGTTACATACGTCGTAAAAAGATGCACACCTGCGTGTAAGCGTATATACGTGTGAGTGCGTTTCTGCTTCTCTCTCTCTCTCTCGTATTCGTTTTCGCGCTTGATTTCTCCCCATGCATATTTACTACTTTTATCTGAGGCGTTTTATTTTGGCGCCGTATAAACGCGCGCGCGCGGGGAGGACGATGACACGCGTCGTGTGCCGTCGTGTGATTTTCGAACTTTAAGCTGCGAAGACTTCGCATATCGAGGTTATTGTGATTAACGGTAAAGGTGATTAATGAGCGACGAATACATGGCATAGCCGAGCAAGCGAGCGAGCGAGGTTTTCGGGGTTCGCCCCTCACCTCTTCTAGCCACCGGGTGTAGGAAACGGTGTCAATCGTGTTTGGAGCATAGTTTATAGAGTAAACCAGTAGCTCGGCTAGCATAGTTTCGTGTCTGCCTTCTTTATTTTTCGACGAATATTTCGATGAAAAATGAGGTACGAATGACGACGGGGCTTCGCGTCGCCTGAGCGTACGGGCATATATATAGGGTAATTAATCACAGCTGGCGAGTAGTTTAGAATGTTGTTTTAGGTAATCCATTTTGTACTTTTCATCTCGCGGGTACAGCAGCAGCAACCGCCGCGTACCTTTGAGATTTTAATAAAAGTCTTCATCCCTTTTAACGACGTTTATAAATAGAATTACAGCGGCTGCTATGTGGCCACCGCTGACGATGATCATGACGCGGAAGAAAAAAAAATATATATATAAAATTTTACGGCGCCTTAAAAAACGCAAAGGGAATTTAATGTTCGGAGTATAAATCCTAAGTGTACTTCTTTTAAATTAATATAAGCTTTAAAACCGCCGTGGCAAGTAAAATAAAACGTCACGTGAGAAGATCATTCATTAGCCTTAATTGATGATGCTACCTCCGCAATTACTTTATTTAGTTGAATAACCAAGCGACGCGCGGATGATGGTATTCGGCATGAAAGTTTTGTAATATAATTAATAAGAAAGATTCTTAAGCTTAGTAAAGTTTCGATTAATTTATTAATCTTTAATGAATTCCCCGCACATTCGCGCGCCTTTTCATCTACGCTCTTCGCTGGGATGTAGGTAGTGGTAGTACGATGTCAAATATCGCGCGGCTGAACTTAACCTTTGATAAAGCCGGTATAGAGAAAGAGAGGGAGAGAGAGAGGGAGAGAGCGAGAGAGAAAAAGAAAGATTCTTGCTACAGCGCAGGCGAACCAGGAAGTATTTGATAACTCCAAAGGAAACACTGTGAACTTTTAACGCGCCTCAAATATTTGCACCTTAAACGAAACTTTTCAGATCGCTTATTATGCAATGTTTAGTTTGCACCGTCTACAAAAGTTTTGCATTAGTAGTTGACTTCGTACGAACTTAACTAATTTAAATCAATCAGTCGCTAACATTACAAATATTGTTTTTGTTATTCAGCTATAAATGCGTAATAGTCTATAACCACCATTCGTGCGTATACCCGCCTTGTTTGATTTCAAGTTTTATTTTATGACGATGATAAGAACGTTCAAGTCTCGTAGGTTATTCACCTTAATGATGAATCTTATAAAGACAAATGGAAAGTTTCAAATTATAATTAGTATTGATTTGCCGGGTGGATACGAGAAATCTAATAAGTATATCAGCAACGTACGCCGAAAATATCAAAAGGTGAAACGACAAATAGAATCATAAATCCTGCAAGAACTCCTGCGCGGACCTGGTTTACTTGCAAAGCTTCCAATCCATATACTATATATATATACATATACTATACGACCACTAAAAATATATCTGTGTCATTTTTCACTTAACACGCAGGCTACACCATCAATCCAAACATTTTTACAAACCCGAGCCGTACGGTGCGCATCCCTTCGTATATATATCTGTACACACATACTGAGGCTTTCTAAAAGAAATCGCAAACCGCACAATAATGACTCAGAGATCTCAGAACACGGGCGTGAGTATATGATTTCCATACGGTTCGCGTGCTTGGCTATTTTCAAAAACATGTTTACACGCATTGTGCAAAAACGGCAAGAAATAGGTTAACGCGATGTTATACACAGCCTCCTCCTCCTTCTCGCTAGCTCAAGGAAAATCGATGCGATCTATACTCTTCTCTCTTCGGCCGAAGCGTCCAAGGGGCGGTGGAGAAACCAGAGGAAGCGATAACCACACGCCGCAGTGATTCTCAGCCGTTACGCACCGTTAGACAAATCGCGCGCTTGTTACGTCGTTGCGACTCTCGTCGGCCACTCGAAGAGAGAGAGAGAGAGAGAGAGAGAGAGGAGCAACAGCAGCAGCAGCAAGCTAAGAAAAAAATAAGAAGAAGAAGAAGCAAGGGGAGTCGAGGTATATAGAGCTCAAGCTATTGTTCGGCATCGCGTCGAGAAGAGATTTTTCCTCTGGAGCGCAAAGTTTTACGGCGGTAAGAGATTGCAGTGTATATGTATCTTTATATATATAGATAGAGGTACAGTCGCCCCGTACTAGCCACGTCTAATTGGACGGTCGTAGTGGTGAGCATTATCGCCCGAGGGAGAGTGAGAGGGGAAGAGAGAACGTTCGGAAATGCGGAACACGCGTTGTGTGTACATATAGATACAAATAGACGCGGGCGCGAGAGAGCGTGCTTTTCTTTCCTTTCCATCGGCATTCCTCTCTCGCTCTGTACGACAAATCTCGAGAGGGATTTTCCTTTTACCGTTTGCTGCTATTGCTCCTGTCTGCGCGCTATTGCCGCTGCACTTGCTGCCGAACGATTTGTTCGCTCGATGTGTACTGCCGCGAGTTTATTTTTAGTTTCACTCTTTTTTTCTTTTTACTTAAATGTATATGTATTATAACAGAATATCGTTGAATCATATTTAAAGGTTGTTGTTGTTATTATTATTAAAAGCAAAATCATCAATTCGTAACATTTTTTTATTTTATTAAGGTTTCAAATCACGCTGATTCACGCGGATACATTGTATTTTTTTATTGCGGCACTCTTTTAATTCGTTTTTGCAATCATTTATTATTTATTTCTAGATGGTATTTTTACTATCAAATATCATGCGTTAATCTTGCCAATGTTGGTGAGTAGCTGTTTTAAAATAGATTTTATACGCACCCGGAAATGGTTAGCAGGACGTAACAAACAAAAGACGAAATATGGATGCGATTTTTGTACTACGCAAAAAATATATAAGTATACGAGCTACCAAAATTGCTGTCCTTGTAGCCTATTGTATTCCCGGTTTAATCCTTGGCTGCTTTCAACTTAAGATTCGTATAATGCCTTTACCATTTCGTGGTATGAATGCTGGTTGAGATGTTGATTTTTTTTCCTCTTTTTCTAGAGGCTTCTGGGTACAATTTTTATACGTCAAATGTTTTACCTCAAACTTGGACACTTTAATCTTTATGTGTTATTTATGGAAAAATTAAATATCTTTTTATAGTACACATGCTCTATACACATGCTATTTCTTCTCTAAATTTCATAATAAGTTTAGAAATATGGCAATGTTTATCGCGGTTTATATTAAATACTGTGAGTCAAGTGTTGGGAAACAGCTTGAGGAATTTATTTAAATATAGATTGAATTCATTATTAAACCGAATTCTTACTTCTCACGCTGTTGTAACGCGTAAATTATAATCAATAAAAAACATGCTTTTTTTAAATGTCCCGTGTACACAGCTATTACAATACAATGCAGAGATTCCCAAGAAGTCGCTCGTAATTGAATGGAATGCGCTTAATGAAATTCAGTTAATTACTCAAGTTTTTTTCAACCCTTCTGTAAGATATATTGGATAAAAAAAATTGTAACGTGGAATATACAATCTAAGATACATAAGATTTTCAAAAAGTTATGTTCTCCATTTTTTGTAAATTAATTTTATACTTAAATATTATATTAACGACAATATTTTCCTTACAGGTAAGTTGCAGTAATCGTTACCTCGTTAAGTTGTCTTCACTACGTAAGTTCAATTAAAATATTAATTTACACCTCATTATGAACCTCCATCATGAAAAATTGCCACATTTATAAAATTTGAATTTAATTGCAGTTTCTCAAAACGAGAGAATAGTTGAAAAAAAATTGCTGCTTCTGAAAAAGGAAGCTCTTGAAAGAAAAATGATTGGTTCTAAAGAACTCCGGGAAAAAGACTAAAAAATGTTTTTCGTTTTATTCAACAGCGAAATATCGGCTTTACTGTTTCTCGAAACAAATAAACACAAAAATAAAATTGAGAAGTAAAAAAAAAGTGAATAATGAATGAAACCGATAATTGTCCGATTTCCGTTATGAACATTTTTTCGATGCATTTGCTGCGCCCGGTAACGAGTGCAAGAGATAAAAGAAGTCCCCCTTTCCCCTCCCAACGATTACGCAAAAGGCGATTCGGCTGCATTCGCGAAATTCGCGTATAAAATTACGATCAATGTCGCCTTCGCATTTCGCTAGCGCTCCCGTGATTGGCGATCTCGCGATTCTTCACAGTCCAGCGGACGCGCGCTTGCGCGAAGGTCGAGGCGAGACTCGTTAATATTTGCGGCAAACTCTCCGAGTGTAGAAGGATTTTGCGACGTTATTCGAGCGATTTTTCCTTAAATTATATACGTCGCGTGATTTTTTGCCAACGAGGAAGACTCTCGATAATTGTAGTCTGGTATATAAGCGGTGACGAGATAGGACGAGAAAAAACAAAATCTTTCTTTTTAGCACACTCGCGTTGCTCACGGTAGTGGCTGTATTCGCCTCTGCGCAGTATAGCGGAAATATTTTCGACTTTTTATGCAATTATGTAAATTGTAATAAAACTGTTTTCAGGATAAGGAGGAAGTGATTCACTTTGCCCGTTCTATATTTATATTGAAAATAATCTTCTAATTGGTGCATTATCTTTTTAATTAACCGTATCAACTTCCCCGAAACATTAATACCAATTTTATGCGATTAAAATACAAATTTATGCGTTTATGACTATTATTTCATTATTAATCAAAACCACTTGAACAAAAAAGTTTCTTCAACTTATAAATAGCTGAATTACGTTATTTTCTGTCATTCTAGCATGAAACATCTTTTGCACGCGCGTTTAAATGTTTATCAAATTTCCCGTATATAATCTGTTTTCCTACTTCGATTGCATTATCATCGAATTTCTAATTATTTTCGATAAAAAGGACCCCCAAACTGGTTGCTTAGAACACCAACGCCATATCAGTCAACGTTACTTGATATGTATGCACATCACACGACGACATTAGATACATGGATAATTTACATTTTGAAAAACGATATATAGCTAACATTATAGCTCAAAACAATGATACCTTTCAACTCTTCGCTTTGCTAAATTTATCGCATTCTTACTGAGAAAAATTAGGTTACACAATCCGAAATCCTCCCCTCGTTCTCAAAAAGTAATGGCCACAGGACGGCAAAGGGCATAAAGAACCCCTTATAGACTGCCGCACGAGTTCGAAAAAAAAAGAAAACAAGAAACGAGCCGGCTGATAAAGGCGACGTTGATCCACGACCAGACTAACTTATATCGAAAGTGAATTATCGAATGTTGACAGAGAAACAGAGAGAGAGAGAAAGAAAGTCAGCAACGTAGCGCTATAAGGGAGGAAATTAGCGTGACCTAGAGGCCTACTAGAGAGACAGAGGGACGAGAAAAAAAAACGCTGTGTGTGCGCCCTCGAGCCAATCACTATGTATACACACGCACGCGCGGGGGCGTATACTCGGGGTTGGAAGAGGCGGACGAGAGAGAGAGAGAGAGAGAGAGAGAGCAGTAGTCATCGCTTCTAATTTCGTCGCCGGGGCAGTAAATCCGGTTTTTATCCTTGTCCCGGGTCGCCGGATCGACTAGCGATATAGAGGGTTCGGGTTAAGAGTCGTGGAAAGGGGATCGCGATCGAACGAGTATAAGTGAGAGGGAGAGAGTGGCGGAGATTAGAAAAAAAAGAAAGCTCGTCTTTGTGTATATGTGCGTGCACGTGCCCGGGTGTGTATAGGTATGTACGAGTATCCTGAGAGCTGTTGCTTCGGTAGAAATGTGTAGCGTCTTTTATTGCGTCGCCACGTGTTACTTCGGGGTGCTGCTGTGTATATATGTATACGAGGTGTGATGGGGAAGGGATTTTTACGGCTGCAGTGGTCCTGAAAAATGTCTTATTGCTTTCGTAAAGCTGTAAAGTGTATAGTAACTTCTGATTTTTATGGATTTTTCAGATAACGCGGAATAGAATGTTAGATTTGGAGGGATCTGTTACACGAATAAGATTTATAATATCATCTCGATTGTTTAATTTTAGAATCTATATAAACTTTAATCTATTAATCAGAAGATGTCATGAATGCAGTGATAATTAATTGAAATATAGATATTGATTTATTTGGTTGGTTTCTAGAAAGAACTTTCATAAACTCGTTATTTTTAGAAATATGAGATTAGCTGGACTATCATTATTGACCATTCATGATTTACGATATTGAAACCGTAACGTTCTCTAATACATAGGTCTTTCCACAAAAAGTACAGTTTTTCATAACGATTATCGCAGCATACACGTGCAACGGTCTGCAACGCATCTTATTTTAATCCACCATCACGGCGAACTCCTCATCGCGCACGACGCCTCGCAATCATACACTCGTTGCAAAAAGTATCGAGCGGGAATCTCAGCTCCTTTGTCTCGGCACAAGCAAGAATAATTGCTCGGATTATTGCCCGTCGAGGCTTCGAGAAGATAAGGACACTAATGACCGTAGTTGCGATCGCGATAGCGTCATGCCCATTCACGTGTGTATAGAGAAGGCATAGACCGCGCACCAGCGTTGCGGTGACCACTTGATTTCTGGGGCTGTTCATCCACCGTTGATCCTCTGGTGCTACGCTATATATACCATGGTTTAAAGAGCTATGAGAGACAGATGCTATATACTTTGCCAAGAATAGAATTACTAGTTACTGGGGTAATCTCAAATGGAAGATAAAAGTCTTTCGTATATACGTGACTTCGAGCGTACTGAATTTTCAGTAGTCGGTGTTGTATGTGTGAGATAATCCTTTCATCGACTTGTACAAAAGATGCGAGAAATATGGTAAAATTTTTACCCATTCACGTAATGTCACCGTAACGAGTGTCCATCATTCATGCAATCGCGGAAAAAGAGGCACATTTTTCTCGCTTATTCTTCGCACATACCGTTGGAAAAATATTAGCTCAGTCCCGAATGAAAATTCTTTCTTTCACATATATACATGCTTACAACAACACGCGGCTACTACACAACGTGGCTTCTAACGACGTGGTCATCAATTTCTTCCAACCTCTTCTTTGCCTCCAACAAATCATGGTCTCTCTGTATCTCGCTTTACCAAGTTTCCTCGCCATCAACGTCTTTACCTAATTATCCGTCACGAAATCTCACCTACAATCCCTACACCGCACATATACATACATAGTTCTTCATGGGTTTTGGAGAGTGTAAATACAGCCTAGCAACATGTGTACATATACATATACATATAAATACACAAGCGCGCGTGTCCGCGTGGCTACGGCGGCATCGTGCGGCGAGGCCAATTGTGGAATAATGGCGTGCGGTAACCCAGATGCCACCGATCCTGACAATCGACCCTCTCTCTTGTCGTGCGTTGCCTTTTCCGAACGCAAAACCCGCACGTTCGCTCGCTTGCTCTCTCTCTCTCTCTCTCTGTTTATGCTTATAACCGGTGCGTACACTTACACACATATACACGTTCACTTGTTACTCTCTTTAGCGTGCGTGGGCTCGTTTTTGCGCTTCGCACCGAGTGTTATTTAAGCCAGACGCGTGTGCGTGCACTATATTATCGATTGCGTAATTCGATTACAGCAGGTCGCAGAGCGGGCTTTGGTACTTGTGTCTGTGTGCGTGAGAAATTCTGTGTACGTTGGGGACAGAAAGAAAGAGAGTGGTAGTATGAGGAAAATATAGATTTAACTTTTTTGGAGGGTTGACGGAAGGTTTTTTTAAGTACTGAGACTAATGGAGTGGATGTAGTTTTTGGCTGAGTGTTGCGCGAGTGATATGAGAAAAAGTCGCAAAGCTTTTACTTTATCAAGATTTTGTAGCTGTTGTAGAATTTATGTAGGTTACATTGAAAAAGTCGCTTTGTTAAGTTTTTGCTTTGCTACGTGTATACATAATGGATTAATCAACGAAAGCATTGCTTTAAAATAAATGAGTATATGTAGCACCAAAAACATCGTACACTTCTGTAAATCAAAGTAACGATCCTGGTAATAACTCACTCGCTCTTATTAGCATCAACCTTTATTTTTTTTACTACGAAAACAACATTGAAAAATCCTGTCGACCATGGCCACGTCGCGCGTATACTCCACGTACAATGTATCTAATTTTCAAAGAGCTTTTTCCACAAATTCAAAACCTATGTTAAAAAAAAACCTAATAAAGCTACACTCTATACACGCAAAAAAGCTCAATTTGCAACCGCACAGGCCCGAATATATATATATTCATGCATCGGTGAAACAATCACAGTGATCACGTTTACAAACTGCGGCGTTCGCGCGCGCGCATTTGTTAGCCTTCATTTATGACGCCGCATTGAATTCGCCGCACTATTGCGCGTAGCGTGTAATTCCCTATAAGTCAACTAATGATTTTCACCCGCGTCGAGTCAGACCGCGAGCGTGTAACGCCACTCGGTTACATGCAAATTTTCGCAAGGTTCAATCCGAATGTCGCGTGAAGTTGTGGGTTTAGCTGAGTGCGGGTAAGTGAGTAATTGTTGTACATACGAGGATGACTGTATACATTATACACATACATACTGTGTATTTTACACATCGGGTATATATATATATATATATGTGTATAAAAAAATATATACGAGGACATGATACGGATTATCTATAGAACCACACGATGTTATTAATATACGCTTTGGATATATTAACGCGATATATATATTTGAAATTATAGATTGATAGCTAAAATAATTCCGCAATTATATATTACACATTATACAGCGAACATCCGGCGTAGCAGGAGCAGAGATGCATAAATTTTAACGATAGCAATTAATGGCACGTTACACCGTCGGTGCGACGTTACAAATATTCCTAATTAGAACTGACTCACCGCTAGTGCGACAGCGATATAATACACGCGCTATACTCGCGTATATACTGATATTTACGATCTACAATGTTTTGCTGCTTGCTCAACCGCACGCGCGGCGAACAATATTCCGCGTATATACATACACACGTACTTGTTACCTTCTCCAACGCGTAGATAAGCTCATGTATACGCTCTGTTGCTTATTTGCGCTCGCGTTTACGTATGTACGTATAGGTATATAACGTAGGTATATACACACGTATACATACAACGAAATAAAGAAACGCGAAGGCGAATGGAAAAAGGAGAACGCGCGCGCGCGCGCAACTAGTCCAGCGATGTTATATACACACGATCTCTTTCTCTCTCTCTCTCTCAGAGAGCCACAATGACATAGAAAACTCCGGAGGGTATAGGTATATACACAATGTGTATATATCGTATACTCTGTACGCAGGTATATATGTATACATAAACGGGATGCACGCGCGAGTATATGGACTGAAAGGACGAGAAAAAAAAATCGCTCGTAATCTTTCGAGATCTCTTTCTCTCTATATATATATCGTCGACGGGAGGAACGAGAGCACAGAGCACCGGCAGGGCGATGTATTATAATGGGTCCAAGAATCGTTTCTGCATATTTGCGTTTATAGCGAAGGAACATAGCAGACAGCGGAGGAGGAGGAGGAGGAGAAGAGGACGACTCGCAATGTACATCGTGCCTTATACATTACGGCATTATAGCGCGAGCGAGCGAGCGAGAGAGAGAGAGAGAACTCGCGCGAGCGCGGATCGTGTAACTTCCATGATTATCCCACAAGGAGCCCAAGGTCTTCTCTCGAACTCTGCAATTGTGTGGATCCCAGAGAGCCGATGCCCCTTTCCTTCTCGTTCTCTCTCTATCTCTCGGCTATCTACGCCTTCGCCTTTTTCTTCTTCTTCTACTTCGGCTTCTACTTCGTTTTCTCGCTTTTTTTTGTTCTTTCTCTGTCTTCGGTAAAGCGAGAGAGGAAGCTCCCGATTTTTCATCTCTTTCTCTCGCTGCAGCAGCGCGTCCTGCCACTACTATTCAATTTACGTTTTCTATAGGCCATTCTACTACTCTCCGCGTTCCTGCCAACGCGCGAGAGCGCCATTGATTTAAAACTTTTTTGCGCTCGTCGAATAAGAGAGATAGAGGTATATAAAGTGGAAGCACAACTTTTCTCTCTTTCTCTTTCTCTCTCCCTCTCTCCCTCTTTCTCTATCTATCTATCTGGCCGCCTCTCTCTCTCTCGACTGTAATTGATTGTTTGCGAGTTGCTTATTCAAGTTTTCTTTTTGACGAAAATAACTGAGTGCTCTCTCTCTCTCTCTCGCTCCATCTCATCGCGTTTGCGTGCTCCTACAGACCTCTTCAACTGCGCATAATTAAAAAGTGCTTTGGTAATATTAAATTGCGAGAGAGGAAGAGGATAACGTTTTATATTTTATCGATATGCAGTAAAATGCAGAGGCGACCGACCGATTCCATATAAATGAAAACAAAAAGAAAAATAAACAACAGTTTTTTACGATTGAAAATCGCAATGACACTGATTTCGCTCATTAAAAAGTCACGCAGTACGCCGTGTGTAATGCATAAAAAAAAAATAAGATATGAAGATTGATGTAGATTGATATTAGATTAGTTTCATCAGCGAGCTGCGCTCTGCGTCCGTACATTTCAATTACGTCTTTCACTTCGTTCACCATTAAAGATCTTACATAAAAGATACACAGGAAACCCAAGTGCTCAATCATGACGCGCGCCATCGATTACAAGCTTTTTTTCCGCTCGCGCTCGCGCACACGCCTGCATCGTCGTCGATTCATTTTTTTCTCCCTCCTCTCTATCTCTCTCTCTCTCTTCTCATTACACGACTGCTGCAGCTTCTTCGCCTCGGCGCTGCATCTCATAAGCGTCTTTTAAAAATGGAAACAGCGCGCATGGACTCGCCTTCCTCTGCGTACACCTTTATCTTTTTTTTTTTAATATAAGTATTCTCGTCCCGATCTCGTTATTACTAATCATCTTGCGTGCTCTTTGAATCTTTTTCCATCATGATCACGACTGCTGGTTACCGTATTTTATATATACACACACTCACATACACACTCACAGACACACACGGCACAAGAAGCGTACTCAGCCGTGTGATAACGATGACGCGCCCGTAATAAACCGTGTCGTCGTCGTTTTCATCGAAAACTGACAAATCATACTTTCATCTCGCTTTCTCTCTCTCTCTCTCGCAAGCCCCCTTCGCGTCTAGCCGCCTCTTGTCGTTCTCGCCCTTCATGCAAATGGATTCCTTTCAATCACGCTCGCCTCAATACTGCAGCACAACGTGCCTCATACGCGCGTCCCTCGCTTGAGACTCTCTCGACTCTTCAAATTTAATCCTCCCTTCGTGCGTACGCGTACAGGGCGTCGATGACTTTCGAGAACGCGGCCGCGCGTGATTTCGACAAAAGGGAACGTATATAGAAGACGCGTGTGAACATCTGTGTGTGTGTCTGTATATATGTATACGTGTGACGAGGCTTTCAGACGTCGCGAAAAAACGTCTGGGCTTTCGTAAGGTGAAAAATTTCCTATAGCATGTATAATATACCTTGGCGATGTGTTATGAACGTGTGTGTGTATGTGTGTGTATATATATATATATATATACACACACACACGTACATATTGACGCAATGTAAAAATGCGCGTACGCGGGGAGGCGTATAAGTTGTTGTCCGATAGAGATTTTTGATCGTCGCATTTGGGGTAATGCGTTTCGTTGCGCAAGCTGGTTTTTGAGGTCGTCAATGGCGGCAGCGGTGTAGTAGTAGTACAGGATTCAAATATTGCATGTATCGACTGATATTATCGTGGATTTCAAAACTATATAAATGCTTGCAAAAGATTTTTTTTTCGTTCTATGTGTATTATACGATATACGTATATACAAGTAGTTAAATTTTATGTGTATCCTAAAACACTGAGAATCAGATTAAACTCGTCGTTGCTTATATGGGCAGATAAAAGGGAGGGAGTACGATAAAACGATGAGTTTAGTAGAACCTAGATAAAGGGCTGCTTAACGAGACCGAGATAATGGTATACCGGCAAGCGTTCGACTTATATATACTCGAGCAAAATATTACTAATTGCGATAAAGTTGGAAACCTTATTACATCGTGTCGCGGTTGAATTCTGGGTAGTATACGCTTACGCGCTGAACCTATTTTAATGTATATACACAACAATATTATATCGAGCGCTTGATAGTCCAGTAGTGACTCCACGTAAAATTCAATCATGCCCGTATACCAATGAGATACACACAGAGCAGTGTGCGCGCATTACGTCGGGGCAATTAGGCTTCTCATGCCGATGCTGCTGGTATAGTATAGCGGCAATCTGCTGGTACCGTCACCCTATAATTATCCTTGCGCGCGCTATTCGAGAGCGTATAGTAGCATACAGAGAGTATATACACACACACATACGTATATATACGCTTGTATATAGTAGTCCCTTAAAAGCCATCGTAGTAGCAGCAATGACGGGCGTTTGGAAATATTAACGTTTTGAAGAAAAAAAAAGACATTATTATCGAAAGTCGTATGTCGTACGTCGCGCGGTAATATTATAAACACTAATGGACCTCGGCAATTGGTCGTATATAACAATTACGATTAGTGAGAGCTATATACGTATATATATGTATACGCGCGCTACAAAGCGCTGATAAATCATGCTCTTGGACCTTGAGATTCTTCTTAATTTTGCTTGACGAAACTGCAATTAGATAACTGAATATTTTGCATCACGAGAGGCGCGAGCGCGAGCGCACAATGACTTATTCGTGATTGATCGTACCTCTGACCCGAATAATCCCCCTTCGGTTAATAATCTTGTGGAATGCAATTTTTCATTTCAACACGCACATTTTAGAGACGAACGTAGACGCGCTCCGTGTATAAGGTTTTTCCAGTTCTAAAGACGCGTTATTATATACACGAGGTGACGCGCAATTGAAAAATGTAGCACAATTACTAATTTGCCCGCGCTGTCGAGCTACCTCTCTCTGTATATCTATATATAACGGCTGGTGGAGAGAAGGTGTAAAAATACGTACAAATGCCGTAGACGCGTTAGACACCTAAATCCATTAACCCGTTTTTCGAGCCTATCTAATTCCACATTCAAAACTGTTACTCCGCTTATATGGCGGTCGCTTCTCTCTCTTGGTCTTCCAGCAGACACACACACGCGCGTCCACTGCGATTCAAGGTCAACGCGCATTGGCAATGTGCATTCATCTTTCTCTAATCAGTTGCGTGTAAGTTTCGCGTACACATATAGATAAATATACGTTAATATAGAAAACGATCGAAGGGGGTATTCGAAACAAAGAAAATACTTCTACCAGGTTGCAAGTATATATGTTCTTTCCTTCGTATTCCTGGATGGAAATTTTCCCTGTTTCAAAAAGCATGGAACACTTAGCGAAATTTGCAAAGTTCCGAGTACAGCCACACGATGGTATATACTGTTAGTTTTATTGTATCCGCGCGTCTGTGTCTACACCTCACCGTAGGTATACGTATACGAAGTCAGCGCGTGCGCACAGCGTGGCAGGGGAGCATAGGTAGAAGAAGAAGAAGAAGAGAAGAAGAAGAAGCATCAACCTCTCCTCTCTCGCTGCGAGTACATCGGCTAAGGCCAAGTTAGGAGGAAGATAGCGTCGATTATCTTAACGATCGCCTGCAGCAAAACCTGAACGGCAACTCTCCTCCTTCCACGAGTTTCTGCGTCCAGAAGAAAGAGGAGAGAGAGAGAGAGAGAGAGACCGGCTGAAAATAGCCTCACCTGAGGAGATCGGCCGGTCGCTCGCCGCCGTGCAACTTCTTCTTCTTCTTCTTCTTTCCCTCTTGGCGATTCCAGTGATCCTGCCAGCAGCAGCCCCTTTTTTGCGCTGCTAGCGAGCAACCAAGGGTTATATATATAGACTTACACGTTATACGCGTATGGTGGAGAAAGAAAGCTGCTACCGTACGCGAGTATGAGTTTGAATTGGAGAATATAGTAGCGTGTCTAGGAGACGAGCTTACATGCTAATTTGCTCGCCTCGTCCATTCCCGTTTTAGAAGCGCTTAGTGGCCGATAACTGGTCGGGAATTATATCTAATAATACCCCTTGCGAGGGGGACCCTCCTCACCTTTTTTTTGCTCGCGGAAGGTAAAAGGGGATGGGACTTATTACGGATAATTTTGAGAAAATATCTTTTGTATACGTACATGTACAAAGTTGCAAGTTTGCCGGCCTCGCTTCCTTTTTCCTTTCCTTTTTACCGTGTATATACACGTTCGTGCACAGTGCTGTGTATGTATCGTGTATATATATATATACCTGCGCGATCGCGGGGGTTATAATTGACGCCCAAGCGCTTGATACCAATGATGATCGACCGCTGGGAGAAAAAGAGAGAGAGAGAGAGAGAGAGAGAGAGAGAGTGTCGTGTGAATTTATTTTTCGAGTGCCGCGTAATTGCGTCGATGAAATTATACGGCTCGAAAATAGCCACGCTGGGATTATTTATATACGTGGCGGCGGAGATGGCGTCTGATGAACCGTGGAAAAAGTGGATGAATCAACGCGGGTGATTAGTTCGATGTATGCCAAGCGTGTTTTGATGAAAATTGATGCAGTAATAAACTCGGGATTTGTTTTACTTGTTTTGTCGACGTGCTGAAAAGTCATTATTAACTCTTTTTTTTAGTCGATGCTCTGAGGAATCGGTTATTTTAAATTAAGTTAATTTAAATATTATAATGAATATATGAATATTGCGAGAAAAATTATTCATTCACGGTTTTGATTTTTGTCACTTTGTGCGTTTTCAATTCGTACGTAAAATAGTTATGTTAAAACGGTTCAAAGTCAGTAACTTAACTGCCACTCAGAGCCTATTATTTTTTCTCGAAAACAACTTAGTAACTTAATATTTGCAAAAAAATGTCATAAAACAGTCACGAAGTAGCACGCCGTATTAACCTAAATGTCACATATAGAAACATATTATATACATAAACGCACATATATATACATATATGTATATATGCATTTGGATATTCTCGCAAGAATTGGTCGTCATAAAATTTGAATATAATAATTTTTTTTTTATTGCTATATACGGCAGCTAGGAACCATTAACCAAATACTCCAATTGTACTCCGTCAAGGATGTTACGCGGAGGAATTTTCTGTAACAGCTGTACAATTCATTTGCGGAAAATCCAGTAGGAGAATTTTACGAGCAATCTAGCATTTTCTGCGCTAACCCAGTCTTCAGGTATATATATATGCTATAAATGTGCGCAAATAATATAATAACTCGACGACTGCTATATATGCTCTCTCTGTCAATTTCGCAAGAATTTCCGCAGACGCATTACGGATGA
Organism: Torymus tubicola; assembly: GCA_035583055.1. Classification (NCBI taxonomy): domain Eukaryota; kingdom Metazoa; phylum Arthropoda; class Insecta; order Hymenoptera; family Torymidae; genus Torymus; species Torymus tubicola. Next base: position 2,268,548 of record JAWWEQ010000010.1, read on the forward strand.
GACGTAAAAAGGATGTTGAAGCATGAGCGTGCGCACACATATATGTATACATAATACACGCTAAATCAACGAAAATCACGGCGATCCTCTTCGTCATTGACACAAATCCACGGCGGCCGCTAAAAATCGATAATTCGTTAAATCAGCAGAGCAGAGCTATGCTTCTCGGTAAGCCGCGAGAATAGAAAGCCATTAAACCGTCCGTCGATCTACACATATACTCGTGGCAATTATCGACAATTATATATATCGCATAGCGTTCAAAGATTCCTCTTCTTCTCTTATGTTTGAAAAAAAACCGCACATCCCTTTTCTAGGAAAATTTAAACAACACGTTATATCTGTAACAATTATAATTGCAAGCGTAATAAACCCAGAGTCCTCATATCCACGCGTCTTTCTTTTCTTTTTTCTTCCGATGTCGTGTACCGCTGGCAACGACTTTACGCGTGTGTATTATATTCAGGTAGCAACGTCGCCGGGTGAGTCACAGTAACTGACGACGACGTTGCGGTTGACGTTTTAGCAGAGCCAAGCGCTGGCGCTCGTGACATTCTCGAAAATTTAATTTAATTGCGCCAAGAGAGACAGAGAGAGAGAGAGAGGTGACCGTGCGGATGCGCGCAAAAAGCATCAGAGACGTTTTAATGCCAATCCCCGTGTAGCCGCTGATTATTTCATCACAGATGAATTATATTCGCGAGAGAGAGAGAGATGAGCGTCTGCGTGCGTGCGGATGATGTTATTACTATAATGTATACGCTCGGTTATTTCGAGAGACCGAAACGCGTTTATTTTTCCGGATGAAATAAAGGTGAGTTATCGCGGAAAACGACGTGTACGTTCCTTTTTTTTCGGTGAGGAGGATAATTATTGCTGATGATGAATTACTGTTATCGCGTGTAATCGTATGGCGATCTGGATCTTGACATTGCGGCGACGTCGTTGCGAAGTGGACGCTGCTATCTGCGGCTATATTTGCATTGGAGAATCATTATATCTCGGAACTGTTTTTCCCTAAGGCGAACGAGTAATAAGAGCCGTTCAACTTTTTACAATTTACGCTTTAAATACCTTTTTTGCGAGCGAGACGCAACATGAGGTACTTACTGGTACTACACACCACGCAACTCGTTCCACGCGTTACATCATCTAGAGCATATTATGTTTGTCGCACTTGACGCGTGATAACACTATTCATTCGCGCAACCATGTCAATAATAACAGAATGGTAATGGTATAACTTCAGTAATCGAAAAAAACAAACTGCTTTGTCTTAGTGTTTTATACGTCTGTACAATATTCAAATCATCACTGTGTTACCTAACGATATAGTAAGTTTTATATTTTTTCTAATGATAAGCATCCATCTTAAACTGATGTCTTTGTTAGACAGAAATACAGTAAACCAAGCTCATAACAACGCGCAGTTAATCCAGATACATTCAGAGCTACCACTCACATATGGATATAAGATCATTGAGCAACGAACATTTTCAACTTCCTCCAATTACCCATACGCATTATCCAACATACATCCCAACTTTCCTCATCCCTGATGTATACATAAACCCATCTCATCTATAAAATCAGATAACTCTTTCCTCTCCCTCGTCTATGTATCCCCTCATTTCCATCCGCCAATCCGCGATTAGACTCCTCTTTCTCTCTCTCTCTCTCCCTCTCATGCAACTCCCCGCCGTCGTAAATCCTCGGCGTCGCACTGGACTTTCATTCCCAACAAATACTCATTACACGCATTACCGATATACACTCCCGACAGAGCGCCGCCACCACCACCACCACCACCACTGGCGGCGGCAACATCAGCAGTATACACCCGCAGGCTCCAAATCCCAGCGATCGCCGCTCGCCTCCTCTCTCTCTCCTCCTCTCTCTTGACTCGTCTATAATAAAGCCCCCGGCGGCACGGTGAGCTCTGGAAACCCCCCATAAATCCCGTATAATGCGGAATTTCTCCCTCATTGCTTATATACGCCGCCGTCGTTGTCGTTGCTGCTGCCGCCGACGTCGTGTATTTGCAATTCCATTGTGGCTTATACCCGTACGTATATATACACCGTGCGCTCTGACTCTCTCTCTCTCTCTCTCTGTCTCACTAGTGCTTGCGAGCGCACAAAGACTCGCCGAGCCCTTTCCGCAGGGACTTTAATGGTCAGAGCGCTGGTATTCTCCGCGTTGTATATACACGTACACAGCACAGTGTACCTGCGTGCTATATAAATATATCACGTGATCCGAATCGCACGCGTACAGTACTGCTGGTGCTACTACTCGTTCGGTACTTAAGGGCTGGTTTCTTCGGGACCGACGCGGAGAAGAAGCAGACGCTAGCGTGGTTCTGTAGGAGTACGAGGATGCGCGAATAAGAAGAAGAGAAGATCGGAGGTAGTAGTAGTAGTAGTAGTAGTAGTAGTAGTAGTACTAGTAGTAGTAGTAGCAACGTCCGGCGATTCTCCGACCGGAGAATCTTCGCCGACGCGAACAATAAGGATTTTTGCACGTACACGCGTTGCTCGCGTTTATTTTGCGCGTGTGTGTGTATCTGTGTACATACACACATATATACGTAAGCGGGGGACTGAAAAACAAGAGAGCCCGGGGGGACTTCTTCGCTGTGCAATGTGTACTCCCGATGTTGTATCTCGCTATAAATTACATCGGTGTCGGGTGAATCTTCTTTCGCTGTCTTTCTTTTATATTTTTTTTCTTTCGTTCATTTGCATTCGCTGGTGGTGGTAGTATGGAGGATGCGTATCTCAAGATTTTTCTCAATGTATATTCGTGGTGATGGGGGTTTTTTAATGGATGGATGCTGTATTGTTAATTAGCGTAGAGTATATATATATATATGTATCGGTGCTGATCGTTTTTCCGATGTCATGGATTTTTAACGGATTAGCTGACAATAAATTGTGAGAGAAGAGGGAGGGAAAGGAGGATTTGCATATTGGATTGTAGTTACTAGTCAATTAGAGATGCATGTAAGTCGATACTGCGGGATACCGAGTAGTTTTATCAGGAGAATCTTCCTCTTGAATAGTCATGAGACTGTGACTGAAATCGCTTGAGGTGTACTGAAGAAAACAGGGATGCCTTGGTTGATCTAAATATCGCTTAAATAACTATACGTGCAAAACTAATTGTTTATGTAAAATATTTGCGCTCCTATCAAAATGTTATTTTGAAATCTTCATAAAGTACTCATTTTCAAGGAACATTAAAAAAAAATCCATATCTAGATCTATATGTCCTGTACATAAACTCTGCCCGTCACTCCGATCGATTAGAATCAAAAGAGAGTAGAGCAATGCAACTGAAAACGAACCCGCAGTATAACAGAGAGATGCTGCAGTATACAGCAGCATCAATGTGCTCGGGTTAGGTTTCGGGCCCGAGACGCGAGAGGAGTCGCTCCACTGGTCAATTACAACCAGGTGGATGCCATTCATCATACAGAGATCGATTCCCACTTAGAAACAGGTTGTACTGTGATTTCTCTCTATACTCTCGTGCACGCGTTTCCATCTCTTGCTCGTGCACGCGCGAGCGCGAGAGAGAGAAATATGTGCCTCGGACACTTTCGTGAGTATAAATCATCTCTCTTTCTCCCTCTGCATTTTTCCTCCTCTATCGCGTTTCCACCTGCTCGCGCGCTTCTCGTTCATCACTCCTGCAGCGTGTATATATACACACACCTAGCACTTCATTTGTTTCTATACGATAGCGCAAAGATGAGCTTCGCGCGTTACCGTCTACACGTCTATCTATTATGTTACGCTGTGTTTCTCTCGCCTGCGTTTGAAATACTACAATGGGATTTAAAGATGATGTCATGTGTCTTCTCTCTTGTCTTTCCATTCCTGTCTTATGTTTAGAACAAAAATGTCTGTCTCTTAAATTTATTTAACGTCAATTTAATATGAAAATGAACTTAATCATTTAATACAAGGCTCAAACCAACTCACGTCCTCACCACTATACCATTGACACGGTCACATAGCCAACTATCTACAATGTAACAACAACAGCATCGTGCCGAAAATCACCCATTACCGTTTCAGTTCACGTACACACCGCATATAACCCATTAATAACACACCTGCCGAACTCCCATGACTCTACTCCCGAGCAAAATTCTAATCGAGTCTCGTACATCCACATTCACACGTATATACATACTTATATCGCGACTTTCCTTCTCTCTCTCTCTTTCTCTCTCTTGCTTGCGCTCGCGCGAAGGTGAGAATTCGCTGGCAAGGCCGACGTCGGTCGTCGCTCGCTCACTTGCTTGCTCGCTCGCGGCGTGTAATGCGTTACACAGGTATTACGGGTATTATCCGTATTACACGTATTACGAGTATTATAACGAACGTAGCGACCTCGAGAGGAGAGCGATGCAGCAGCAGCAGCAGCCACAGCTCTTGCCTTCTTCCATATCCTTCGCCGCTTTTCTTTTTGCCCCATCCGAGTTTTTAACTTTGCAAGTGAGCGAGGGAACTCGTATCGCTCCTTTTGGCCTTCTTATTCCTGTTCCTTCGCTCGACGTTGCTTTGCTACAGTAGAAGTAGAAGCAGCAGCAGCAGCATCTCGACTCTTATTTTTTTTCTATACACGCGCGAGTTCTGTCTTCGACTCCCTTCGTTGTTTTTTTACTTCCCTTCGGAAATACATATCCGAGAAAGAGGGAAAGAGCGAGCGAACTTCGGTTGAGACTATGATTTAAGATAATCCTTATCTGGCAAATGCTTCTTTTCACTTTCTCGGCATCGCGCTCTCTTTGCATTCGCATATGAGGGTGAGATGCGTTTTTTATTGGCTATATAAAGTGAACGCTTATCGGGCCCATGGGCCCTTTTAGCGCTCGAGTTTTATAGTTTTTTCATTTTATACGGCCGCGTTAATTTCATGAATCGGTAACTTACGGTATTTCATTTTGTGATAATAACCTTGGATTCATATATATTTTCAATTTAATTTTACGATTATACATCGAATACATTTACGTAAGTATAATTGTGATGAGTTAATTACAACCATAATCATTGCAGGCGTATTAGCGTTATAAGTAAATGCAAATAATAGTATAGCTATATATGAAAACAAAATTGCTTCTTCGTAATATAATGTTCAAAGTTTTTTTTACGATGTATCAGAAGATTTTCTCATATTTACTCGACGTGCAGCTACTGTAACCGTTTCAGAAGTGATCATAAAATATGATATTCGCATGCAGCTACGCGACGAAGCGTCTGATGTATCTCCCTAGATACGGAGAATCTTGACATCGAGAATGAAAAAATCATGGGAAAGTGATAGATAAGAGGTAACGTGTGGCACATGTAATATCTACAGGCGAACAAAAGACGTTATAGCACAAGCACTATGCACAGCCATGTGTGATTTACTGCGCATGTACATAAGAGTGACTCAAAATCATATATACTTTTCCTCCAAGGTATATACTTATAATGTATCTTTCAACCTTACATGTTATTATATTTCATTCAACTATAATACTTTTTAATTAGTTTCCAGAAAAACACGTTGATAAAATAAATATCATTCAGCTTTCAACTTTCTTATCTAACGAAGACACAGCGCGACACATCGCACTTCATAATTTAACATCTCCACGATGTCAATCCATCACCTGGTCACAACGTACAAAACTTCCGACACACTCCATAATACACTCTTTTCCCCAACGAGATCCCGCGCCATTAATATTCCGTCAAGCTTGCTCTACCTAATCAGCCATCACAAACCACCTCTTCTCCCCCTATACGCACCCGTCATCTCGCGCTACGACTAAACCACACATAAAATCCTCGCACAACTCGGACTCTCTTTCCTCTCATTCGATCCAGCTCACTCACACTCTGCGCGTCGACACACCCAGGAGTGTCAATTACGCGGGTGTTTCCGAGCTAGACAGTCGGAAGCATCGGTACGGTCCTCCCGTCGCATACGCAATGCGCTTGCTCTTTGAATGGTGACGTCACGCGCGCGGACAGCTATAGGCATCGGGTAAAAACATTCGCGTCACGCGCCAGACTGCGGACTCTTCGGAAAGGAAAGAGACGGATAGGTATATAGATGTATAGAGAGAGAAAGAGAGATGCCATGTGAGTATATATGTGCGCATGCAGCGCGAAACGTCGAAAACGCGGCCGAGCGTGAAAGATCGAGGGAGAACGATCCGGAGTGTGTGTGTGAGAGAGAGAGAGGAGAGTGGAGAGAGATAGAAAGAGAAGAGGACGTGTCCGTTGGGTGAGAAGGGCTTTCGGTCTTTTTGCAAGTGTGGGGTTGTTGCAGGCTGACTGGCGCAGTGAGCTGAGGGAGAGGTAGAGAGAGAGAGAGAGAGAGTAGAGTAGAGAGATCGAGCGGATGGATACGACGGGGATTCGTGATTTAATGAGAGAGGTGGACGTGGTTCTGCATGGTTGGTTGTTATTGATAATTTATTGGTTCATCGTTTCACGATGATTCTCGCTTTCTGATTTTTATTGTGTTAATCAATTGGACATTGATAATTTAGTAGATTCCTCATAGCGTTACAATTGCTAATGCGAGATTATTCAACAATGGTATAGTGTTTGAAAACGAAGTCTATGAAATCACACGTAAATAATGTAATTCATGTTGGTGTTTGAAAATTTTCGTTCGTTCTGGGTGTCCAACCACGTTTGGCATTTATCTAATATAGAACATGTTTTGCGAAATCTCGATTCCATTAAATTTTAAACACTTTTTAAGCCCACACGACATCTCACTAAATTCTACGTTAATCATTTCTATAAATTAAGGTACAATAACTTCCAGTATCTAGCAGCAAGGTCGTAAAATACTACTCTCTCTCTCGCTCTCTCTCTTCCACTTATCTTTATGGATCGGCATACAATAGCGAACCCTTAATCTTCTCCTACATTCACCCCAAGAATCCTCCTCTGTTACGTCAAAATCCATTCACCCACTTTCCAAAAATCGAATATCCTCATGACATCAGAATGCATTCCTCCGATTACCAAAAATCGAACCTCTCTGACGTCATCTACTCTATACCGTCGTCCACAACTGTATACGAAAAATCTCTCACCTATAACTAATCCACGTTCTACCTGCAGCCTACACGCTACATCGCAGACACCATCTCCTGATCAAAGATAAAACTCGACGCGCCTAGCCTGACGCATTAACGCGCGTCTTATACGACTAGTTCTACCTTCTCTCTTCTATCTATATACACCTCTATGCGATTCGTGTATGTGTGTACGTCCGATCGATTTCCTCGTTAGCGATGCATTTACATGCGTGTCGCGGCGATTAGCGCGCTCTTCGGTTAATTGATACGCGTCGCGCGCGCGCGAGTTTGCAACGAAAAAAGACACGCGAAAGCGCGGGATGATTAAGCGGCCGAGTATAGATAGATTCGATGCAGAAGAGCGTGTCTTGCAATTAGCGATATAAAAGATCGATCGCAAGAGCTACACGTGGGATGGAATAGATAAGGGTAATCGATTTTTTTTTTCTGGTGTATGGGTAATTGAATGCCGGAGAAGATTCTAGAGGGAGTGGTTGCTTTGATTTTTGAATTAGGGCTGATTGGATTTCCTGGTGAATGTTAATTAAGTCCTCGAGTGGTTTTTAATGTTTATTAAGCTTTGATTTTACGATTGTAGGGAATTCTAGGTGATTTTTGTATTCAGGTGGTGCGATATATCGATCATTTCCCATGACAAGTAGCTGCTGATTCATTTATTTCGATTTGTAACTTATAAACGTATCTCGTACAGCCACGTAACGATAGTTCCGCCCAACTAAAATAATTATATGTGCATGGATAACACTTTTGTTAAATTTTTCACTGATTGAAAGTAGCGCCATTATCTGGCAGTTTCGTTTACTCATTCCACGATTTTCAAAAATACAGTTGTCGAAATCGTTTTCTAACTAAAACAAAAGACACTAATGAGTCACCGAATAGTCGAAATTAAATTATTATAGGGATGGAGTGCTATCGTTTATACATAATTTATTTATAATCTACATTAACCTCGTTCCTACAGTTTTTTTTTCATATAATTTATGCTTAAATTAAGTATATTTAGATGAACTAATTTGAATCAATATACTATGCATATAGTTTAAACAGTAATAATTAAAGCAATAATTAATGATTTAGTCGACTCTTTAAAATGTAAAAATAATCGTTATACGACTGCCCTCGTAATTATAAAACGAATCTCGCGCTTCCTCTCACCTGGTTTGTAAATTTATTCCCTTGCTCGATTATCTAAACTGGCTGCCAATGCATCCGGCGCGCAACTCACCTGCATAATATACATATATATAAACGCATATATCGAGCTTCTCGCAGCGGCGCAGTGGCAATATATTTCTGAATGGAAAGTGATGAAACTATATTCGGCCGCAATCGAATGAATCGATAATAGGATTAGTTCCTGCGCGCGCGCGCGCGCCAAACGCCCACGTGTAACGCGCGAAGGTTTTTGTAATCAATCGAATCAATACATTCGTACACCCGGCCGCGTAAAAATGCATAAATTATCGAAGCGCGTGCGCGCGTGCGCGTGTGCAGGTAACGGGGTTATTATCGTTATATGCGCGAACTTCCCCGCGTGTGCGCGTGAAAATCGAACAATGAGCTTACGTATACGTATAGTGGTATATATATATATATATATATCTCGGCGCTTCGACGTATAACCTCGCTCGAATGACTGGTATAAAATTTACGCTCATTGTTTTGTCAGTTTCGATGCGACTAGCTCTCGCGACTTCTTTTTCTCCTAACACCATCATAATGTATTATACTTTCTTTCTCTTTCTGTTTGCGCGGCTATACCGTGTTTCTTTTTATTTTCAGAGTAGACATAAGCACGCGCGCGTGCGTACGTACGCAGCTTAAGGCCCTTTTTCCTTATCGGCAATAAAACTTATAAAAGGATAGAATTTAATGACGGCATTGACATTTAAGTAGCTCCAGATTGTGCGAAGAAATGTTACGAGGTGCGCCCCGTTCCCTTCCCTTCCCTCTCTCTCTCCTTCCCTCGGCCTGGTAAAATATACCTTTACGCATCATCGTAAAGGAGCAATCTCGAGGGACCATAATGTCCGCCTTTTTATGATGTGGCCGTAGAAGGTAATCTTCGGCCTCATCATGGAAAGGGGAGGGAAAAAAAAGAAGATATTCCGAGGTAGAGGGAGATAAATATTATTAATTTTTTCGTAGGTGACATCGCGCGATCTGTGCGGCGAACGAAAAAATGTATTCCCTTTCGTAGGACATCGTTGTTATATCCGCGTGGCTTATGAATGTTTAATGAACGAGATTTACTTCATACTCGAACTTTTATGCGAGTTCTGCGAATAATGGAAATTTGTTATATCATCAGGAAAGTTTGTACGATTAAAGTTGAGAATATCTTTTTTATTAATCTAAATTGCGAACAGGTTAAACTTATATACATATCTTTAAAATGTGTACATATATATTAACATTATATATTTTAAATATATTAAGATTAATAAATATTAATATTATTATTATATTTTTATATGCCTGTTTGAATTTTAAAAATATAATACTTTTCGACAGAAAGTTATCAATAACTAAATAAAGTAAAAAATGTACTTCTCTCACGGAAAGTTAAAATAGCTGCGCCAACTAGTATATATGCTCCGATCTCGTATATAAGGTTTTTTCCTTACCTTTTGACGACGACAACTTCAATTTCACAAAGTTTTAAAGAATCTATTTTTTGTCTGCGCACCACTTGACATAGTATTCGTACACGTGTACGTTCGGACTCGCTTCTTCCTCTCTTTGAGCAATTCTCGTGTCGATCGATAACCATCCCGGGATCCCTGTGCTCCTCTCTTTTTCCATATATCCTCGTGCATTTTCATGAAATAATCATCACCGCAAAACGATTCCACTCCCTTTGGCCCTGAACAATCCTCTCAAAAAGTAACTTTTTTTCCCTCAAATACTCTCGCAACGTGCTAGTATGCTACTGCCTCTCTAACCCTTCTCGCTAAAAAATACCTCTTCACAAAACCAGCCAGCTAGCGTCATAACAAAGACCTACTCCGCTGCCATATCAAACCCACCGCAATACAGCTGTGCGCAAAAGAATGCATCTCCCTTGTACCCTCGAAAAAAAATATACGAAAAAAAATGCAGAAAAGAGGGGAAAAAAATATTAAAAAAAAATATATGTATACTAGCTATGCGTTGGTATATCATCATACACACACGTACACGGTAGAGCTCATCAAAGTTCTCTTTCGCTCCTTCCGCGTGTCCCTGGCCGCGACATGTGTATATATATACACACGTGTGTGCATGTGTCTCTGGCCTCGCCCATGCCCGCGGCGTCAGCAAACACACACGTTTCGCGTTCGACACCCAGGAGCGCTGACCCAGCGCGGCCGCTTCTCTCTCTCTCTCTCTTTTTCACTCTACCTCTGTGACTCATCGAGTCCGAAAAAAATATATACATATATATTAGCTTGTATACCTGACGTGCATATAGCAGACGAACGAGGGATTGTTGGTCCGCGTTGCGGAGGTCGTTTCCGATAATTGATCGAATGCGAGCCGGTACATGGCTTTGGCGTCATTTAAATTTCCGCGGTTAAAGGGGAGAAGGGAGGGGATATTGTTTGAATGAGTTTTTTTTATGTCCCGAACGCTGCTTGCGAATGAGGAAAAATGGGATGGGATACGTACGTGCGTGATTTTCGTCCAATGGAATTGCGATGTTTCGGGGCGTTTTTAAGGTTTTATATATATGGGAAATACAATGGGGACAGGGAAACGGGTGTAGCGCTGTGCTTGATGTTATATAGTTTTATTAATGTATTGCGAGTCTCCATTTATACGTGAACAAGCAAATAAATATTCTTGGTTTATATTGTGAGCAGCGATTGTAAATAACGGATGTTTGAAAAAGTTGCTATGAATTAGAGTTTGCAAACACTGCTATTTTTGTCTCAATTTTTACGATTGCGAGTATTTTTTATTTATAATCCTGGCAACATTTCTAAGAATTTTAGTGTCTCAGAGAGTTTCAATGTACTATTGTAATGCTTACCAGGAATTTTTCCACGTCCACAGGCAAGAGTAATAATTCATAGATTTACGTCTTAATAAATACAGCTTTAATAGTTGTCGTATAACTTCACATTTAAAGGACGAAAAGTTTCTAGAATATAAGGTGTAAACTAACATGAATCCTCTACATATATGAGCAATACCGCAGAGCAGTAAATACGGTATACCATAGCTTTAAATCGGATTTTCATGTAAATCTGTGGTACCCCTGCGCGTAATGGAGAATGCCGTTACAAACAAAAGGGGAAAGGGGGGAGAATACAGGTGAATTTCAAAATTTGACTATGCATATCTGCCGACAATACCGCGGTGAACAAACGAAAATCCAGGTCACCGAGAAGCTAATCTCTAGATTCAATTTACAATGGTTGTACAAACACACACGTACACATACATATACAACGGTGGAATTAGTTTTTAAGAAATTCTACTGTGTAAATTGCAAATTCTAATAGAACTTTGGCCATTTAGTTTCGTACTTTCTTTTCGACTTGCTTCTTTCTACTCAAGAGTAAAACCTTTTACATACACATTGGCAAACGTTTCCTTTGCTACATAATCCTGGGTATTCCAGTAAAATTCATTACCCAGGTACAAATTTAAAATATTTCGCGTGGTTATTCTTTCCTTGTGCATAATCAAACATTTTCTGCGTCCCTGCGTCTATCCAACTATGTCAAGTCGACTTCCTCTCCTTCGGCTCCGAAAATAAAACAAAAATAAATATATAAGTAAAGGAAACAATTCATTCCGAACAAAAAGGACAATACTTAACTTAGCCAATAAAATCTCTTCCCGGCCAGGAACATCTTCCTTCCTCTCTCTCTTTCGCTCTCTTCGAACAAAAAAAAAGAACTCGGCAACGATAAATTTCCTCCTATACTCCTATACTTCGCGTGCGTCTGAGTAGCGCTCGAGCGAAACCCCGAAGGATACGTACGCGAGGTCGACCGATCTTCAACTCTCCTACTTGATAATCGCTATTCCTCTGTGTCTCTCTTGCGCTGTTATCGTCCGTGTCCTTCGTCAAAGTCGTCGCGCTACCGGAATATCGCTATGCGAGCGCGTGTGCGAGGAGGAGTAAACCTTCGGTCGCTGTATCACGTTACTCCGAGCATTATCACCTGATACGTGTATGACGATGACGCATGTGTTCGCATGTTTTACGAAGCCCAGAGAGTTGTTCTATAGTCTCTGGGTGGCCGTGTGCATATGAAGAGAGAGAGAGAGGCATGTTTTCGTTAATTGGGGGATCAAGAGACGCTTGTAATGAGGTAGAATGGTTTTGGTCCGTTACGAGCGGCCTTTACGATATTATATATTATACACCTATAATGAGAAATATTTCAATCTGAAATTCATTTTGGCGCTCGCTTTGAACGATAGTACGGTGTTACGTTTCAGTGATATTATAATGATATATCAAAAGCTATAGGAAATTCGGAATAACGATGTATGATATATCTTTTGTTGTTTTTAATTGAATAATATATATGTGTTATAACGCGCAGTATCTCTTAGATTTAACGATGGGATTTGTTTATTTATCACCTGCAATAAAGCATTATTGATAACTGCTGCGTCCACGGTTTAATAGATTTATCGTTGTCTAAAGTACCGATAAATACTCATAAAGTATCATAAAGAAAAAAAGAAAAAAAAAAAAAGAAAACGATGTCGCCCCGTGTGCGCTGATAGAAAAAGTGGCATACGCTACGTGACTGTAGTGCGAAGGGTCACATAAAACTGAACGCACTGCGACGTTGCCGATGAATTGAAAATAGAGAAAAACGTACATATGTATATATGTATATGTATGTGTGTGTGTGACGATAAAATCGTACTGCATCGTTCGTGCAACCTCAGATTGTTCACCCGTATTTAATTAAAGAGACGGCGAGTGTGCAAAGTACGTCCAATTTGTGAAATTGAAATCAATTTAGATATACCATTAATTGCCTGAGTTTTCAATGAAATTTAGATTCATTCAGTGAGCTGTATATATCGCAAATTCGATATAAATGCCATATATAGCTATAATAATAATAATAATATAATAATAATAATAATCGCATCTATATACATTAATTAAAGACCAAACAATGCTATTCCCGGTGAACAAAGCCGTGCGTTTCATCGAATAATCCATAACTTTGTGATAAAGCACAGGTTGACACAATTTATCGAAGTTTACATACGATCGGTTTAGCGTATACAAATTAATTAACTATATACTTTCTACAAAATTCTAGCATTACATATATTATGGCCGATTGCGCTTGGTTACGTAACCGAATGTAATGGTTTTTGAATTTCATCAAAGCGACGATATAGCTATGAGAGTATATATATATATATATCTATATTTTTTCTCATCTCATAAATATCAAAGTATATAGAATCGAAAGTGTTACTAACGATTACACATTATACACATACGCATTTTAATGGAAATAACGCCGAGGGAAAAATGTGTAAGGCTTATAGGCGCGCGCGAGCGTATACATTGTCAGCTTATGAATGTGTACATTCAATCATTGTAATCGTGGGTGAACATCGAAATGTATGTGTGTGCGTATATGTATCTATACGTATGTGAGGTCGAGGTCGTACGTGACAAAAATATAGGTGTGCGCGTTATTTCTACGACCGACAATTATACCATTAAACAACTTCCTCCGCGGAAAAATTTACTGCTCACATACTGTTGCGGCCATTTTTCTTCCATACCCTTTTTCGGAAGTTTACTACTTTGTTTATCCCCCCAACGACTGTATACATATATACGTTATACGTACGTCGAACTATGTTGAAGCGTATATACCGTGCGGTGTCTAATAATAGCAACGCACGGTAATTTATAATGAGAGTAATTATCCCGGCTTGGCGAATTACAAGAAACTTTTTTTTTTTCGCCTCACATAATACGGCGCGTCTAAGCATCGAAGCTATATATACAGACGACGAGCGAGGCGAAGTGCAACGCCACCTTTAATTACTGTTAATGTTAAGCTCGTAATAAGAAATTGATGCGCAGGCGCACGCGTGCGCGTACTTTTTATCATGTGTATATGTGTGTGCGCACGCGCGCGCGTCTGCCTTAAGGTTTAAGAAAATTACATCCTGTTTTTACTCGTCGCGATGCTATCTCCCGCGGTCGAACGTGTTATTCCGATCGCGCATCCAGCATGAATCAGCGCTTTTAATTATTTCAAATGCTCGCGATATTCTCTCTCTTTCTCTCTTTCTCCCCCTGTGCGAGCTCTCTTCGAGTTCTCATTGGCTGGGAGAAATGCCGAGAGAGGTAAAAAGGGCTTGGCTCGCGTCCCGATAAAACGTTTAATTTATCTTCAATTAAAACTGTTTAAAGCTTTATGCTAATTTTAATTATCGCGACGGTTTATATGTCCCGGCAGCTTAAAACCACCACCACCACCACCACAACTGCTGCCACTGCTGTTGCGATATATGCTTTGCTAAATAGTTTGAAAAGTAACAAAACTATTGCGCATCGTTAAGCTATTTGCGGCTGCGTGACATAGGAGAATGCAAAAATGTTATAAAAGAACTTTATGACTAATGTCAGATAATTATAATGCAAAAATGCCTGATATGCCATCTCTACGATTATGAGTAATTTTATCTTTCACATTCGAAATGGGATGATAGATGTTTAATTAAAATTTCCATATTTATTTATAAATGCTGTGTGCTCTTTCTCTCTCTCTATCTCTGCAGAGTCGTAATTAAATCCGTATTCATTTCGAAAGAGATTAACGTAAAATCATTTTATATTATACAAACTTTTAATAATTTCACTTTAACGCATATACACACACTGCGCGATATAGCTGTGAAATGTTTGTATTATGTTACACGTTACATCATACAAATCAAGTTATTTTTAAGGGTCTATTATGTCATGACGACGAATTTATTTGATTCTCAAAAACATAATACAAATAAAGGTGTTATTACAAGATAAAGTTTGTAAAATGTATATCACGCAATGAAATTTGGTCACCACATTTAATTGGCGCACAATTGTACTTCTGGTCATTTTCGGCGCATTTTCATTATTTATCACGAATGATCATGCGATTTTATTACGGATAATATACCGCTGACGAAAAAAAACCACACAGTATAAATATTACATAAGAACGTTATCATAATATTTTAAAAATAAAATTTAACAATTCAAATTCGCTTTTCAATGTTATTTCCTGCTTACTTTTCCATCTATCAATAAATCCTTCCGCGAAATTAAGCAATAAAATTGATAGCATGTATAAATACGTCGTCGTTCCAACGCCTGCGGCATCCCAAAAGGACAGCCCCAACGATCCAGAACCGTCATCGTCGTCGTTGTCCTCCTCACTCTTCTTACAACGTCTCCAATGACGAGAACGAAACACGCCGGCAAAGAATAAAAATAAAAAAAAAAGAAGAATACATCGGCGCGCAAGTTGGTGGCAAAGGAAAAAAAGGGCCACCCGACAAGTACTTGCGCGCGTCAATCAAAATATACGCACAACAAACGCACAGAGGGAGAGAGTGCCACCCGCGCCAATCACCAACTCTGGCGTGATAACTCGTCGAGTGGCACGCACCTCGGGCGGCACAAGAGCATACACGAGCACACGCACGAGAGGAAGTATACAATATATCGCATCTCTCTCTCTCTCTCGCTTACTCGTGAGTGCTGCTTACTCGCGAAAGAAAGTTCTCGCATGGGGCAATTTCCTAATAGTCGGCGCGTAGCATTGAATTCAATTGAATAATGGTTCGGGGGAGGCAGCGGCACGAAAGCCAGCGCCCATAGAGAGAGAGAGAAAGATCGTTATATCCGCCGAGCGCGCGTACTCGGGTACGTATACTCACATACACACATATACATACATAATATATATGTGCGCGATCATCCCGGCGTGAGTGCGAGCGTGCGTTGACGATATATATATATATATTCCCGCGGTGCGACCATCGCTCGTCTTATCGTGCCGATTCCGGCTGCAAGTCGAAGGAAATGAGCTCGCTTTTATCGCAGGCTTTTCTGCGCTGGGAGAGCCTCCGGCGGATCTCTATTATTACGGATGTAGGACTCGCGAGCGAGCGAGTTTTTTTTTCTTCGTCGTCGTGAGGTTTCCCGGTTCTTTTTTCTTCGTTGAAGGCTGCGCACGTCGCTTTTATCGAAAACTGATTTTACGTGTGGATTGAGGGATAGAAAGAGAGAAAAGTTGAACGAGTTAGATGTTACGTAAGATCGGAGAAGGAGGAGGACATAGGAGTGGAAATTTGGTCGGCCCGTTTTATCGATCAGGAAATTGTTGAGGGGAACGTGTGCGCGTGTGTGGAGGAGAGCGAGCTCGTGTGAAGTGCTATGTGAGGGGGAGAAAATTTGACTGGCAGTTGATGGACTATTATTTAAGTGTTTTGTATTTAACTGCATAGAATTTTACGGTTGTCGTGGGCACAATGGATTATGCTTTTCATGTGGGCTTATTTAAAAAATATCGAGACTTAAATGTTTATTCGTTAGTTGGCGTTTATACATTGCGTGGGTTGTTAATATGCAATTTATCTATGAGCAGTAGGATGATGTCACAGTATTACACATATGAAATTCCAGCTATGTTTACGACTGTTTTTTTGACTGATACGATGACCTTACATAATCTTTCTCTCATATCTGTTATACCGATCCATCATTTATTTATTTTTTTTTCATAGAATCAATCATTTAAACAGACAAAATGATGAACAACGTTTATTCTCCTAAATGTCCGACAAACACGCACACATCCTTTTAAAAATGTACAAACAAGTCGTGTTTTGCCGACACGAAATTATATTGTCGTGATAGAGTAGAATAAAGGGTTTAATGTTTAATGGGTACGACGATTAAGATTTTGCAGTGAAATCATTAAATAGATCGAGTCTTAGGAAGCATTTTAGATAATTTAATGGTTAGAGAAAGTTACAGTAGTAAAGTACTAGAATTGCTTGCTTTTATTTTATATATATATATAATTTAAATTTAACACTTGAAAAATTTTGAAAAATAAATAGTCTACGATTGTAACTTTAAAATAATTTATAGTTTTATAAAGCAATGAATAATACTAATCAATTAGTATAGTATTTTATGGCCGTAAATTATTTATAATAGGTAGTGCAGAATTACTGTGCACGGCTGTAGCATCCTGCTTACACTTCAAATTTTATTGCATTATTTCGCATTGTGTTGTAATTTCCTTTTATTATTTTGAGATTCAATTTTCACCACTAACAATAATAATAATATGTATAACCATGTTTTTGGAATAAAAGAAAGTTTTTGAAGATTTACAACTACTTAGTAATACTGAATCTTATAAAAAAAAGATGCAAACCACACGTTTTGATAAATCTTTTGTGGAATTTCCGAATTCCTTATCGTGACTCATTGGACCTTAACTTCACGGCAATGATAATTTCGGTCATCTTTCAACGTCTGGTCTATTTTTAGTCATCACTTATCTTTTTAAAATATCGTTTTTAATTTTTTTTTATTGAAAGATTATGATAAAGAAAGACAACATAAATCGGGATTAGGAATCAAAGACTAAATAAACAGCTTTCATGTTATTACGCTTCATCAAAGAGTAATTGAATTTGAAAGAAACTTAAAACGATGAGACTGTGTATTCTCCGAATAAACTTGTTGACGACAAAGCAAGATTATTTAGCATTAACCTACATTGAATTACCATTGTAACGCTATGATTGTAATTACTTTTTTCATCCAATGAATAGCATTCCTGAACTTATGGTGAAGTATGAAAATTGCAGCAGTTATATGATTTGAATCGTACATACTTTTCGGTGTTGTAGTCATTAAGATGATTTTTATTGCTACAAACACCTTTATTTTAATGCAAAAATATTTCTATAGCATTTAAAAAAAAATATTACTGATTTATTAAAAAACTAAAAATAAAACAAATTAATTTTTTTTAATATTTTCCTACGCTTTTGTTTATTTACTATCTTTAACTTCGATATCTTAGTTCCGTTTTTTTTAAGGATAACAACTGATTTTTATTATCTCATACATGCTTTTCCTTGTAGCTTTATCTATATCACTTACCCTAAGCTTACATCAATCCACTTTCTTCACACGTGGAAAAAAACGTTCAAAACCATATCTACCAAACATTTCTAGTATAATTCCTATCTACCATCGTAGATAAAAAAACAACTACGCATCGCACGATAAAAAAAAATCAAAACAAACCGTTCCAGGGCACGTCGCACCCACAAAAAACGACACGCTCAACTCTAATAATAATGAGCAGCGGTCCAGATTCACGTCTAAAAATAGCCAAAGCATTCAAGCCTCGTAAAACCTACAAAAGTCAGCCACTTATCCAGGATAAACGCGTGCGTGGACTCGTGCACGAGAGCCAAAGGTGCGGAGAGAACCGTCAACATGCGTATACATACACATCTACATACGCAGGCGTCGCATGCACGGAATTAAGTAATGTGCTGCTGCAGCAGTAGCGCGAGAATCGGAGCATCGAGGAATCACTAATTAGTCAACAAGGGGGAAAGGGAAGGGGGAGGGTGTAAGCGGAGAGGCAGCCTGACGCGCCGTCGGGGCTCCTCGCGTTTAATGGAGCACGACGACGCTTCGTTAACGGTAAACTCCTTGGCGCGTTCTCTCGTGCAAGAGAGAGAGAGAGAGAACGAGAGAGGATCGACGTGCGCGCGCGCGCGCCTGCTCGTACCGTGCGCCCGACTGCCCTGGTACAATGTTAAATAAATTTCGCGAGCGAGAGATGGAAGAGCGATTTCCTCTCGGCGAACGAGGAGGTATAATAGGAGGATTACTGCGGGAATTCCGTTTGATGGATGTGTGTGTGTTAGTGTGTGTGATGAGGATGATTGCGCGGTGAACTAGAATTCGATTCTTTTTTTCTTATATATATAGAGGGGATTTAATAAATGGACTGATGCGCATTGTGCTTTTTCCATCAGGGTAGGAGTAATGGGATAAATGTAATTGCGGGGCGAGCGTCGGTTTTAAATTTGCCCGGATGATGTGCTTTTTATTTTAATTAAATCGGGGTTTAATTACGTAAAATTGGAATTCAATAATTGCTCGTATTACATGATGTAGTTTGGTTTAATAACGTTTTTCAGGCTTTATCTTTCGTGCGCGTTCTCTGCTTTCCTGCACTGAAAAAAAAATTTTGTCAAAACAAATAAACTTTATTTGTTTCGAATAAATTATTTATTTTTTATATCCTTTAAACATATTTAATTGAATCAAAAAAATTTATTTATTCGGAACAATGAAATAAAGAATTAAACTAATTAAATATTGATTTCAAATGTATAAATATTTAATTGTTCAAAACCAATCGTTAATTAGTGCTATTAAATGTATAATTACTTCAAATAAATATTTATTTGATTGTATCAAACATTTGTTAGAGTCAATTAAATATTTATTTG